>OX453060.1:7328862-7913339 GCA_949699795.1 Spicauda simplicius
AACCGCATATCGTGAGTACCCGTTAAGTATTATAATGTAATGAAGATATACGTTTCGAAATATAACTAATGTTACACGTACTGATGTACGTACTTATTTCGACAATATTAATTAATGTATTTAAAAATTATTTTAAAAACTTTCATACACACTGCATTTTCTTGAAACTTAGTTACGAAGGCTCTCACACTCATAAACATCCGTGCACATATTTGTAGACACCAATACGCACGTACACCCACAAAAAAATTAAAAAGAAAACAAAAATTTTGTTTATTAAAAAGTGTAAGTTTCATTTTTTTTATTTTAATATACAAATTGTTTAAATTCAAACTTGATTTAACTCAATCAATTCGTTTTAAACTTTCTTTCGGGTATTCTTCAATCAATAGCAGAGCATTATTTACAATGCTTATCCAATCGGAGGGTAGTATCTCTCAACATGCTTCGAAAAGCAATATTGCGGTGTGAGGGTTATTGAAGCGATCGCCGGTAACCTGCTCGTACTAAATCGTATGTGTGGAACAGATTACCTTTAATTATTCGTATTAATTGTAAAGATATAAACTGTACCTACTCAAAGTGTATGGACTAAATTGAAACCTTCAACTTCATCGCTGGTGTGTGTGCACGTGTTATGTGAACCGCGTGGAGCCTTGCCAGGATCCTGAAAGAAAAAGAAGCCACGGGCGGACCGTACGTGGCTAATCGTAAGTACTCATAGAACCCATATTTCGACAGCAAGTTAGGTATTAATCATTTCTTGCGTTTCGATAGAAGGTTGTGGTTGCCGGCACACTTTCACATGAGGCGACCATCATAGTCCTCGGGACTAGCAACGCATTGATTGACTTCTAATGGAACCGAATTTCTGTATGTAGTTGATTACAGATGTCCATGGGCGGCAGTGACCATTTACTATGCACTGCATGCTCGTTTGCTACTTCGTCAGATAAAAAAAGAGTAAATATAAGCATGTGACAAACCCGTATTGTAGGATATCAGAATTCAGTACGCCAAAAGCTATCGTATGTATACATTTGAGTCAAATTGCGTAAGAATCAAATATTCGTCACGGGGACGGAGTAAATAATTCAGTGGATCGAACCTCGTCATGATGTTCTAAGTATATTCCGAATGTTTGATCAGTGTAGGCTTATTTAGACGTCCTTTACATTCAAAATGTATATCTAAAGTGTGTACATATTTACAGTTGTGCCAATTCTATATCCTAAAAAAACGTGCGGCACTCGGGGACTGTCGCGGTAAAGCTATTGCATAGCATTTTTTATCAACTTATGCAATTAATTAATTATTTATTTATGCAGTATTTTTTTTAATATTAATTCAAGTTTTTTTCTTTGATACAATATTCTTCCTCACAAACAGCTGCTTACATATTGGTCCGATTTCCGAGCAGCTCATCTCGTACCGTGCCAGCTGCGTAATGTTGTACCATCGTCGCGGTAGGCGGATTGGGAAGGTGTTAGGTGGTTTTCGTTACGGAATTTCTTGATTCGGTCGCCGCGCTCAAAGCCCGATAAAAGCTATGCAATAGCTTAACTAGTATTTATATAATAAAATTGTCCACACCGTGTAGATGTTATTATTGGAATTCAGGATTTTGGTTTAGAAGCATGGGGTTGATGGTAGACTTCAAAACAAAATTGTGAAAATGGAAAGCTATTCCAATAAATATGACACTGACATTTAAATGTGAGTGAGCTTAGGTCCACATATTTAAATTTTTGTCACAAGAAGGAGTAAGGGATTTAAGATTCTTGTGGACTGAAATCAAAGTCCCCAAGAATCCATGCCCATGAGCCCGTTACCATATTATAACAAGTATGTTAAATATCGATATTACCTAATAAAATTTCAGCATATGGAACAAGTCCCAATACATATAGTTTTATTAATTTAAGACTACACTATTCACCACCTGTAATCAAGTGCTTAATGTAATAACTGGTCCGTTAAATTAACGAGTTTACCTTGCTTATGTCTTAGTTAAACCAAGTGACATTTAATTTACTACAACCATTGGCTCATAACTTATTACCTTTATTTAAATATAAATAGTAATCGCGGATGCAGTCCATCTAATGGTAAATGATCACTACCTCGCACATTTTTATATAGCCAATGACACTGACAACTGTGCAGATTCCTACGATATTTTATGAATGCGTTCCATTAGACGTTCACAAAGTTCACGCTCACTACCGCAGTTTTTCCGTTCCACTAGCTTGTGAGCGTTACTGATGTAATCTCTAGTGGAACGATCACTTCGAACTTATTAGATGGGTCGTCGTGAGCTTCGCGTGGGCGTAAGTCATTAGTCGTCATGAGTGACGTGAAGTGATGACGTCTTGTAGAACGACGTTTTGGGCGTTTGGGGCGTTGTGAGCGTCTTCTGGAACGCGCCCTATATAATACAATAAGTCAAATCATTTGGAATGCGCGTGTCACAGAAATGAACATACTCGTACGAACTTACAAACATAGGTATATACAAAAACTATCATCCTCCTCCTGAGGCAGTTGGGTTAAAGCAGTGGTCAGCAGTAAACAACAATTCGTCAATTCAATCTAGCAATTTCGCTTACATGTCATATTTCCCCCAAATAAAAGTAAGAAGAGGAAATTAAGATACCGAAAGCAGTACATTACTCATCTATTTACTCGTCTTAAGATCGGGAAGTCGGGTTTCGAATCAAATACCGAATAAAATAAATCTGAGACTCCGTATCGGCGACCATTTCACGCGCCATTTGTTGCGCGAGGTCGAATAACGCCATTCAATTCCTATGTACAATGGTAACAGAAAGAGGTATAGGTTAGAAATGACTTGTGATTCGTGTCTTTAATTTTTTATATGGTTTTATATCCAACGGAGGTAGCGTGTAGTCCAAAGGTGTAGTCCACCGGATGGTAAGTGATCACTGCCGCCCATAGCAACTGTAGGCAAGAGGTAGAACAACGGTTCTACCGTAAGTCAATCACAGATACCGTGGTAGAACCAGTGTAATTCGACCGGGCAAGTACCACCGCCAAACCTATTTCTAGCGTAAAGCATTTCTTGTGTCTTGCGAGTAGCAACGCAGCTGTGATTAACTTCTGATGGGACCCTTGTTCTGTATGTAGTTGATTACAGATGTTCATGGGCGGCAGTGACCACTTACCATCAGGTGGACTGCATGCTCGTATGCTACTTCAGTCAGATAAAAAAAGATACGTTTTGTACTCTCGAGGACTAAGGTGGTAGCCTTATAGAAAAGTGACCCGGCAACCACACTGTTCTACTGCAACGCACGAAATGCTTCACGCTAGAAATATGTGTGGCTACGATATCTCCCCGGTCGAACTACACTGATTCTACCACTGAAGAAACTCGGAAATAAATCTCTCTCATTCTGAGAGAAGACCCGTGCCCTGCAGTGGGACGCTAGTGTAGAAAGATCTTAAAAAACAACATTTTTTACTCGCAAAATTAAATTAAATATTTTTAGTATCACGATTTAGTATTAACACTTGAATTTGACAATCTAGTAGTTGTGTGGTAGGTATTTCAGTATTAATTTTATCTACTTAAATGTCATATAATGGCATTTCTATTCGAGAGTATTCTATGGCCACATGATATAGAAAACGATACTTAACTTAAGCCAAAGTTCACTGTGATTTGTTAGGCTACAAGAGAATTAGGAACGAAATGACTACACACTCAATAGAATAATAGCCATCCATTTTGACGGTGAGTATTAAGAGACAGAAGTGGTTTGTACGAAAGGGATTAGATAGGGTCGAGCTAGGAAACTTGATAGGGTTTAACCTTTAGCTTTTGTATATCCTATGTCATGTTAACTTTAAAATACCGAATATAATTTAAAGGTGGTGGAACCAGTGTAGTTCGACCGGGTGAGTACCACCGCCACACCTATTTCTAGCGTGAAGCCTTTCTTGCGTTTCGATGGAAGGGTGTGGTTGCCGGCACACTTTCACTTGAGGCGACCATCATAGCTCTCGGGAGTGGCAACGCATCTGTGATTGACTTCAGATGGTACCCATGTTCTGTATGTAATTGATTACAGATGTCCATGGGCGGCAGTGACTACTTACCATCAGGTGGACTGCATGCTCGTTTGCTACTTCAGTCAGATAAAAAAATATATAATTTTAAATAAATTTCAATAAATTATTTTGCCATAAATCCAATAATTAAGACGATAGATCTCTTTGTGGTTTTTTGTGGTTCAACTTAGTCTTTAGTAGCATTTGCTGCCAAATAAGACTAATAATCTCTAGAGATGTTCACAGATGTTCATGGGCGATGGTGACCACTAAATATTGGCGAATCATTTCTCATTTCCATTAGTAGCACAACATAGTACTACATTATCCCATACGTCATTAGGAAAAGTTTATACCAGAATAAGATATATTAGAACAAATGACTGAATACTCCGTTATTAAAACAAATGGTAGTTTTAGTTAAACTTAGAATGAATTTACTTCGTATATAGCTTCATTACAGTTCACAAAGTGATGATAGTAGAAACAAATTTATATAAACGATAGCATTTTAAGTATCAAGTGGATTTTGCTGTCCCTGTAGCTCCGGGATCAGAATAGGGCTACGGCATCCCCTGCCTGTCGTAAGATGCGAATAAAAGGGGCTTCCGGGGTTGCAGACGGCTAGAATGGGAGCTCGAACCGTTCGGTCAGGCAATCCCGGGAAGGACAGCGGTATGTGTGGTCGCATACCGTCATAAAGACTAGACGGAGCGGTGGGCCCAGCCGCCCATCTGGGAGGAGCCCGATGGGGCAGCGCGCTCGGAGGATTCCGGTTGAAGTCGTTTCGAGATCCCGGAGTCCTCCTTTTCAGCGCCGAGGACGGCCACCGGGGGGGGGGTTTAGTGCGGTAAAAATCCCACATAACCCTGCGTCACTCCAACGGCGTCGGGTACCTTTTGAAGGTTTCCCCCTCGCAACCAAAAAAGTGGATTTTGCTATACCAATTTTTTCCTTTTTTATCTATCGCCATAAATCTATGTTAGGCACAGTTATTGTTTCCAACGGATAACGATTTAGGCTGACCATGTGCGAATTGGTAGACTGGACACAACTTTACAACTCCCCGGCTTATACGATTGCTTGCGATATTTTCTTCTCCTTTTGACGACCCATGTGGCGCAGCGGTTATCATACTGGTCTGACTGAATGGGTTCAAGGTTCGATTCCCGGCCAAACAGGTATCTGAATGATGAGTTTAGATTCATGTTCTGGATGTTTGTGTATTCGTCTTGTATGTCCATGGTACCCACGACACAGGAAAAAATCCTAGTATGGGGCTATGAGTGTAGAAAGCGTGTTTTTTTAAAAAAGCGTGTTCTCCGTTATAGTAAGACATGTATAGTGTTAAATGTAAGTAAGAGATTTATGAAAAAAATCAAAGATTTAACCCTTAGATCTCTTGAGTGACCAAGTATCCACTAGAGTAGACGATCACTGCTTCTCTCGACAATATTTTCATCAAGTTACACATATTGAATTGGATACGAACAAGAACGGAACACGGATTTTATGAAAGGGCCAAATATAAATTAAAAATACTTTTTGTTTTATATTTTAATAAATGTTTGTTTTAATGAAAATAAAACAGTAAGCTATTGGCCACGATTTAGTTAGACCACCTAGTTTTCTATTCTACGAGTTTTTAGTTTGATGATTGTCAATTTTAAATGATGCATTTTTAATGTATTCATTATTTAATTTAATTATGCATTTTTAATGTATCATGTAAATATTATTAATATCCAGTAACCACGACGTGCTAAGGTAACATTGATTTACCATGCATTGACAAGAGATGGGCTTCTATTTTTAACCGACTTCCCAAAGGAAAGAGGTTATCTATTCGTCATGTTTTTTTTTTTTTTTTATTTTTTTTTTTTTACTCTTAACGTTTTTTAACATTAACTAGTATAATTAAGATATTTAAGGCGGTTTTTAGCCATCCTCGTCCAATAGTCTTTATTGACACCACGTGACAAGGAATGGGTTCCGGATTCGATCTCCGGCCAGGCAGTCTGAATGATAAATATAGATTTCTGTTCTAGAGATGAGAGTTGGAATATTTGTCTTTTCGAGTGTCCATGGCACCCACGACAAAGGAAAAATGCTATAATGGGGTTATGTGTGTAGAAAGCGTTAAGCGTTAATGGGCCGAGTTATGAATGAAGGTTTATAAATTATACTCGTATATAATAGTAATAGTTATACTCTTTTTGGTGTATCCATTGTGATACAGATAAACACGGTGATAATTATTACGTGGATAATACAGTATACAATTGGTTTACACTTTAATCGTTATACTAATTTAGTTACATTACTTTATCTTATTGGGAAATTAATTATAAAATGGCCACTACTTTGCCGTCTACAATTTTCAATGAAGCAATTATTTGGTCTCTTTTGTCGTTTACTGAGTTTCGATTGTATATTTTTGTATATTTAAAAGTGCGAAACAACAGTTGTATTGTACATATTTAAAACTGACTAGTTCTTTAATTAATACGTGGAAGTCTTTCACAATTAGCACCTATAAACCTATATATAACCTATATATATATATATATATATATATATATATTTTTAAATCTCAATGATATTTTACTAAATCCACTATTTATGTTCCCACTAGCTGAACCCCGCAGCTTCGCCTGCGTTATGAAAAATCGATGAATCGATTGTCCCGTGGGTGTAACATATTTTCCCTGTATTTTCTTTATTTATGTGAAAATTTAAGTAACAAACTCACAAACTTTCGCCTTTATAATATTATAGTATAGTATGATGAAGTCTGATAATGTAGGTAGGTATATCTTGTAACTGTGTATACGATTAAAAATATGTATTGTACCAAAATTTTAAATTATACACACATCGTTATGTACATACGCTGGTGTCGAAATATACGGTTGAAATTGCAGCCTTCTACTTAAGTACTTGACATGACCCAGTATTCACGAAACAGGTGAAATCCACATTAAAAATGTTATTTTTACACAAAAATTTTATTCAGAATCCTTTATGTTGAAGCTATTGTACACCCGGCTCTAATGTCAGTTGACACAATTTTCAGCAAGTTTGCACTAGGCAGAACGAAATGTGAAACGTGTACTTGGTGGAAATAAAAATTGCCAAACACAAGTTGGATTTGCGCACGGCGGGTTCCGTACCATTACGTCTATAAAAAACGACAAAAATCACGTTAATTGTGTAGAACTCCCCTTAAATATATGTTTTATTCTTATTTTAGTATTTATTATTATGGCGGCAGAAAAAATACATAATCTACGAAAATTTAGACTGTCTATCTATCACAGTTCAACCTGGTAATAAGCAGACGAACAAACAGACAGCTAGACGGACAGCGGTGTCTTAGTAATAAGGTTCTGTTTTTACACTTTAAGCACGGAACCTTAATAATGTGTTTTTCTCTGTATGAAAAACAGGGATTAAAACGAGACCCTTGGATTACATTAGCTGCGGGTTTTTAGATTTATTTCTATATGAGGGTGTTACGTTACAGCTGAAATTTTATGTTCGAGTACATTTAAATTAAAAGGAGATTGGTATAATGGATGGTTTGTAACGCGTTTTAAATAACACAGATTTTACTAACGTTGGAGAAAAAACATTTTTTGTTAGGTAAAGTGCTGTTGCCCATAAACATTTGTACCAACCTCGTATCTTAGTTTTTCGTTTTATATTGAAGTAGCAAGCTAGCATACATGATGGTAAGTGACTACTGCCACCCATGGACATTTCTAAACACCTTTATTTAAAGTACTTCTTCTATCTGAAGTTAATCACAGATGTGTTGGTGCTCCCGAGGTCCAAGATAAGTCCAAATAAAAAGTCATCCGGTAACCACACCCTACCACCGAAACGCAACATTTGCTTCACGCTAGAAATAGGTGTGGTGGTAGTAAGTACATCATCCACGGTCGAAACATATTACCAATACCACTCTACATCTCTAAAATTGAGTAAAAGTTTCAGGCCCACGGGTTAGTGAATTAAAAATGTAATGAATACGTTTAAAAATATCAACTAAATGTTGTCAACCTATCATTCTCCCACTGCTGGGCATGGGTCCTCTCTTAGAATGAGCCGACTGTTTACACATAAATCTGCGACCGGGTATTTCGTGTGTTAATAATTATTTTATTAAGAATAGCTCTTTTTAAAACTTTTGTTAAAAAAGCGACATAAATGTTGTAATAGGTATATATTTTTTTTGTAATTATTTTATTTACTAGCTAATAATAACAAAATTCTCACCATCCCCTCTTTTTCTCTGATCGTAGTTGCCATATTTGTAAATTATTTGGCCTACGTCACTCTCAAACTGAGTTTATCCCAACGATATGTCTGTTACATTCCATCAGGAGAAGGAAATGGACATACACACAAACATACATACATGTCATATATACACACTCTCGTCAACCTATTATTTTCGCACTGCTGGGCACGGGTCTTCTCTCAGAATGAGAGTTTAGGCCATAATCCACCGCGCTGGCCAAGTGAGAATTGGTGTCACTGATATATGTGATTTTGTAATCAGTCTTTTAGAGAATAAATTATTTAAACCTGAACCTATATACATACATACGCTCGAAAAACATTAACCTCCTTCTAACGCTGTCGGGTAAAAGAAATTCACGTGCTCGGTAACCCCTAACAGTAATTCTACATTTGATATACGGCATGACAATCCCATAGCCAACGTGAGCAATTCATCCTCCGTATGTCAATGGCGGTACATGCAAATCGCAACTCAATATTCCGCATTTCCGTAGGAATCACGTACGGGTCTATGAATTAGGATTCAGTAGTGACGGCGGCTCGCGCGGAGGTGACTCGTGTCACCTTCGTGACTACGACATAGAGTAAGTAGGGAAATAGAGTCCCGATTTGCATTTTTTTAATACAGATTCGTCAGTGAATTCGCCTCGATATACGGTCATAAGTTAGGAACGCTAGAAATAGGCGTTACGCCTATAAGAAGCATTGTACATATATACGTACATACGTACAACGTGCACAATCCCTCTTACGACATGGTTCCACGCTAAAATCCTCCCTTATCTAATTGTTGATGATGTTGTTGACAGTTGATGTTGCAAAAGTCCATAAGCGACAGTGACTACTTTTCATTAGCTACTCCGTATCATTAGGTTATGTATAAAAATCCTTAAACACTCCAAAAGAACTATATCTTCAACCAACCCATACATTTAAAACCTCACGTGCTCAGTAACTCCGAACGGTAATTTAACATTTGATATACGGCATGACAATCCCATAGCCAACGTGAGCAATTCATCCTCCGTATGTCAATGGCGGTACATGCAAATCGTAACTCAATATTCCGCATTTCCGTAGGAATCACGTACGGGTCTATGAATTAGGATTCAGTAGTGACGGCGGCTCGCGCGGAGGTGACTCTTGTCACCTTCGTGACTACGACATCGAGAAAGTACTGAAATAGAGTCCCGATTTGCCTTTTTTAATATAGATTCGTCAGTGAATTTGCCTCGATATACGGGCATAAATTAGGAACGCTAGATATAGGTGTCACGCCTATAAGAAGCATTGTACATATATACGTATGCGCACAATGCCTCTTACGACATGGTTCCACGCTTAAATCCTCCCTGATCTATCGCATTTGCGACTCTTGATTTTGCAAAAGTCCATAAGCGACAGTGACTACTTTCCATCAGCTTCTCCGTCTGGCTTATCCATTAGGTTAAGTATAAAAATCCTTAAACGCTCCAAAAGAACTATATCTTCAACCAACCCATACATTTAAAACCTCACGTGCTCAGTAACTCCGAGCGAAAATACTACATTTGATATACGGCATGACAATCCCATAGCCAACGTGTGCAATTCATCCTCCGTATGTCAATGGCGGTACATGCAAATCGCAACTCAATATTCCGCATTTCCGTAGGAATCACGTACGGGTCTATGAATTAGGATTCAGTAGTGACGGCGGCTCGCGCGGAGGTGACTCGTGTCACCTTCGTGACTATGACATCGAGTAAGTAGTGAAATAGAGTCCCGATTCGTGGTTTTCGAACAGATATGTCCACGGAATCGTCTCTATATATTGGAGAGACATTGAGTAAGCAGTAAAATAGACACCTGTCACCTGTCAGGTCATGCCTATATAAGTATACATATAAAAATGATTGTTGTCTGTGTGTCCTTAATAGAATTGTAGAGTATGGATTTGATCATGTGATGATTTTTATCTATGTTATTGTCCATGAGCTCACCAAGGTTACTGTTTTTTTTTGTGATTTAGCAACAACGCGCGCAGGGTACAGCTAGTTAGAGATATACTTATCTGTGAACCCACCCCCGATGACGGTTCGATTTGTACCCTCGTTTTTGCCACGGATGTACAAGATTTAGAATGAACTTCCTCCTGAGGTATTCCTGGAGCGTTATGATGTGGGGCTCTTCAAAAATGGTGCGAAAAGAGCTCACCTTCAAAACCGGCATTGCATTGGCATTTTCTCTGAAATTGCAAGTGTTCAAATTGCAAGCGACAGTGACTATTTTCTATCAGGTTATCCGTCCGCCTTATCGTTAGGTTTAAGTATAAATCAACTTAAGGGATAAATTATTAAATCTAAAAAATGTGCACAAATGCAAACGTGTATGTGCAAAAAAAGATTGTTTTGTAGAAACGTAATGAAGACATACTGAGAATATTGCTCCAAAGAGGATGCCACAAATATAATATCCGTAGGCGTTTTATTACTAACAGTATAGATATCCTTATCTATTAACTCTTCGCTGATGTAATATCAGAAAGTATGTCTGACATTAGGAGCCTATTTGATTACTGTATGAATGGCGACCGATGTTGCGAGGAGAAAATGTTGATTCGAAAACCAATAAAACCCACATTGACATAAAATATGTGTAATAGGACAAAGTAACAAACGTGTAGTACGCAACAACTTGAATTCAACATCACTACATAGTTTAAAACAAAGTCGCTTAGAGCTCGCTGTCCCTATGTATGCTTAGATCTTTAAAGTACGCTACGGATTTTAATGCATTTTTTTTAATAGATAGAGTGATTCAAGAGGGAGGTTTTTATGTATAAGACATGTACAATTAAGTGGAGGAACCCTGATACTTTTAGATTTTTTACTTTTAGGCGGAAGGAAGTTAGCCGGGTCAGCTAGTTCTATGATAAACTGACAAAATTCAACACAGCATGACAAAATTCTAATTAGAGTGATAAACCCTTGATGTTAAACCGTTTTTTGCGTTCAGAGAAACCATTGCCACACCTCTTTCTGTGTAATAACAACATTTTAGCGCTCCTGTGTTTTGGCTGGAAGAGTATGAGAAGTGAGGGAGACATACCAGTACTTATTCGTGTCAACTAACCGGTGTTAGAACCTAGGTAGTTTGACCGGGGAAGTACCACCGCCACACCTATTTCGAGCGTGAAGCATTTCTTACGTTTCGATGGAAGTGTGTGATTATCGGCACACTTTTATTTAGGCCATCATCTTTGTCCTCGGTAGTCCATCTTAGTCCTATGTTCTATATTAAGTTGTTTACAGATGTCCATGGGCGGCAGTGACTACCTTCCATGAGATGAACTGCATGCTCGTTTGCTACTTCAATCAGATAAAAAGCGTGGTCCTCAAGAGTAGCACCGCATGAGTCTTTTTTTTTGGTGCGTAGGTACAGCCGGCTCCATTGAATTATAAGACGTTGTCACGTCAAAAGAATTACTTTCCTCATGGTGTATTTTTCTCCCATCGGGATTAAAGGTTCTGATATGTTCCAAGATATCACTTGCTTTTTCCCTCTTCTTCTGCTGTTCTTGATTATCGCAGGATGTCGATACCGTCTGACTTTCATTCAAGGGAACCCTATCAGTCCTTAAGAGAAATAACGAACTGCCGGGCATCCAAGGTTAGTTTGAGGCAAAATGAAGTGGGTTTAATAGCCATGGGCGGCAGCGACAATGATTCATGAGATAGACTTCATGCATCATGAAAAAATAAATTCTAAATTTAAAGTCAAACTAAAATACAGCTACATTATAAATAAATTATATCAACTTAACCATATCACATACAAGGAACCAATGGCTACTTTAATAAACTTCATCCTTGGTCTACCAAAGGGCTGAATATCAGTACATGACAGTTAATAAACGGCAATTAAGGTTAACGGTACAAAATAGATTAACCGTAATTAATAGACCCACTTTTCGAACTACAGGATGTAATGGATGTTACGTAATGCAACGATGAGTAAAGCATTTGACAAAGTTTGCATTATTTGACGAGTATTGCATATATCTTTATCGACACCATATAAGGTTAGTTTGATAATAATAATAATAATAATAATAATTTAAGTATATCGTTAAATAATATTCGAAGACAATAAATAAGTTACCTATTTAATAAGGATTAACTACAAGTGTACGGTTACCCAATCGGGTTTTTTGATTCTATTTCCAAAATACTCTGGAATTTCCAACGGAACTCTGAATGTCTCTCACAAAAAAATCTGTGATCAGATATTTAGAAAATACATGAATGTGTGTCTTTTTCTTTCTGAACTATAGGAATAATTCTGAACGGTTTTAAACTCTAGTCCGAAAAACATAAGTCAACTGTCATATAGAATTTAGAAGCGGATTTCTGATTAGGAAATCACATCAGGTAACTAAAGTAATACACATAGATTAATTACATTCCTTTAAAGGGTTGTATTTATGTTGTTCAAATTCTTTAGTTAACGTAAATGTGTTTTAATAACTTTTTTTTTTTTTTGTTTTCGAGGGGGAAACCTTCCAAAGGTACCCGACGCCGTGGAAGCGACGCAGGGTTATGTGGGATTTTTACCGCACTAAAACCCCCCCGGTGGCCGTCCTCGGCGCTGAAAAGGAGGACTCCGGGATCTCGAAACGACTTCAACCGGAATCCTCGAGCGCGCTGCCCCATCGGGCTCCTCCCAGATGGGCGGCTGGGCCCACCGCTCCGTCTAATCTTTACAACGGTATGCGACCACACATACCGCCGTCCTTCCCGGGATTGCCTGACTGAACGGTTCGAGCTCCCACTCTAGCCGTCTGCAACCCCGGAAGCCCCTTTTAGTCGCCTCTTACGACAGGCAGCGGATACCGTAGGCCTATTCTGACCCCGAGGCTACAGGGACGGTGTTTTAATAACTTGGAGTATTAATTAATTTATTTATTTTAATATTATATCTTAATCATTACTTTATTTTCATATGTATGACTCGCGTGGCGGTGCGGTTATCATACCAGTCTGACACGCAGTGGATGCCTGGTTCGATTCTCGGCCAGACGGGTATCTGAATGATGAGTAAAGATTCTTGTTCTAGGACTGGGTGTTTGTATATTCGTCTTTGTGTGTGTCTATGGCACCCACGACACGGGTGAAAATCCTAGTGTGGGGCTATGAGTGTAGAAAATGCTTTTTTTATATATTTTTTGCAATCATTAATAGTAGCGAGGGCAAAGCTATAAGGATAAGATTATGCGGTATTCAAATAAATGAGGAAGGATAGATAAGTAAAAGGATAGTAGTGGACCGATTACGATAAACATTATGTTAACATGCATAGGTACAGACTAATTGCTAACTTAACTTAGACAGCATAAATTACCACCTGATAGTGATGTGACGAATCTTACTGTTGGACATTTGCAAATACGTATACAAATAGATCATTTTTTTGTTCTCGACAGGGGAAACCTTCAAAAGGTACCCGAAGCCGTGGGAGCGACGCAGGGTCATGGGGGACTTTTACCGCACTAAAATCCCCCGGTAGCCGTCCTCGGCGCTACAAAGTGGACTCTGGCATCTTCAAAGGAACGCAACCAGAATCCTCTGAGCGCGTTGTCCCATTGGGCTCCTCCCAGATAGGCGGCTGGGCATACCGCTCCGTCTAGTCTTTACAACGGTATGCGACCACACATACCGCCGTGATCGCCTAATCAAACGGTTCGAGCCACTCTAGCCGCCCGCAACCCCGGAAGCCCCTTTTAGTCGCCTCTTACGACAGGCAGGGGATGCCATAGACCTATTCTAATCCCAGAACTACAGGGACGGTGCAAATATCTCCTGCCGTCATCTGCGAATGCAAATGTTTAGTTTGTTCTTTATGGCGCCAACATGCGCTAGCTTTAATTACGGGAAGGTGCATCTGCATCTACACATACTATTAACTAGCATAAAATATAGAAGCAGTACAAGGGGCGATAAAATTTAGATTAGACGACCAAACTGCAGTTCGACTCTAATTTGTATAAACATAAGCGTCCTTTTTTAGTCGTCAAACTGCACCTATATATTCGCAAAACATTAGCACAATCCTTGCGAATGCGAATATGCGAAAACATGCGAATATTCACGAATACAAACGCAAATACTCGTGACATCACTACCGCCTAACGGCAATGACAACCGTTTCCCGGGTTGCAAGAACACGAAGCAAAAATATGCATAAATATTTTCCAACGTTGCTCTGTTCTAACACGCACGCCGTGACATTAATAGGTGAACCAAAATTTTGAAACAAAATGTGGACATTATAAGGAGACTAAATATTACTTAGAAATAGAGAAATATATATACTTACTCTTAAATAGAGCATTGAATATTTTATGGACACTAGCTGAACCCCGCAGCTTCACACGCGTTAAAAAATCGATATCGATTGTCCCGTGGGAATATTATATTTTTACACGGTAAAAAATAGCCTATACCTATGTTAATTCAGAGTATCAGCTACTAACTCCCTACCAAATTTTATGAAAATCGCTCCAGCCGTTTAGACGTGAATAAGCAACAAACATACACACTCACAAACGTTCGCCTTTATAATATTAGAATGATTAGATGACACCACTAAATAAGGACAATGCCTTAAGAATATGTCCATACATATATTATTGTTTTAGCGTTTTTACCCTGCTGCTTATAAAGAACTGATGCTTTTGACGTATGTCACTTTGCAAACTAAGTCAATTCCACTGATATGTCATATGTCACAATCTGTCAAGCCATTCGGGCTGAAGCGTGTGTCAAAGTAGTGATGGTAGTAGTAGTGGACATACGATTGGTAGTAATGGACATACGAGTAAGTACATATATACACTCAAAAACAATACCTGCTTGCATGCTTCTGAAGCAGTTGGGTAAAAAAGATTTTTTTTTTATTTTTATTTTTCTTTTACATAAATTTTTCTTTTATATAAATAATTACGGCAGAAGCATCCGATGGAAAGTGTACCGTGTGGTGTATCTACACATAATTGACCCCTACCCGTAGGTTACCCTGGTGTAAATTTGCTGTAATAGTTGGGCAATTCAGTAAATTGCCTAACTCCGTAACTTACAGTTAGCTGCAGATGGCAAAATTTACACCTTGCGCCAATGAAAATTTACAGTTTGCCTTGGTACCAGGATATTTAAGGTACATGGTTCTAATAATAATAATAATTTGTAGCTAATATAATATAGCTAATATAATAATATAATAATAATAATTTGTAGTAAAATAATAACAAAATATATATTAATGAGAGTTAAATTGAAATGAACTTAATGACTACCCACATACCTCTTACATACTTCGAGTAAGTATGTTTTGATAAAATTATTAGTGGATTTGTGAGAGAAGACCCGTACCCAGCAGCGGGACATTAATAGGTTTACGACATAAATACTTTAGTACATTTTTTCAAAATAATGCTACGTATTCCGCTAGTCACTACATGCGTGTCCGTTCAGTGTCTGTAGATATAAACGTCGCCTAATTGTTAATTGAGTCTTACCGACAATTAGTATGAAGCGACTCGTAACATATTTGAATCCTGTCCACCACAAGCAAGGTTGACGGGTGGTGTTTTAAAGGTGGTAGAACCAGTGTAGTTCAACCGGGAAAGTACCACGGCCACACCTATTTCTAGCGTGAAGCATTTTGCGTTTCGGTAGAAGGGTGTGGTTGCCGGCACACCATCACATGAGGCGACCATCATAGTCCTCGGGAGTAGCAACGCATCTGTGATTGACTTCAGATAGAACCCATGTTCTGTATGTAGTTGATTACAGATGTCCATGGGCGGCAGTGACCACTTACCATCAGGTTGTGCTCGTTTGCTCAGTCAAATAAAAAAAAACATATTTCGCCAGTCACTACACGCGTATCCGTTCAGTGTCTGTAGATATAAAATTATAAACGTCGTCTAATTGATATTTGTCTCTTCCCCACAATAAGCATGAAGCGACTTGTAACATATTTGAATCCTGTCCACCACAAGCAAGAAGTGATCCGTAATAGATGCCATGAAAGATAACGTGTCGTCAATCCATTTTTGTCCCACTGCTGGGCACGGGTCTTCTCTCAGAATGAGAGAGTTTAGGCCATAGTCCACCGCACTTGCCAAGTGCGAATTGGTGGACTTCACACACCTCCGAGAACTTTTTTTTTTAAAGAACTCTCGGGTGTGTAGGTTTCCTCACGATGTTTTCCTTCACCGAAAAGCAGTGATAATTAATGTATAATACGCACATAAATCAGTGGTGCGTGCCTGGGTTTGAACCTCGGACCTCCCGATTGAGAGGGCAAATTTCAACCATTAGGCTATCACTGCTCTATATGAAAGATAACACTGACATCTTATGCCAAGTGGAGATGCTCTCAGCCACAATCGATGATATTACGCGCTCGTTTGCCACTCACTGAGCAAGCATTGAACCACTTGATACCAGTTTGTGGTAATAGACTATTTTCTAGTAACATTTTCTCATAGTATCAATTACTTCGTTGGATTTTATAGTTTTACTACTGGACCCGAAATTCGTTCCGCCTAAAAGACACAAATCTAATATTATCAGTGTTTCTCTACTATATTATACATGTATTATACATAACCTTCCTCTTGAGTCACTCTATCTATTAAAAAAACTGCATTAAAATCCGTAGTGTAGTTTTAAAGATAGGGACAGACAGCGGGAAGCGACTTTGTTTTATACTACGTAGTGATAAACTTTCTCAAGGTAGAACAATTATGGTTTGACCGGAGGTCACCGCCACCACCGCTGTGGTTGGCAGCTTACGTTTGAGGCGACCATTATGGTACTCGGGAGTAGCAACGCTTCTGTGATTGATTTCATATAGAACCCATGTTCTGTAATGTAGTTGATTACAGATGTCAATGAACGGTAGTGACCACTTATCACCAGGTGAACTGCATGCTCGTTTGCTACTTCAGTCAGATAAAAAAAAAGTTTGTGTTTCTTCAATGCGATAATTGGCGTTGGGCGACGCTTGGCTTATTTCAGCTTAATATTATATTTATTCAAATATTTGAATCAATTAATTCATTTGAACTCTCATTTACTTATTAATATGATTTTAGGCCGATATTATAACGGAACTGATTGAATTGTAACAGGTACTACGACATGTGGCTTTTTAATTTGCTTCGAATACTTTTCAACTTATTTACTTACTAACTTTTACCCGCGGCTTCCCGTTAGAGTCAATAGACAATAAAATATTGATTAGAAAGCTTTGAAATTGCTAGATCTTACGTTTTTAGACAAATCAACATGTCTGCCAATTTTTGTTTCATTTATATCTAATATATAAAATTCTCGTGTCACAGTTTTTGTTGCCATACTCCTCCGAAATGGCTTGTCCGATTTTTACCAAATTTTATATGCTTATTCAGTAGGTCTGAGAATCGGCCAACATCTATTTTTCATATCCCTTAAGGGTTGTCCACCCTTAACATTTTTTTTTATTTTTATATGGCAAAACAACGTTTGTCGGGACAGCTAGTATTTTTAATTAAAAAAAAACACCTATTATTTTTATCTCCAAGAATATGTAATAATTTGTATAAAGTTGAGATGTTATAAAGTTGAATAATTTTGGCTTGAGTAAGTTGGTTCAGTTATAATCAGTTGAGTAGTTTTGGCGTGAATACGCAACAAACAAACTTACATTCACTTTTATATTATTAGTAGGGATTAATACGATAAAGTGTCTCTTTAGAAAGTTCTCTATAACATTTAAACCACAAATGTTCATACGCTCATTGCACTCTTGACTAAGCAAACACCTTCAACTGACGTTGTGTTCACATGTGGTTGAGTGTAGGATAACATAGCTTCCAGCTAATAATGCTACTGTTCCACATATCTGTCACTTATCGTTAATAAAACCTATGTTTTTATAACGTAGACTTAGTAAAGCAGTCCACCTGCTTGTAATGGTCCGCCCATTTGCATGTCTTTTTTATCAGATTGAAGAAGCAAACCAGTACGCCTGATGGTATGTGATCACTGCCGCCATGGACATCTGTAAGCAACTTCATATAGAACAAAGGTTCTATCTATCTGAAGCCAATCACAGATGGGTTGCTACTGCCGAGGTCTAAGATGGTCGCCTCACATAAAAGTGTGCCGGTAACCACACTCTCCCATCGAACTTCCATCGAAACGCAAGAAATGCTTTACGCTAAAAATAGTTGTGGTGGTGGAATCTACCCGATTGTATTACCACTTTGCTTTTTCTAACACCTGTCACATTTACTTCAAAGATGAAGTAAGTGGGTAACAAGTCGTTAAATTTCGGTAGAATGCGAAAATGTTACCACCTATCCAGTAGGATACAGGTATAAACCTATCACCTTCGTGACAATAGAGTACTCGTGACGGACTTCGACAAGAAAAAGGGAAGACAAATTAGTCTTCACTGGTTCTGAAAAAAAAAACTCATATCGAACACTGAAACATAATAATTTTATCAAATTAGTGTATTGTCATCGGTCCTCAATAAATCTACAAAGTTTGAACGAAATCTGGCCGTTTAAAGTGGGTCAAAATCGCGCCCAAAGAAGTCGGTTACAAACATACAAACAAACATACAGGTGAAGCTAATAAAAAGCGTGTAAAAAAAGGGTTACAGGTATGAGGAGTTCAAATATTTAGTTTTCCTCAACATTTATCTCACAAAGCAGAATCTCTCTCTCGCTTCGCTCTTACATCGCATCGTATCCGTACACAAACATAATGATGCTACGAATACGACGCACCCATTTGCACTTCACTGAACATTAACCTGTCACTCGCAATGGTGATTACTGGTCGCTTAACGGTATGATATCATTATATGTCATTAGCTAATGTCATATACTACAATTATGTAGAACCATTTATTATTTTATTATGAACATTATTGTTTCTTGTACATATACTACATATATATATGTTAGTATGTCGTTAGCAAGAAGCGCTAAAAGTCGGCGACCATCGCTCGCTAATATCTGGTGCTACTATCGTCGTCAACCCATTACTGTCCCATTGCTGGGCACGGGTCTTCTCTCTGAATGAGAGGGCTTAGGCCATAGTCCACCGCGCTGGCCAAGTGCGAATTGGTGGACTTCACACACCTCCGAGAACTTTTTTTTTTAAAGGGTATGTAGGTTTCCTCACGATGTTTTCCTTCACCGAAAAGCAGTGATAATTAAGGTATAATACGCACATAAATCAGTGGTGCGTGCCTGGGTTTGAACATCGGACCTCCCGATCGAGAGGGCAAGTTTTAACCATTAGGCTATCACTGCTCCTAACAACTGCTCCTGGTGCTAGTGTATTAGCTCACTATCGCTCATATTTACGCGCTAAATCTTAAAGCTCAAATAAATACCGCTACATATTTTACCTATAAATATTACCGATTTTTTTCAGACTTCTACCTTTACTGGCTCATATTAGCACCTCTGTTAGATACAGAGTTACACTAAGGAAAGTTTCGCTAACTTTTAAAAACAGCTTATTAAAAAAAAATACTGAAAGTGATTTAATGATTATTTTACGCAAAGCCTATTTGATGCAACAGCATGTTATTTAAAAACAGCTTATAAACAAATGGACTGAAAGAGACTTAATGATTATTTATCGCAAAGCCTTTTTGATGATGAACAGCATGTTATTTGATGGACGAAGCTATAAGTTAAACTGATTTTACTTCATAATTATTCTGATATCTTAATGTATATATTTCTTCAAAAATTCTAAAACAATTTTGTTTCAACCAGTTGTACCGTGAAAGGTATTATTTTTTTCTTCACATGACCTATTGCATGATTTAATTGACATGCATGCAGGTACTGATAGTGCTCACATATCTATTCTCCCGTCTACAATAGACCTAATTATGCTATTTGATAAGATGCTTCCGAGCTCAGTTGACGCAAAGGACATTGCATTATTCAATCAAGAGCAATCCACCAGTAATGGCAGAAACAGATATTCCGAGAAGAAATGGTTATCCAATTATCAATACATTCAGGGTGATTTGAAAAAAGTGACTTGTACGACTAACGGATATCCTCGGCGTCCACCAAATGATTTGACCTTCAATTCAATAAACTTCATGTTAGATGAGGGGTCTAAAGTAATTCTAAAACTCAATTAGAATAAATGAGTCACAAATAAACGATTTTATAAGATAAATAATTATGGTAAAATTAACAATTGCGTTGCTCTAGTGATTTTGTTACGTTAAATTTAAAGTTATATTACCAGAAAAACCTCTCTAAATCTATCATTTTCACCTGGAAATAGAAAAACGACAAATTATGTTTATTCTTTCCAACTATCACTTTCTTTCAATATTTCTTATATTTTCGTCTAAGCGAATGAATATCAGCTGACGCCATATTTTACCACAGATCTGTTCCTTACCATGTAATCTGACAGTAACCGAGATTCAGATTATAAAAGAAAATCAGTCAGTTAGATAAAAAAAAAAAAAGGTTTTTTTAATCGGACTGAAGTAGCAAACGAGTGTGCAGTCTATCTGATGGTAAGTAGTCACTGCCGCCCATGGACATCTGTAATCAACTTCATACAGAACATAGGTTCTATTTAAAGTCAATCACAGATACCTTGCTACTCCCGAAGACTAAGATGGTCGCCTCATGTGAGTATGCCGGCAACCACACCCTTCGATCAAAACGCAAGAAATGCTTCACGCTAAAAAGAGGTGTGGTGGTGGTAAACTTTCTTACACTATTATTACTATCACTATTAATTACTTCACTGTAAATTTAAAATTATCTACTTTCTACTTGAAGAAAGATACAATTACCAAAGCTTATCAGGAATAATTTTATTTCATAAGCTTACTAGTGTCTTTTGACAATGACATAGATCTTGACCTCCCTTTATAATCAGGTCACCGCGGATGTCATGAACACAAAAACACGTCATCAGTAACTTTATTTTCATATTATATAATTTATCTAACAAAATAGTAAGAGATTTCCAATGTCATACCTTTCAAAATAAACATAGAGGTGCTTCAAAGAAAGATATATAGTGAAGGAGCCACCGCTATACTGCAGCCTTGAAACTAAGTTCTAATTCAAATTATAACGAATCAAGTAGAAATAAATGAAACCGTCGTTAAAACATCATTGTCCGACTGTTGGGCACGGGTCTTCTCTCATGAGAGAGTTATTGTTATTGTTGTTGTCCACCAATTCGCGCTGTCCACCAATTCGCACTGTCTACCAATTCGCAGTTGGCCAGCGCAGTGGACTATGGCCTATAACTCTGAGAAACAAATTCAATCTGACCAGCACTCAGGAGCATGTGTTGACTATCCAGATCCATAAAATACCAACAGCGAAACAATTTTACAGCTCCCTGTTAAATTTAACGTTTTTCCACCGCATAAACACCAACTGATTGAAAGCCATTGCCCTTAAAATCATTAGCATTTTATTAAAAACCGCAAACAATTGGCAGACGCGATGAAACTCGTAAAAACATAATAAAATAACGCAATTCAAGCGTGTAGTAAAACGCGCTACATAAAATTATATGGAGATGCCGATGCTCGTCTCTGTTGTTTTACGGCGAGATTCCACTTTCGGACTTCAGATACCTACCCCTTTCTAAATAACTGTGTAGTTGACGTTCGTAGCTACATAAATAAGCGGTCCTAACCTTACTAGTTTTCACCTCTACAAGGTAGAGCGATTAAGATTTAACCAGGGAGATACCGATTGTATATTTTGCATGGATTACTTCTAGCGTGAAGCATTTCTTCCGTTTCGATAGAAGGGTATGGTTGCCGGCACATTGTCTCCTGAGGCGACCATCATAATCCTCGGGAGTGGCAACGCATCTGTGATTGACTTCAGATGGAATCCATGTTCTGTATGTAGTTGATTACAGATGTCCATGGGCGGCAGTGACCACTTACCATAAGGTTTACTGCATGCTCGTTTGCTACTTCAGTCAGACAATAGAAAAAATGGAGACGTTCATGCGTTTCGGTGGAAGACTGTGGTTGCCGGCTCACTTTAATATGGAATATGGGTTCCATCTGAAGTCAATCACAGATGCGTTGCTACCTCCAAGGACTGTAATGATCGCCTCATGTGAAAGTGTGCCGGCAACCACATCTTTTCATCGAAATGCAAGAAATGCTTCACGCCAGAAATAGGTGTGGGGGAGGTACTTCCCCAGTCGAACTACATTGGTTCTACCACCTTCAAAAGAATTTACTACTACTAACAACTTATCTACTATGGACGCCCATATGAACTCTTGTTCATGATACATCATCACTCAGATTACCTTCCCGTTTACAAAAAGTAAGCTACATAAAAACCACTACATCCTTACTTCTAAACATTTGAAAAGTTTTTCATCTATTTCCAACTCTTTAGCCTGAAACTGTTTTATTCACGAAATAAAGCAGGCAACAAGCTTAAAGTTTCACTCTCAGGCTAAACGACCCAGCAATCCTTTGAACACTTATACCATTGAAGTAGAAATCTTTAGAAACCTTTCTTAAGTGGCTTGCCACGGTGCTTTCTAGTTGGAAGGCCATTGTATTATTTACAATGAAAACCTCGCAATGTTTCGTCCCATATAACAACGGTCGATATTATATGTATAATCTGTGAAAACATATGCATGGTACACCCATATAAATATGTTTTTATGATATTAGAATTTTTAAATGATTGACAAAAAATCGTGATTTTTTACTCATTTTCAAATTTTTTATGGCAGATTATATTATTTCACTAATATATATGTGACGTAGAAATATGTAGATGGCTTTATATTCCTGCATTCATACGTCTCTTTATTTGCGCGGACCAAAAGTCATTTCAAGTGCACACAGAAAGGGTCCGAGTTTGCCTCGCAGTGCTTTTTCTAAAGTCCTCTGGCATACGAGTATACTTGTACTGGTTTACAAATTCCACAAAAGACAACTGACTAACCGCTCGACCACAGACCTCCGCGACAGCGGGAAGAAAGAGCGGAGCGATAAGCTTAAAGAACAAAAAAATGTATGTAGCATACTACGAAGCCTCGAGAGCGGCCGAGAATTGTCGAATCAACAAGCGGCGGTACTTAACAGTGATTAGTTGAAACAAAAACCTTCAGAGAATTTTAAAACGGTAAACAGTGAAAAATAAATTAATCAAAATTGAGATTTTGTGACTTGTATGTGTATCGTAATTTTAAGATAAGTTACATTTAAGTACTCATATCTTTAAAATAACGTAGAGTTATTTATGAAAATATAAATCTGAAGCCGGAAGTTTCCATCAATCACATGGATAAAATGGTTCACATGAATGGATAAAATTTTCGGATAACATAAAACAATGTCATCCAGAATGTATAGGAAGAATAATTAACTTGGTAGAGGATTTAATGTTTAATACTAAATATTATATTTAGAAGTATTTAATTAAATTACCAACAAAATTGACCGTCTCATTAGGTCCTTTTTAGTCGTCATATCATTACCATGGTTATCACGCTGCTTACAAATATCAAAATATGTTTTTTTTTATATTTGTAAATATTATGCCGTTTACCGCGTAGCTTCTCACTAAACCCAATGCCATAGCCAAAGGGTAAAGGGCTATTTGCTGCTGACCCTTTCATAACTTTAAAGCGAACAAAAATGTGCAAAATAGTGTATTAATAGTTTACATTACAGTACGACGTTTGAATGAACGTAATGAACCAAATTGACGACCTCCGTGGCTGAACGTCTAGTATACCAGTCCAATACGCGAAAGTATTGGACCGGTTATGAATTTAAATTTGTGTTCTATGTCTGAACTGACGATACAGGACTATAAGTCATCGGTTACGCGCTTATTTTGGCTTTACAACAAACCATCACACGGATCAAAATGACGAAAGAATTATCGTGTAACACTTGGACTGATAGAATGATGGACTGGACTGGTGAAAATAAATATAGCTATGGTTTGTCAGTCTGTCTTGACTGACAGAAAACTGATGGCCAACTGATCGTGTATTTATGTCAGTATCGCGTCATCCACCGTCCATGCCACAATGGAACAAATGGAACAATAGTTTTAAAATAAGTACAGCGAGCCGAAATCAAATTACGTGTTATAAACTTTCAGTCTTTTTGAGGAGTTCAATAATGTTCAAACTCGGATCGAAGACATTTGTTCCGAGGCTGAAACGGAAGAACAAGTAGAAGCGCACGAATTGAGCATTATTTAATTTTAGGCCTAAAGGAATGCCTATGTGTGATGAGGGATTAAAAACGCCATAAGAAGGTAATAATCTATACTAATATATAAAGCTGAAGAGTTTGTTTGTTTGTTTGTTTGAACACGCTAATCTCAGGAACTACTAGTTCGAATTTAAAAATTCTTTTTGTATTGAAAAGACCATTTATCGAGGAAGGCTTTAGGCTATATAACATCACGTTGCAACTATTAGGAGCGAAGAAATAATGGAAAATGTGAAAAAAACGGGGAAAATTATTCATCCTTGAGGGCTTCCGTTGCGTGCGTTGCGAAAACGGTACAAGATACCAAAAATATATGTATAAAAGAATTATTTCTCTTGAAATGATCTAAAAAAATGTCCGCGACAGTATATGTCTATCTTTAAAGATTAACTCACTAGAACCGTTTTCATGGTAATCAAATTTGGTCGAAATTAGTTAAGAGTTGTATCAACGTAACAATATTAATCTTTGTCCAAATAAATGTGTTGTTGATTAAGAGTATTTAATTGTGAACAAAATTGTCTTTGACATCACTTAATTTCAATGAACATCTTAGGAAATATGATAATTTTAAAATAAGGCTACGTACTCACGGAGCGGTGTTTACCCGCGGCCGCCGCGGTTGCGGGCCCGCAGCTTCTGTAGGATGCAGATATAAATATAAAAAATTAAAGCAATACTCACGACGCGTTTTTCGCCCGCGATGCACGCGGTTGTTTGCGGCTCCCGCTGCAACGGCGGGCAACCTGTAGAACCGCGCGGGCCGCGGTCAGCCGCAGCCGCGGCGGTTTGCGCCCGCGCGCTCTGCTGGCGGGCGAGTGCAGTAGTCAGGACCTCAACTGATGGTAAACCGCCCGTCTTGCGGTTTTCGCCCGCCACGTTTGCGATCGATAATCGCAACCGCGACGGCAGCGGAACCGCAAAAATAGGCGGTCTCGTGAGTTTCGCACAGAAGCTGCGGGCCCGCAACCGCGGCGGCCGCGGATGAAAACCGCGCCGTGAGTACGTAGCCTAACACCGATATAAAATTCAGCCGCGCCGCATGATGTGCAAAACATGACGCTGCAAGGAGGAGGGGCGTTGCTTGCGAGGGATGAAAATAAAACTAAAAATATTATTGACGCAGAAGTACTCTAAAATAATTATGTTCTTTTCAAAACTAAATTGTCTAAAATAATAATAGAAAATGAAACGGACAAAGTCGTGGGTAACAGCTATAATTTATAAAGCTGAGGAGGTTTTTTGCAAAAATAAATTATGCCCAAAATAACTATTCCACGCGGACGAAGTCGCGGGCACAGCTAGTAGTTCTATAAAATTGCCAACTATCCATCCCCTGCTTCGACGGGTTGTATGAACATTGGTTGGAGTTCCGCGGCACTTTTTTATCATTAGTACATAACTGTAAAACGATTCTAGCAATACAAAAATTTCACTATTTAAAGTCTTCCTTACAAGGTAATGCAAAATGCAAGACGCGTCCGTAGATTCCTCGCCCGTACTACTTCCGCCCCCAGCCCTAGAGCCAATCGAAACAGAAGAAGAGTTAATTACGTCGTTAAAGGCACTGTCTCATTTTATAATAAGTACAAAAGAAATGATGGTCTCGCCAAAGTTTGCGCTATATTGTAAATAAACAAACCTGAGCCGACTGTATAATGTGAAAAAAAAAACGTATTGCGATCAAGTCAAAACTACTAGATTGTTACGTTCTGTGTCCAAACGGCGACTGTCTGGTAATGTTATCAGATTGACGACCCGCGTTGCGGAGCGGTTACCATACCGGTCCGACGCGCAATGGATCCCGGGTTCGATTCCCGGCCAGACAGGCATGATGAGGTTAGATTCCTGTTCGGGGTCTGGGTGTTTTTGTATTTGTCTTGTGTGTGTCCATGGTACCCACGACACAGGAGAAAATCCTACTGTGGGGCTATGAGTGTAGAAAGCGTTCGTGTTGTCAATCTAGACTGATCGTCTAAACGTACCAATTTTCCAACAGGGCTCTCTTTTACTGAACTGTAAGGCAAGATACTGGAGCTAACTTTCATTACCATGTAAAAAAACATGATTGTAATAATATTAAAAAAAACTTGCGTGCGTACAAAGTACACATGTCAGAAGTGAAACTTCTTTGGCGAACTAATTTATAAATCTTGTTTATATTTATACAAATCTAAAACTTTAAATTTCCAAGATTAAGAGGAAGGGAAAAAGGCGTGATACGACGTTCGCTCTGTCTCACTTTTTCTCTCAATCTTTCTCACTCGCTTGCTCCCTACTCTCACTCCACGGCTAGTTGCTCATGCTACGTTCGCCCGGTCTTACTCTCTCTCAATCGGTCTCGATCACTCTCTCTCTCTTTTCCGACACTTCCGTTGCATACCGGCGTGACGTTTCATCTGTAAAAATTTTACCCTCATGCGCCTAAAGAAGTTTCACTTCAAAAATGAATATAAATAAGAAAAAAAGACAAACCCGCTGAGTTTCTTGCCGGATCTTTTCAGTCGAGGTCGTATTCCGTTCCGGTGGTAGTGTAAGAAAAAAAATGTAACTGACAATTTGTAAGTGCCCCCGCAGGCCTATACAAAATAAAGACATTTCATTTCATTTCCATCATTATACCATCATTTAAAACACGAATGGAATGGTGGACTGAACCGACGCGACACCTGCATTAGCGTGTCTTAGTGAAGAAAGCGTTACTCTGTGAGACATAACTACGTGGAAGTATGAATTATTCTAATTATTGCAAGATTGTTCTACAACCTATATATATCAGTCTTAATTTTCCATAAAAAGAAAAACACAAAGATCTTATTATTCAAAGGGAATCCCGTCGCTTGTCATCGTAACAGACTTTAAATCCCCGGACTTTGTACACAAAATTGCGGAGTAGACCTTATTTGCATAATTGAGTTCAAAATCAATATTTGACTTCCAACGACCTTCCCGCTCAAGTTTGTACTAAGTTTTATCTTTTCCTTTCTTAATGAAGTTAGGAAATTGGATCCAACTACATACATTTTAATGTAGTAGTATTCTTAAAGTAATTTTGACGCATTACATAATATGCAAGAAATGTGTTAATAAACTTTATAATGGTGTCCCCACCTTGTCTCTTGAACTTGGGTGAAAACCGTGATAGTATAAAGTTAATAAGACTAAGCTGAACTACCTACATAAAATGTAGATGCTGGTCTGTCCGCATGCATTTATAAGGTGGTAGAACCATTGTACTTCGCCTTTTCTAGCATGAAGCAGTTTCTGTGTTTCGATGGAAGGGTGTGGTTGTCGGCACACTTTTATATGAGGCGACCGTCTTAGTCCTCGGGAGTGGTGACGCATCTGTTATTGACTTCAGATAGAACCCCATGTTCTGTATGAAGTTGTTTACAGGTGTCCATTGGCGGTAATGACCACTTACCATCAGGTGGACTGCATGCACGTTTGCTACTCCAATCTTATAAAAAAAAACATACTAAGTACATACAAACATATGAAAAACACAAAAACCCAGAACAGATAACTAAATTCATCATGCGGTTCGTATCTATCCGATTGGGAGTCGAACCCGGAAACCACAACGTAACAGACCGGCGACCGTTCGCCACGTGTCTTTTCTGGGTGTTTATCACATTTATATACATTACCATTACATTACCATTAACTTAAGTCAAATCTACCGTTGAGAGGTTATCGGAGCCATTCTTTTACACTTCACCGATAAATTCCATAATCATGTACAGACATGTCCGTGAACATGGCGCCATCAATAAGTAAAACAGTTATGCTAATTAATTGAGAATTAGACGAGCTTACCTGTAAGTGAAGTCTGATTCTAATTTTATGAATGGTGATCTGAAATATAATTGAGTTTACAGTGTAGTAATCTTGTCCACACTCCGCCGGCACCGCGGTTGTTTAGCCTAATTAAAAAAGATTTTTACGGCCAAACACCATACGTCATCTATGGACACTGGCAACACCGAATTCTCACTTGCTTTAGAGAGTATTATTTCCCCTTGCCATCCTTGATGATATCCATTTCCTCATCAAGGAGACACTTTACTGTTTACTGTTGAATTATATGATTTAATAATGTAATTGAATTATATTACATAATAAACAGTTGTGAATTATAATATGTTTTATTGTTGCAGTTTGGGTATCGATTTATTCGATTTGGGTGGGTGGGTGATTATATTTCAGATCACCATTCATAAAATTAGAATCAGACTTCACTTACAGGTAAGCTCGTCTAATTCTCAATTTTATTTCATGGTGATCTGAAATATAATTGAGTTTACAGTGTAGATGTTTAGAGTCTGCTGCAACAATATATATATTTAATGGAATTAAACTAATTCAAATAATTAAACATTTATTGTTACGGTATGTTATGGGTAAAAGATATTCTAAAATCCATAATAGGGAAACTCACATTAAATATTTACAATATAATAACTAGACATAGTGAATGCCAATGATGACAATCAATATGTGCTTTACTAAAAAAAATGGTTTAATTTAATACTGCGAAAGGCAGTAATAATGATTAATTTAGGAATGTTTAGTGCTCTAGGCTTATGTCTTAACGTCCACAAATTTTGATGAAACAAATGTGATAGCATAATCATAATGCATTATACAACATTTGTAAATAGAATTGAATTTAATGGATAATTTCCTTGTCTAGATAATATTGTTTTCCTTTCTTTATTAAAAATAGAAAAAGAAAAATAACTGCATTACATAAATTTTATAAATATTGTCATAATATATGTTTACAACTATGTAAATAATTTAATATAGAACAAGCTTAGTACACATATTATTTGACACATTAATAGTAATTAATGTGATCAAGTTGATCTCAATAAGAACCTATCCTGCAGTAAATTTCAAAAAAAAAAAATTTTTGTCATAATTTATTACAGCACTTCCGAACTATTCAGATCAAATTAGATCTGGTAAGTATGTATGAACTACAATGTAAATTTAAATTACTTATCATATGGCTGTATACTAAGAATATAAAAGTATTATCCATATGTGTACAGATAATAGTTTATTATAACTATCTAAATTCATTGCTAGTAAGTATAATTCCCATACTATCTTATACATATATATAAATGAATGATCTAAAGCTATCTTTTACAAAGCTGGTCTTAGTACTTATTGATACACTCCTTGAATATTTATGAATAGATAGAATAATATATATTTGTTTATATAGTAAAGGATTCTTAATGCTTAATAACCAATTTGTTATATGCTGAACTTATGTAGTCTTACTTGTACATATGTTGGTTATATTTTGGCAATATTAACTTAATTATGTGTAGACTCAAATAGTGTATCCACATTATTATAATGTGTATCAAGCCTCAGTGAGGCGCATAATAAGTTCCAGCTGTAGTGTTAATAAAATATTCATACCTTTCAGTAATATGTATTAGATGTTAGTTGTATTATCATTCTTAATGTATATAATATTTTCAGTCCCCATAGTACTGAATTGTTTTAATCCCTCATGAGGTCATTCAGTACTGCATGGTGATTTAGTTAAACAGTTTTACTTACATGGGGTATGACTTTTATAGTCTATAAGGATCCCTGAAGACAGGAATCCATGGCTCTTCAATAGTTACATATATAATAACGAACAATAGTAAAGTTGTTACTTATATATTCTTCATGTTTATCATTTTTGTATCAATGCAGATCATTCCTTTATGTCTTGACATATATTTTCCCATATTCCAGTCCGAAGAAGTTTCACATCTTATGACTCCATATGAATGAAGCGATGTAGCACTATTTTCCTGGAAAATAAAAAGATGTAGTGATGTTGAAATATCAATAAGTATAATTATTATAATTTCCTCTGTAAATTCCACCAGTGTTTGATTTGTATACTAAATACACTGACATCATATTTGTTCTCTTGTTTTAAATCTCATACAGACACCTAGTGTTCAATCTCTGTGCCTCTGCAAAATATTTAGGTAATCACTGGACCAATATACAGAAATGTAATAACATTATTATTATTGTATTATAATCACATACATGCTTGATGTGAGTTTGTAATGCAAATAATGTTTCGTAACTTAAGTTTTGCTAGCAAACAAAGCAGATTTGTTTCTTCATTTTTTTTTTTTTTTTTTTTTTTTTTTTTTTATTATTATTATTATTATTTTTCCTCAAACTAAAATTTAAGAGACTGGGTATCTTCATAAGATTGCCCTATTTGTATGTCAGAGTTAATGGTCTGTTACATAATATGCTACTTTGACGACAAGTGCCTAAATATACGATAAATGTTGTTATCTGTAACCAATATTGCTAAATGAATTGTTAAACTGTTAATTTGAAATTAAAATTAGTTTACTAGAGATGGTATGAGATTTGTATATTAAATTTCTATATACTTGTGATGCTGGTGGAATTATACATCATGTTATTATCATAATTATGTTTTACAATGATATAAGTAGGGATTATTTGCAGATGTTAAACTTGTCCCATAAGTTATAAGACTGAGTTTCCAGCCCTGTGATTATTCCTGACCATTAAATATGAAGGTATGACAGTCTAAATCTGAGTACAATAGGTGTAAGCATATATTTTCATTATTTGATAACAAGACTTGATATTCACATGGGAATTAACTATTTTATGTAAGTTAATTATATGCTCCAGAACTAGATGATGGTGTCATTTGAAATTTTATAATAATTATGACAGTCTTTTGTCTCCCAGGACAGTCTCCAGAGGTAATTTCCACTGTCAACTATTACATTGTAGGTATTTATGGAGTCAATTAACTTTTAAATGGTTTGTTCCAATTAAATACTTCTAACTTGATTTTACTTCGAACCCAATGCTAAGGTTATTTGCAATATGGGTACTTATATGATATAGGTAACTGTCATTAATATTTCTCTTTACACCCTTAGGACCCTTAAGACTGTACTGATATAGATTTTGGTTTAATGTACGAAATCCAACTTTATATAACTGCAAAGTTTTATTTTTGTGACATGTACATGTAAGTCAGTAAAAATTAAATTCCATGAAACCCATCTACATGGATAGCATATTCATTGATAAGCCCAATGAATGTGCCTGCTTGAACTTACTGGTAGATCAGATTAGGTAGAGGTAACTGTAGTCCCATCTATGACCTAATATATTCTGCAGAACCAATGCTGTGGTAGGGATACTACAAAATAGATAACACAACCTACTACAGTCAGAAATCTGAAAAAATTGCATTAACTTCACTTTATATTGCTGCAAAAAGAATAATTTTGTACATAGCCCAGTCACCTGATACATATAAAATGTTGTTTATTCTGTTGTTAACCAAATATCTTCTTTCTGGAATGGTTAATGCTAGTGGTTTTATTTTAAATACCCTTACCTGTCACAGGTAAATACTTCTGATGAGTTTCATTGAACTGAACTTTGTTGTATTGTAAATGCAAATTTTATACATTAGGATATGTTTTATCACTTTCTAGTTCAATTTTTAACACAGTAGATGTAACTCAAAAGTATCAGAAAAGTATATTGCTTTATATTTATGTATAGGTCAATATCAACCAATATTTATTAATTTTTACACACTAGCACAACTACTATTACAGGTAATATGAATGCAATAGTATTACAATATATCACTTCCATGTTTAAATATGCTTGGTAAAGTTATTTAATGAAGTAAAAATTAAGTTCCAAGCAATTGTAGAATAGTAATGCAGATATCAGACTTCCAGAATGATTCTGTTGCATGAATGTAACATTAATGCTGTCCGGTGAGCCTCGTTAAGATTGTTATATTCTAAGTTACATTTGCTTTGAAGTTAATACACCTGTTATAGAATAACTATTTTTATGTATACCATTAAACCCCATTTATTGTTATTTTATACTTGTACTAAATATTCCATTACAGTATATCACTTGTACAGTTGCTACCCACAAGTTGGCCAATTTTAGAGATCTCAGATGGTTGAAAGTTTTCCATATAGTATAGGTACCAATGTCCCCGATGTGGATAAACTTTAATTTATGTCTTTTGACAGTAGCCACATGTTTTTGTTTTGCAATGGCATCATGAAGGCTTTCTCTCTTAATGGTTACTTAATAATGTAAGCATGACAGAGCTAGTTTAATGTTCCATTAGGTATAGCATGGTGTGGGTCATCCATGGATAGCAAACCTTTTCTTGTGCTGTGTGATTGCTTGTACAGTTAGAGTGAAGTAAGCATTCAAGCCATTTGTCACATAAAAATGTTAACACAGGTATCTCGTACCCAATGGCGAATGAGAGAACCGTTTAGTGTCAACAATGTAACACTAAGAGTATCTCGTACTCGACGGTCCAGGTGCGTTACATATTCACCATTTGCCACATAGATATGTTAGCGCAAGCATCTCGTGCTTAATGGTAAATATGAAAACCATTTAGTGTTGGCAATGCAACACACGAGTATCTCGTACTCAATGGTTATGGTGAGCAGAGTTTTAACACATTTGCTACCTGAAAACAATATTACAACTTGCATGCTCCTTATGCAAACAATATCACTTTAGGTTCCTGAAAACCTATATTATATTCATAGCACTATTTTTTGTCGAATTGATACGAGCGCCTCGTATTTTATGACTCTGATGCGTAATATATAAAAATATTTGTTGCATATTAAGTTAAGTATATTGCATTTTATTCATTATAGAATATTAGCAAAATATTGTGTCAACAAATTGACAAAATATCCAGTGAGTACTTTATTAGTTCTGACATTACAGTTCCAAGTCCGCTTACAGAATTTGTAACTTGAAGTACGAGTTCTTAAGCAATTGTTTATTATATTGTTCACACTTATGTATTGTTACTATTACAGTAAATCATTATTTTCTTACATACCTTTTTTTTTTGAAACATAACCAATGAATCCTCCGGTCTGAGAAATTGCTTTGTAGAGTGCTGCTCCTGCGATTTCCACTATTCCGTCCTGGCTTTTCTTTGTCACTTTCCATTTTCTTCCATTTTTCCATAAGTTTTGCTTAGTTTTACACATTTTACAAAACTTTGAAAAAATAATAGCGCGATGCCATAAAAGCGCGAAAAAGAAGTGAGAATTCGGTGTTGCCAGTGTCCATAGATGACGTATGGTGTTTGGCCGTAAAAATCTTTTTTAATTAGGCTAAACAACCGCGGTGCCGGCGGAGTGTGGACAAGATTACTACACTGTAAACTCAATTATATTTCAGATCACCATGAAATAAAATTAACGAAAAACACTCAAATCGTAGTTTAGAAAACACTAAATTACCACCATCTTGCAATAAACACAAAATAACATTTTTATGACAGAATTTTAATAGGCAATACGTTACCATTTCGCCTCGCACCCACGCCGCTATTAACAAATAAATTAATTTTATTTATTTAGGCTCAGCTGGCAGTAAAGTAGCGGCGTTGGAAACTGTTTTCCATTTTACAAGTAGCAAATGATCTTAGATCTGCTGCTAAGTGGTGCAGTTCATGTTGGTTAGTCGTCAACCCATTATAGTCCCACTCCTGGGCACGGGTCTTCTCTCAGAATGAGAGAGTTTAGGCCATAGTCCACCGCGCTGGTCAAGTGCAAATTGGTGGACTTCACACACCTCCGAGAACTTTTTTTTTTTTTTAAAGAACTGGGTGTGTAGGTTTTTTCACGATGTTTTCCTTCAGCGAAAAGCAGTGATAATTAATGTATAATACGCACATAAATCAATGGTGCGTGCCTGGGTTTGAACCTCGGACCTCCCGATTGAGAGGGCAAGTTTCAACCATTAGGCTATCACTGCCTCTCATGTTGGTTATGGATGCACTATTACACTTTTATATGACATGGAAGTAGCAGACGATCGTGCAGTCCCGAGGTCTGAAGGTGATAGAACCAGTGTAGTTCGACGGGGAAGTACCACCGCCACACCTATTTCTAGCGTGAAGTATTTCTTGCGTTTCGATGGAAGGGTGTGGTTGCCGGCACACCTTTATATGAGGCGACCGTCATAGTCCTCGGGAGTAGCAACGCATTTGTGATTGACTTCAGATGGAACCAATTTTCTGTATGAAGTTGCTTACAGATGTCCATGAGCGGCAGTGACCACTTACCATCAGGTGGACTGCATGCTCATTTGGTATTTCAGTTAGATAAAAAAAAATCCGTCTGATGGTAAGTCACTGCCGCCTATGGACTTCTGTTAGAAACTTCACATAAAACAGGGGTTCTCTCTGAAGTCTCCGAAGGCTAAGAGTATCACCTCATATGAAAGTGTGCCGACATCTACTCCCTTCTGAAACTTACCAACGTAGTCCACGATGGAAAGGCTCGGGTACCCCGGACAAGTAAATCCTTTTTAGATCAGAACATAGCAGCGACTAACTCTCTTATTAGTAGAAACAGGTATGATGGTGGTACGTACGGAGTCGTACCACAAAGGGTTCTACCATCTTCAAATACGGTTGATCAATAATTCTTATATTTTCATAAATAGTTTTAGAAAAATAAAAACGGTATAACATAGACAAAAATGTTCTTTTCTTTGTGTCTACACTTTTGCAATGGAAATAGTTCATAGGATCGTACAGGCAATTTCTACATAAAATTAACATCGGACGATACCATAAACACTTCTAAGAAGAAATACGAAGTTATTCATAGGCTTATTAATCAGCAATTAAAGCCAATTAACATAAGTTAATAGCATGTTTGGACGTAAAACTGATTTATGGGCCCCATAACATTACTCTCCTTGTCAGGTGAAGACGGTAGTCATGGCGGTTAGAATAAAGAGATGCGTCTAGTTAATTAATTGAAGTTTTATGTTAATACACGAAACTTCTCAATTTGATTCAAAAAAATTTAGAGGATAAGTTTTTCGTAATGACTTACTCGCCGAATTTGGACAAGTTTATCAATACTTGTCCCTTTTTTATATTTTTTAAACTCGTTCAATTTGATTGAGTGTGTATAGCTTGACCGGTCAAGTCTCAATAGCCTGTGTAAACGCCATTTTTATTTGACTTTTTCTGTTACACGATTGTAGGTAGTGTTTATTGCATTTATTTCAAATTATAAAAATATATCAAATATATATAAACTCTTTGTTTCTAGGACATTATTTATAACTACACCTATACCTATACCTAGCTAAAAAGTTATGTTACAATGTTGCCACCTATTGAACGCGTGGGAAACTAAAGCCGCGCGGCCGTTTAAAAAATATAGAAACATCGGATAAATGTAATTATATAGCCGCTTATTCATTAAGCGGTTACTTCAATTAAAAAACACCAAATTTTCAATATACAAATTAATTACATTATACCTAGACGAAACTAAAAAGTAATTAAGCAAAAAGTAATTAAGCGCTTAAATTAATAATATTAACATGAACAAACATTGTTTTTGTTTTTGCCGTCTCCATATTAAAGCGCAAAATATGAGACTCTAATGAAAACAAAATTGAAACAAAATTTGCATAACACAAACAATATAAGCATTGAAGAACAACAAGAAACTAATTAAACTCGCACACTGCGCGATCTCATACACTGTCACTGTGATTCTGTTGAAAGTAGGATTACCACTCGTAAATAGAAAAGCCGGACACATTTTATATCACCAGATGTAAAATGTGTCCGGCTTTTCACTTTTTATAAGCTTATGTCATCATTACCTTGAAGGTTAGAACCAGTGTAGTTCGACCGGGGAAGTACCACCGCCACACCTATTTCTATCGTGAAGTATTTCTTGCGTTTCGTTGGAAGGGTGTGTTTGATGGCACACTTTCCCATGAAGCTACCTCGGGAGTAGCAATGCATCTGTTACTGACTTCAGATGAAACCCATGCTCTGTATGAACTTAATTACATCCGTCCATGGCGGCAGTGACCACTTACCATCAGGTGGACTGCATGGTCATTTGCTACTTCAGTTAGATAAAAAAACGTGTAAAGAAAAAAAACACTACAATTCTGTTGAGAGTACGGTTACCAGGTTCGTGAATAGAAAAGCTGGATACAATTTATGTCACCAGAATATTGTCAAGCGCTTGTTTCGTAACTCATGACGTAAAAAAAACCTTTTAGGTATTCCAAATTGTATATATTCTGCTAGATTAAAGAGTCCCGCTAAATCCTGAGGCTTGGTAACCCTAATTGGAAGGGCGAATTCATTACACACTGAATGACGTGTGCGATTAAAATCAATGTATGGCGACAAGTAATTTGTTGAGCGGCAAATACGCTCACATTCTTTAGTCTATTAGTAGTAATGCGTGATTTATGTTTAAGACTATAAATTTTATTACCTATAAGAGCTATTGCGATAGCGAGTGGTTGGAACTTGATTTCAATCAAGGGTCCGAGGATCAAGGCCCCGGCAATGATTTTTCTAAAATAATATTGTCGTCAACCCATTATTATCCCATTGCTAGGCACGGGTCTTCTATCAGAATGGGAGAGCTTTAGGCCATAGTCCACCACGCTGGCTAAGTACGAATTGGTAGACTTCACACACTTTTAAGAAGTTTTTTTTAAGAATTCTAAAGTATGTAGTTTCCCTCACGATATTTTCCTTCCCCGTAAAGCATTGATAATTAATTTTTAATACGCACATAACTTTAGACAAATCAGTGGTGCGTATCAAGGATTTGAAACGGACCTCCCGATCGAGAGAGCAAATAAATTATTCTTTACGGTGAAGAGAACCATCGTTAGAAAAACTACACTACTGAGAGTTTTCCAAAAAAGGAACTCAAAAGTGTACCTGAAGTAAATTCGCACTGGCCCAGCGCAGTGAACTATGAGCTAAAACTCTTATTCTAAAGGCTATTTATAAAAGCAATCTTATTAATTTTATTACAGAAGTATACCCATTTCAAAGCCGATGCAAAATTAAATTTTACAGCTTCATAAAAACGAAGTAAGCTCCTCATAACATTTACGTCTGTATGTTCATTGTCAAAAAGGTATTTACGCAAACGAGCTTCTCATGGTTTTTGCGAAGATCTATTTAAAAATATTATAAAAACAAAATATTTTACACTCTTATAAACGACTATAAAATGGTTTTCATATTTTGGCCATAATAATAAACGTTAGAGATTAAAATAGCATTTATTGTTACAAGCTTTTATCGTTCGTCTGCGTCAATTAGTAAAATATCACGAGTATGTATGTGTGTATATGTGTATGTATGATTATATTTAAGTTTGCCCTTTTCTATGGCAAGCGACCTAACCCAAACGGCATAGAGGATTTTAACTTATAAAATACACGTTGACCCGGCGAACATCGTTTCTCCTAAAAGTGAAAAATCTAAAATTATCAGTGTTTCTTCACTATATTATACATGTATTATACATAAAAACTTTCCTCTTGAATCATTCTATCTATAAAAACACTGCATTAAAATCCCTAGCGTAGTTTTTAAGATCTAAGCAAAGGGACAGGCAGCAGAAAACGACTTTTTTATACTATGTAGTGATCTTTTAAATCGACTTAATTTACAGTAACATTCATCATTTTTGAATATAGTGCCTGCGGCCAGAGAAAAAAGAGATGTTAGGAACTATTTTTGTTATTTTGATAGCAGTGTGGATATCAAATGGAAGATAATAAACCACCACAAAATATATTCTATAACATTTCGTGTTTCTATTTTGACATTTTATTTAAAAAAATGCTTAAATTAATATATGACATTCTATGCTTTTGCCAGATAAAAATGTTAATTAAGAATACGAAAGCCTGTTTTTATAAACTTTACTAGGTATATGAATTTATTACATACAGACATAAAATTTTGTTTATTTGCATATACAAGAACTTGATGCTGTTTTAGTGTAAGTAGTACAAAACACAAATTGACAACCCACTGCGTTTGGTTCATCGTCCCACCCATTGGTCAAAAACGAAGCTAAAGCGATTTTAATATCATTTAGCGTCATTATAATATTTCGAAACAAAACACCGTCGCCCACATCACCATATTAACAGCTTAACGGTTTTAAAAGAACCTCTTCTATGTTGTAAAACACTTAAAATAGCAGCGACGCTCATTACCGAAAATGATTATAATTATCGAGAAACATAACAAACAAAAACGTTTGTTCATAACATTTTGTTCTAATCATGTCAAGTATTTTTGTGTTACATCTTGAGTTTGATGTACACCCACGAATTGTGCACCACTTTCGTAAGACCTCTGAGTATTTACTTTGATGAGCAAGATATTTACTTTGCCGATACAAAGCATTCATATTACAGTAAGATTGATTATTTTTGGAAGTTCAAAACGAGAAATATAATTTTAAAATTATATTTGTTTTAAATGCAGCATTGCAGTGGAAACCTTGTTGTTGGAATTGAATGAATTGTTGTTGTATTGTGGTTTGAAATTCGTCTTCTCAATCGGAATATACGAAGTTCGAATCCTAAATACTACTCGACCACAACATTTAGGCGCATAAAACAAAAGCGGTTCCGAACCCCGCACCTCGCTTCTTTCCCCGCGAATCCCCTAGTGACGTGCAATCGTGTATCATCTAGGTATTTACGTTAGCCAGCACGTGTTTAATGTCATTTCGTTATAATGTTAATTTAATGAGTGATTGTTGAATTTTCAAAGTTATTAATACATTAGTTGATTATTCGTCAGTAAAGCTCAAAATGGGTATTAAAAAGACTATTCGTGGAGGAGAAAGGACTCTTACATTCAAAATATGTTTTTTTTTAAACAAGAGAAGAGTATTGGGCTCAGTATTCCTGTCTCCCATGTCGAAAATCGAATGTGTGCTGCAACAGGTATCAGTCTCTTACACACATAAAAAAAGAAAGGAAATATTCCATGTCTGCGAATATATTAAACACATGGAAGTGCTTTAATAAATACTCGACTATTGAACATACACCACTATGGTGTATGTTTTAATAATGGTACCTATACCTACATACTTTTGGTATTTTGTAATAGAATATACTTCGTATCGGGATGGGAAATCCCTAGTTCTAATGACGTTTCAACTGTCGTGCGCCTAATTGTTTTGGTCGAGTAGTACGCTCTGACATTTTAAATTTGGGTGCGTTCCAGGTGAAGAAAACCAAAATGAGTGAACTTCAACTTTTTTTCGACAGCTGCTTACATATTCGTCCGATTTCCGAGCAGCTCTTCTCGATACCTGCAAGCTTCATACTGTCGTACCGTACACATACACGTTAAGCGAACGCTCGGCCGCGCTACATGGTAGGCGGAGTGGGGGTGTTAGGTTTTTATCGTAACGGAATTTCTTGATTCGGTCGCCGCGTTCAAAGCCCGCGATAAAAGCTATGCAAAAGCTTAAAATTGTTGACATAATTATCAACAAAAAATCAATAGGAAATGATAAAGAAACGCTACACTGGTTTGTGATAGAGACCATATATTAGCAATTAATCCTATAACTGAACTTTGCTTTGGTCATTTACATATTAATAAGTTAAACGCCAGGTCATAAATCACAGAGACTATTAATAATTACACGAAACGTCGAATTTACATCGTGATATCGTTTTGCCGAGATATCGTGATTATAATGTCAGTAGACAAAGAAAACGACGAAACGATTATATTATTTTTTTACCAATAGTATAAATGTGATTTTTTTTTTATCTGACTGAAGTAGCAATAAAATAAATTATTATAACAAAAAAATGCCAATTTCCTTAAAACAATAAACGAAAAATGAAGACAATCGATCATTTTTAAGGAGTCGACTTGTTCCTTTTTATCCTTTAACAATGTTACTTGTGTCAGATTTTACTCAAAGCTGATGTTCGCAGCATCAATCTTTCCATAGCCGGTAACTTAGATACTATGATTTGAATTCATGTTGCCAAAAGACCAGCCTGAACTGGACGTGGCCACCACCCACTACCGATGCGATCTATTGTCTTGCGCTTATCTCCCCATTATTTATTATGTCTAAGATACAAACTTCACGTCGTATTTACACCTACGCTACGAACTTAAGTAATTTTGAAGGGAAACGTGACTTACAGTCATTTAACGTGTTTTTATTGCTTAGGAAGCAATCAAATTTGAAAGCACTTGCGGCGTACTCCTTTGAATAAATTTCTGAAGTGATAATCTCATTAGATTATCTTTTCGTAGAATACGATACTAAACCTAATTATAATACTTTGTACTGTGACAGGTACCTTTTATAAAAGAACGAATAAAGAATCTATATATTAATACGTGAAGCAACAACTTGTGGTGCTTTTTTAAGTAATATGCCTCGGATCGACTAGAATGCAAGTTTGCACGGTTATAGTGGACGCAGAGAAGGAAAGAAGGAGTAAATATTTTTTTCAAAAATGCAAATAACATACATAAAATCAACTAAAAACACATTACACACACTACCGCGCATTTGTCACAAATACATCAATAATAAACAAAATTAAACATTCAACATATGAAAACACAGAGCGTCAAAAATGTCTGATGTCTTTGTCAAAATACCTACTCGTTATTGATTTTAAATGCCACTTTGTCGCTTAAACCTCTTTTCACCTTTCGGGTACAATAAAGTAACTTGAAAAATAATAAAAAAATAATTTAGGAAATACTTTGGACAATATCAAGTTTAGTTATTGAGTTGAATTACGGTCGACTTTCGACCGGTACGACGGGTGACTAGTATTTAATAATAATAATAATAAAATAGATTTATTGCCTTATAATATTACAATAATAACTAGATACATAAGAACTTAAAGCTAAACATAGGCAAAAGGATAGGACTCAGCTTTCGCTACCACGAGGTTGGAGTCCCGTATAGCGCTGATTTTCAGTCCCTCCTATCTTCCTCAGATCTTACGTGGAAGTTGCATCACGCATTCTCTCCCTTTACCGACAGACAATAATTATAAAAAGTAGAGAAACATTTCGTTTATACTCAAAATGATAATGATGATTTCTAATTACGGAATGCTTTCTTCGATTCTAAGAAACTTAGTAACAGTTATGTGATGATTAGTTGAAACACGAATTTTGTACGTAAGATAAACTAAGTGAAACGAAAATTCTGCATACTTATTGACAGCACCTAAAATTCTGAAGGTGTTAGAACCCTTATTAGGATCATGAACGCGCCAACACAACACCTATTTCTGCTTTTCAACAAAATGTTTAAGCGCTACATTTTTACATAAATCAAAGCTCTATAAAATGTAATCCCAGAAATATATTTTTGCAACAAACATTGAATATCGAGAAAAAAAGCTATGGAAAACAGCATAATACCTTTGGAATATCGAAATCTGTCATAACATATACCTACTAACATACAAAATCGGAATTCAAAGGCCAATTCGTATTCAAAGGTAAAGTTAGCAAACATTTTTCATTTTCCAGTAACTCAAAAGCTTTTCCTGTTTTTGAGAGTTTTAACGCATTTCACTTTATCGACGTAAGGTTCGATTATCAAATACCTATGAAAATCAAAGCAATTGAACGTATGACTTTTTAGACCGTATTCTGAAGCTCACGATTTACTTTGGGCGTTAATCGCGCTAAGCTGCATTCATCAATGTTGAGCATTAAAGTAAATGTATGTTTGATCTTAACGGAAACTATCCTTCATTGATTATATTTTTCAGCTAATTTTGACCAATTTATTAATCATCTAATTCTTCAAAGTTAGAAGATTAACGTTATTTACTTATGTAGTCTTATTCTCCCCAATTTAATATTTATTTATACGGTTTCTTGAAGAAAATAAATCACTTAATTTTAAACCAATTTTCGCTAAACATCGTAGGGTTCTGAGATTCATAACCCGAATCTTTAACGATAGTAACGACATTAAGTAACAAACATATCTCAAAATCTTTAAAATTTATGAATCCATACGCGTGGTGAACATTTAGCCTAACCCTTCTCAATCGGAGCAAATCAAAAGTGCAATAAATTGATGATGTTAAGTAAATAATTCTTTAATTAATCGTTAAAGTACATTACAACTTAACTGTACCATGACTCTACACTTCTCTCCAATACAATAGTCTAAATTTATTATTGTAATTTTGAAAGAAGACGAGGTCTCCTTTGGCACTGAGAAACAAATTGTGAATATTCCATAGCAGCAGGTGTCGTGTGAAAAATATTTTCATTTGGATGAAAGAACCGTTCACACTTTTGGATTGCACGCCGTTTTCTACTTTTACAGCGCAAAAATGTACAAAGCCACTAAACACTGGTATATGCAGCCACGATCCACTAGGATTACCATCAATTTCTATTTTCTGCGTATAGCGGTTTTTACACAAATAAAAAATTAAATCGTCAGACTGTGGTTTGGTAAAATGCTTTGTATTTGTCAAGCTATATTGTTTTAGATAGTTCGTTAAACACTTGTCTGTGCATTTCTCGTGCCACCAGTTTTTGCATAAAGTACACTCTACCCAGTCCTGCAATGGGTTCTTTATAGATTTATGAATAACCTTTTTTCAGTGTTTTCTCTGGATTTGGATTTCAATCAGTAATTCAGTAGTAATGCTGGCTAAAAAGTCAACTTCAAAAAATAATCCATTATAAAGGGGGAATTCCTGTCCTTTTGTACCCTTCTGTAGCATTTGCAACGATTTGGTAGAGTGCGCGTATATCTAGCTACTCTTATAATTGTATAATCTATTTGTATAATTGTATATTGCAGCGGTGCGCACTCTTGTACAATCCCGACTCAATAATTTTATAACATCACTACTGCCATATATTGAAATACTATTAAAACTATTCGGCTAGTAGGTATTTCGATATAAAAACCAAAATATGTCTTAGCTTCTTGTTTTCTCTTTCAATCTGATGACAAAAAGACGTAATGTTAATGCTAGGAGTCAAAATAGGTTTTCTTAATAAAATCTTCACAAAATATACCGAATTAATTATTTTTTTCACACCGACAAATTTTATGTGCGCATTAACATTTGACAGCTGAATTTCGCGTGAAACCTTGTGTTGTAATTGGCAAATGGATGTGCGTACTCTTGTACACCGCGCACTCTTTCACCACCCTATCTTATGTGTTTTTTAGATTGACTATGGGGCTGTCCATTAATCATGTGAGGCTCGAAAGGGGGGAGGAGGGGTCCATAAAAAATCACGAAATGTCACAAGGGGGGAGGGGGGGTAAAGTAATATATCACGTGTACTTAATTTTTCGGCAAGCGCGCGATACTCACCCGAAAAGCGGCGTTACATGTATTTATTTTTAGTCAAACGCATACAAAATCGAATTAAATATATGTCAGTCAAAATAAAACTGCAACCTTTCTGTCTACCTCTGAACGTTATAGTAGTAGTAATTAATTTTCTATAATAAAATTAGATGATACTTATACCAGTATTTTTTTATAAATAAAGAAATAGAGTCTTTGTAGGTACGAAAAAATACACGTGATATAGGGGGAGGGGGGAGGTATAGTATTAAACCTCACCACGTATCACCAAGGGGGAGGGGGGGTCAAAAAATGCCAAAAAAAACATCACGTGATTAATGGATGGCCCCTATGGGAAACAAGACATATGTAAATATCAACACCTATTACTTTTATGAGAAATTAAAAGACAATTACAATAATGAGTAATATTTTAAACAATACAATTATCATAAAGTAGATTCTTTTGCTGTTGCAGAAAACCCCTTTTAAATATGGTTGTCGTTTTTGTTCGTCCATATCTAAAAAAAATACCTAGTCAATATTTTTGTAATATACATAACAGACATGTTTGAATTATAACGTTAACATGGTAAACCTACAGTAGGCGCCGACCCAGACTGTCTACTCTGTTATTTGAAGTCTGAATAAATAAATATGAGCAGTTGCACTGCGAGTCATATGAGCTTTTTCTAATTAGCCACAGAATGAACGCTATATTTATAATTGCCTTTGTACTAAACTTCAATGGAATTGTTTGAAGCCATATTACGAGAATATAGTTTTGCTGTCGTCTACAAATTTGCATTTTATATCAACTTGTGAGGACAAATGTTATACATATTATATAAAAGAAATTTATACTAATATTTTAAATGTGAAAGTGTGTTTGTTTGTTCCTCGTTCGCGTCGCCACATAGCCATTATATGATAATATGATTTATTTGCTGGAAGATTGTTCGGAGGGCGGAGAATGACGTAGGCTACTTTTTACTGCGCTCCCACATTTCCATGAGAATATCGAAGTTTTGTAAGTTGATACATATTTAGTACTTCCAGACGTTGTTAATAGATGGCGTTAGCAAAATTCATTTGCAAGTTCTGAATCACGCTATCAAATGCTAATGTTAATTCCCTTCGACCGTGTGGGCGAAGCCGCGGGTAAGAACTAGCTAGTATCTTATAAGTTCTTGGTAGAGTTAAGCGCTTCTGAGTTCTCAGAGACATGCTTATTATATTCCGAAGCGTTCCAACTTAGTTCAGAAGGGTAGCAACGCACCTGTGGCCGACCTCGAGTAGAACACTGATTTCATCTAGGCTTGACTACAGGTGTCCACGGGCGACAGCCACCGCTTACCGTCAGGTTGGCTGTATGCTGATTAAATACTTCTGTAATGTAAAAAAATCAAACCTGGAATTACAAAACATCAACTAGTAAATTGTAAACTATTGACATGTTACAGAAGTACATTACTATTATTATTTCACAGACTTAGTTATTAATAGAGAGCGATGTATAATACATGTGTGGAAGATTTATATTCTCTTTTTTTCAATTGCTGCCTATCGTTTACGTATATTGACCAAACCTATAAAATTTACCAGGTACAGTGCAGGTACCTTTAGTACACCTATTTCTGAGGTGAACAATTCTCAGGTGTTTGCAGCTCACTTTTATAAGAGGCGACTTTCTTAATTCCCGGGAATAGAAACGCATCCGGGATATTGAGTTTAGATAAAACTTCTGTTCTATATTAATATTAATTAACTAATATTAATCACTGTATCAGTAAACATATGACAAAATGATGTAAATGTAAATTGAGTCCTGTTACTTGAATAAATAAATTATTATTATTATTATTTCAAGAAGAAACTTGTTATACTCGACTCAGGGTCGGATATTCAGAACCAGATACGGGCTTATGCCAAGTATTCTGGTTCTATTGTGTTATTGTGTGTGGTTGAACTGTCTTGTGTATTTTGAAGTGTGACTGATGTAGGGTTCAGAAAGCGACGGACTATGGAGCAAGTGTCTAATATAATTGATTTTTGTAGCGGTATGTAGGTTTTTGGGTGTAAGTCTAGCGTTTTTAGTGCATTATTAAGAGTTTTTGGTATTATACCGGTCGAGGAGATTATAATGGGAACAATTTTGATGACTTCTTGGTGCCACATCTGTTTTATTTCGTCTGCTAAAGGTATGTATTTTTGTATTTTTTCGGTATGTTTTTGTTTTAGATTGTTTGTATTAGGAACCGCAATGTCTATTAGGTATGTAGTTTTCGTAGATTTTAATGTTAATGTTATGTCAGGTCTATTGGTAAGAATGGTTTTGTCAGTAATGATATCTCGATCCCAGTATAGTTTAACGTTGTTATTTTCTATTACGTTTTTCGGTTTGTATTTATAATAGGGTGTGTATATATCTATCAGTTTATATTTAAGGCCTAGTTGTTGGTGAATGTATTTAGCGACGTTATCATGGCGATGTGTGTAGTCTTTGTTGGCAAGAGCGCTACAACCACCTGTGATATGATCTATTGATTCCGTGTATCTGTGACATAGTCGGCATTTGTCTGTATCTATTGTTTCTTTCAAAATATATTTAGAATAGTTGCGTGTTTTGATAATTTGGTCCTGTATTGCTATTGCGAATCCTTCGGTCTCACTAAATATGTTTCCATTTGTAAGCCAGGCAGTTGATGCGCTACGATCTACGTGTTCTTGTTCCAGCTGGTGGGGGTATTTACCATGTAACGCTTTACTCTTCCAATTTTCTATCTTCTGTTTTTCTTTTATTATTTTGGTTTTCGGGTCATATACTTTGTTATTTAGTTGTAAGGGTGTTCCAGAATGTACCATGTTTACTATTGCTTTGTGTAATGTACTATCGTTAGATTTATGTATAAAATATGTTCGCAAATTTTCTATTTGGGTGTAGTGTAGGTTTCTTATATCAATGAATCCGCGGCCTCCTAGCTTTCTTTTTAGAGTGAATCTTTGTACAGCGGAATGTATGTGATGGATGTTATTCCTATTGCTTGTAGTCCTAGTTACGGTGTTAAGCGCATTAAGTTCAGTGTCAGACCACTTAACGATTCCAAAGGAATACGTCAAAATGGGAATGGCGTATGAATTAACGGCTTTTACTATATTTCTGGCTGATAGTTGGGTACTAAGTATTTTATTTAATCTCTGCCTATATTTGATTTTAAGTGTGTTCTTTATTTCTGTGTGATTTAAAGATGTACTTTGTTGATATCCTAAGTATTTATATGTTTCTTTATTCTCCATGCTATCTATTGTTCCTTCTTGTAGTATGAGTTCAAATGAATCTGTCTTGCTATGTTGCCCCTTTACTATACTATTAATTTTACATTTACTTGTTCCAAATGTCATTTTTATGTGTGTGCTAAATTTTTCCGTGAGTTTTATTAAGTGGTCTAGTTCCGGCTTGCTACTTGCATATAGTTTTATGTCATCCATGTATAAAAGGTGTGTGAGTTTGATGTTATTTTTTCTATCTATGATGTGTCCGTATGTGGTGTTGTTCAGGATTCTTGAGAGTGGATTTAATGCAAGACAGAACCATAGAGGACTAAGAGAATCTCCTTGGAAGATACCGCGAGAGATTTTGATAGTTGAGGTGCTGAGTGTCGTAGTATTTGTTCTTAAATTGAGTTTTGTTGTCCATTGAGTCATTGCATGTTTTAGGAATTGTATTAAACTATTGTCAATTTTATATATTTCTAGGACATGTAATAGCCAAGAATGAGGTACGCTGTCGAAAGCTTTTTGATAGTCGATGTATGAGTAGTATAGATTTCTATTTTTGTGTTTAACTTGATTGTGTATTTCTGCATCAATGATGAGTTGTTCTTTACAACCCATTGAACCTTTACTACAGCCTTTCTGTTCTTCAGGTATGATTTTGTTTGTGGAAATGTGTGAGTTTATTTTATGTGTGATGATGTATGTCAGTAATTTATATATGGTGGGTAGGCATGTTATGGGTCTGTAATTGGCTGGATTTGCAGTGTCATTGTCTTTAGGTTTTAAGTAGGTAATTCCTTGAGTAAGAAAAGTAGGCATATTTTGTGGGTTTTTCAGGAGACTGTTAAATGTGTTAGCGATATGTATATGTGTTGACGTGAAATATTTAATCCAGTAGTTTTGAATCTTATCAGGTCCTGGTGCTTTCCAATTTAAAGTTCTTTTTATAGCATATCTTACATCATCTTTCTCTATTATTATTTCCGGCATAGGCTCAATATCTTTCGTCTCTTGTTCTTCTATTTCAGTCCAAGTTTTGTGTGTGTCATGCTGTACAGGTTTTGACCATATATTCTTCCAGTACTGTTTAATTTGTTCTATTTCTGGGTGCTGTGAAACTGATATGCTATCTGAGTTAAGTTGTTTAAAGAATAATTTTTGGTTATTTTGAAATAAAATGTTATCTGATTTTCTTTGATTACTTATCTTGTATCGGTTAAGCCTTTTTGCTTGTGCTTGTAATTTTTGTTTATATATATCTAATTGCTCAACTATTTCTTGTCTATTTTTGTTGTGTGGATTTAATTCTTTTTCTTTTTTCTTATTGAGGTTTCCATTAAGGTATTGTGTTAGCTGTCCTATTTCTTTTCTAAGTAATGTAATTTTATTCTCTATCCTTTGTTTCCACTGCGGTTCTTTTTGTTTACATATTTTACTACTAGATACTAATGTATTTTGATCTAGTGATTTATTTCGTTGTCTATTATGAATTGTTGTTACAGTTATTGCTGCACAATATATAATTTCATGAACTTCTTCTAATGTAATGATGTCCTTATTTTGAAAGTGTTTATGAACTAATTCGTTAACGGTACTAACAGTTTTAATTGTCTGGCGTGTTATTTGTAATTTAGGTATTGTGGGTCTAAGTGTTGGGTCTGTTCCTGTGTATTTAATTATCATTTCTTTAAACACATTTTCGATTTGTCCGCCATTTGTTGATGTCTCCAATGTATTTCTTAGTTCAGTTTCATGTGTTTGTATATGTTCACTAATTTCTAACCGTTCATTTATTTGTGTTGGTGTAACGAGTGTGTTTTGTGTAGTGGGCAAATATTGTGCAGTACTTGGTTGTTCACTGATGTATGTATATGTGTTTAGAGTCTCTTGTTCTTCTATGGTATCTGATCTGGATGGAAGTGTGTGTGAAATTGTATTTTTTAGGCTTTCTCTCTCAGTTTCTGGTATTCTATTATTTCTATGTATGACTCTAATTTGGTCTGATAGACGCTGTTCAGAAATATGGCTCAGTTCTGGGAATCGTTCTATGAACTTTTGGTACATTAATGGTCTCCAGGCGGTCATATTAGTTTCACACAGCGTTACAGTGTAGTAGCAACGGAGGAGCTCTAAGTTAATTTCCTTGGTCCATTTCATCCGTTGTCTACTTTTTCCAGCAAGGGTGGTTGTAGGGAGCATTTCCTGCAAAACACTTCTTGCTGGTGTGTTACTGTTGAAAAGTGATGACTGAGTGTTATGATCTACGCAGTTTAAAGCATTATTTTGTAGTATTCGCGTAGTGTTGGTGATGTCAGTGATGGGCACAGGGGAATTAGCCAAGGCTTCTTGTGCAACATCGCATGACATTGGTGATGTGGTTGTGGATCGTGATGTATGATGTAATTCGTAAGAGTGAGGCGATGAGCTGGGTGATTCGAATAAACTACGTGTAGATGAGATTGGTGATGAGGTTGAGTGATGTGATGGTGATAAATGATCAGTAGCTGCAACAGTACTAGACTGGGCAGACCTCAGCGATACGTTGCCCCCCCCAGAATACGTGGGGCGGCCCGAGCCTGATGGCCCGGGGCGGGATTCTCCCGTGAGGGTACCCGCCTGGGGTAGTACTCTGTTTCTTAGTCGCATCGCATATTGGTTTTGCTATGGCTCCGTTGGTCATTGGTGAGTATATAGCGTAATGCTGCCAATGTCCGCCCCTCACGTGGCATCGATGGTCATGCCGGACGTGGAGTTAGCCTCTGAGAGGCTTATTATTATTATTATTATTATTATATGCATATAAAGTTGTCCATGAGCGGCATTAAACACTTGGGTGGACTGCATTTTTGCTACTTCATTCGTATAAAAACATACCTATATATATTATGACAAGCGAAAGTTCGCTTAGATGATTCAGAATTCAAACTGCTTTCATTTCAATTTACGATAAGATAAGTATGCGAATACGCGAGACACGAGCAATAACGCCGTCTGAATGTTTAAAACTGTCAAGAAGGAACGTGATAAAGATAATTTAAGCGCAATCGTTGTAACAGATAGACAGGGAGATTTATAAACATCGTAGTTAGCGCGCATCGGTCCGCGTGGGCGCGACTGGATTCCGCTATTAAGCGATATGTCATAAATTATCGTATTCTTTATCTTTACACATATTACAACATAAAATTACAAAATATACACAGCGGCATTCATGACATGCTTGTATAGAGAAATAACGCAACTCAAAAATGCAATTTTTACAGGAGGAAGTAAAATTTATTAATGCTTTAACTTTTTAATTTTTGTACTTGACTATTTTTTCTATTTATTTATTTATTTTAATTTAATCGGAAAACATAAAGTGTAATTACATAGACAATATAACAAAAAGAAGACTTCTATACACCATTAACATGTTTTCGCATATTGATTCTAAAAACAGGCTGTTGCTTATATTTAAGCTTAAACAATAACATTCTTATACATATACTCAATATATCTTAAGTTTGATACTTGAGAATGATTTTCTAACTCATACAAAATAGGTATATACATACTTATTCTATGTTTCATATTTATATAATAAATGATATGAAACAGTAAATACATAAAATTAAACAGTATATGTATGTCGGCGTGACACCGCGTATTTATGAATAAAGCCAGTGTCGCCGATAATAATTATTTTACTTAGTTTAAAGATCGAAAATTGTTTGTTTATTGAATTACCAACATTTAATGATTTTTAGAATTGTAATTTAGTTTACCCTCCATAAATTTGTTATTGTCACACCACCAAACATTGTTATAAAAAAGGCGAGCGAACGCCGGTAAAAAAAAGATTTCTTGTTTACCCGTCGATGCGATCGGACATCGTCAATTGTGAATAAATCGAAGAAGTTTACTGCTCTGTTTTACTTCAAATCTTCAAGAATGAATAATAATGAAGACTCCTGGCCATCCTGACGTCACATTCACATTCGCATTCGCTTCGTTATGTGCAAAATAGAAACAATAGTTTAAGAAAACAAATTGGTAAGAAAACATCTTAGTCTTAGTCCTCGAAAATAACAACGCATCTGTGATTGATTCAGATAGCACCTTTGTTCTGTATGAAGTTGCTTACAGGAGTCCACAGCGGCAGTGTGTACTCACAATCAGATGGACTGCTAACTCGTTTGCTACTTCTGCTTAGTATACAATGTTCAAAAAGTATCTATATATTGCATAAGTATCAATAATGCATATATCATACATAAAATCAACTAAAAACACATTACACACACTACCTTGCATTTGTCACAAACACATACATAATAAACGAAATAGAACATTCAATGTGAACTTACTATGAAAACACATAACGTCAAAAATGTCAGATGTCTTTGTCACCGCTATAGCTTTTTAAATGCGGCTTAGTTAATTAAACCTCTTTTTATATTTAACGGGCGCGTTCCAAAATTACTTGAAAATATTTACATTTTATTTCAATTTGAGTCATATTCGTACTACTTTGGACAATACTTCATATTGTCCAAAGTAGTTAGTTTTTTAATTTAAATTACGGCCGAATTTCGCCGAATGCGACGGGTGACTAGTTCAATATTAATTTGCACTATCAGCAGCCGTACATACATCTGTTAATAGACAAAACATAACTACTCCCTGAAGTATACATTGTGTAAACGGAACGCAGTGGCCGCTAAAGACAGTTTTATGTGCTCAGATAACATGAAAGCAAGAAAGAAAGATTAAAGCCGCGTCACGTACAACGGAACGCGCGCTAAACGGAATATTAAAATGCTCTTAGGGCCGCAGCAGATATGCCACTTTCAGCGTTGACGACCGACAATTTAGCTTTTCGGTATAGATGCGATCGCTACAATACGCTGACCTGAGCATCACGAATCATTTTTTTATCTGACTGAAGTAGCAAACGAGCATGCAGTCTACCTGATGGTAAGTGGTCACTGCCACTCATGGACATCTGTAATCACCTTCATACAGAACATGGGTTCTACCTGAAGTCAATCTTAGATGCATTGCTACTCCCGAGGTCTATGATGGTCGCCTCAAATTAAAGTGTAAAGAACTTAAAGCCTTAAAACTTAAAACCTCATTTGCTTAAAGCCCGTCAGCATCAACTTAAAAAATGTTCATGAAATCTTTTCAGGTAAACTGCTGAATCTCGGTGTTATCTGAATCGAAACATGTCCCGCTATTTTCTTCTTCTTTCCTTTGCTAAAACGTGATCGCCACTCGAAGACCTTTCTTCCTCATCGGTAATCAGTCGTTCAGGCTATGTGGCCAGCCCATTAACATAAATTAATCTATTTGTATCAATAACTGTCTACCATAGGTCATCAGTCCACCCAAAGAGGGTAGCGACCTGTGTTCTTTTGCCCAAACCTGGTCACCACTCTAGGGCCTTTCTTCCTCATCAAGTATTTATCAGTCCTTAGAGCGATGAGCTGACTCATTGCCACTTCAGGTTGCTAATTTTGAGAGATATTTCGATAATTCCTCATAGCAAAATTCGCCAATTCGGATTTAATAATTTCTCATAGCGAAATTCTCTCAAATACGATAAACGTTGACACTTGCGCCAAGCTAATGTTTCGTGGCCATTAGACCGCGATGACACCGCATTGAACGCTTGATCAAATGAAAGTGAAAAACGTGATGTAGCATTAATGCAGTCGTTAAAACTAGCATTTTCGATACCTCGACTAAACGCACCCAGCTGCGAAAACGTGATGCAGCATCAATGCAAACGTTTCACGAATCGCCGGTGCTAAAGCTGCCTTTACATAATGAGCAATTTAACTAAGCTGTAGATGGTCCAATTTAACAACAGGTATGTTTGATTTTCATTGCTTATCTTAGTCTTATCTGTAATGGAAATGAGTGCACCTAAGCTCTTATTATAGAGGAATGCTACGGATGCAAGCCAATGATGCGGACGGATGCGGATGCATTTTAATCAGCGAGTAAAATGTATATCAGGTGGTAGAAGCACTGTAGTTCGACCGGGGAAGTATCACCACCACACTTATTTCTAGCGTGAAGCATTTCTTGCGTTTCGATAGAAGGGTGTGGTTGCCGGCACACTGTCTCATTGAGGACAATGATTATCCTCGGGAGTGGCAACTCATCTGTGATTGACTTCAGATTGAACCCATGTTCTGTATGAAGTTGATTACAGATGTCCATGGGCGGCAGTGACTACTTACCATCAGGTGGACTGCCTTCTCGTTTGCTACTTCAGTCAGATAAAAAAAATGTTTTTATATGCATTTTACATCCTTAGCTACACTTACTTAATTTTGACCATTCACAAAGCTTATTAGCTATTATTAGCTCGCACATCTCCAGCGGTAACACACACTGAAAGTAGCATGTCTGCTAGGGCCTTTACGACTCCCTTTCTTGATTTTTCAGAAAATCTCAAACGTCTGCGTGCCTTTGTTGCACTGAAGGCTCGGGGGGATTTTCAAGGAAAATTGCAAATATTTTCAAAGTGGGCGCCCTTTGACGTTAATAACTTCACGTCACTCAGCAAAGGTAGGAATAAAATTAAATACCAAGATTGGAAATTTCACTTTGCAACGTAAAGCATTAATCAATGAACCGTATTACATACATCTACATGGTTTATTTACCGCATTTTCTCGCTACTTCTCGTTATTATTTCCACATATTCATTATATACAAATAAATTCACCAATTCGCACTTGGCCAGCGCGGTGGACTATGGCCTAAACTCTCTCATTCTGAGAGAAGACCCGTGCCCAGCAGTGGGACAATAATGGGTTGACGACGACAAAGAAATGGTTATGATACATTTTCTTCTCTATTCTGTACAATTGAAGACATTACAGTTTACTTACTTCTCCATGTTAATTTAACATACGTAATGACCAACAAAGTATACCGTTCACTATCTCGGTCTCGCAAACGGGAACTTACAGGTTTGACAATCTTATTACTAAGAATTGCTATATAACAAACAAACTCTTATCATGGGAATGACAAAAAAGACAAACCCGGTGAGTTTTTTACCGGATCTTCTCAGTTGAGGTCGTGTACCGATCCGGTGGTAGTGTAAAAAAAAATTGTAACTGACAATTTGTGCATCCGTAGGACAGTTATTCAAGATTTTAAGAAACCGACATTTTCCAATTTTCGGGCCATTTCGCCCGAACATATATATATATATATACGTGACGAATAGATAACCTCTTTCTGGTTAAAAATAAAGACATTTCATTTGAAATGAGCGTCGTGTGTGTATAATGTGTAAGTGTTTTCGAATGATGAGTTTAGGTTTCAGTTCCAGGTGTACATGTCTCTGTGCTCATCATTGCACGTGCACAGGTGTATAACTAACGAGTTTGAACTCTGAACAAACTTTCCTCTTGTTAATATACTAATAAATTGAAATCTTGCAAAGACGTGCACTTTCTACGAAACACTACCAGTTAAAGTCCTAATGAGGTACCTCAAACATAGCACATAAGTATATCCGAAATTTTTTACATTTCTTGACTTTTCTTTAAAATTGTAACATAAAATTAATATAATGTATATAGTCTATTTACAAGTTTTCATTTGATACTCGCATCGTCGTGGTAAAAAAAAGTGTCTTGAGTGACATAGGCTTTTTTTTTGTTTTCGAGGAGGAAACCTTCAAAAGGTACATAAGTGAGTAAGTGTGTACATACATGAGTGACATAGGCTACATACGTAATTTAAAAAAATAGGCAGTCGGATTTAGGATCCTTAACTTAATCAACTGTACTTATTGAGCAGTCAGGGTTTTTGGCTTAATAATTTCACAATGTTACATATTTAAGACTAAGAACATTAATTTGCTAGAATTAATATTTCAAATATATTTACTTCACATTAAGACATTAATTGATACATCCACACGCCAATAGTTCACGGGTATTTCAAACATACAGATGAGCTGCCGCATGACTCTCATTAGCTTAACAAAAGCATTAATCAGCTACTTTCACGAGATTAACGTGAAACAAATTGTATAGAACGTGGGCGGCAAGAGACATGTTTACGACTTCGGCATCAAACGGAACATGTAAGACTTCGTTTGTCAATTAACACTCATGCTTTGACATGCATTTATTACTTTGCTATAAGATTTTAAGGTATATAACCTCGTGATTCGACTCCGGGGGCCGTCGACACACCTGTTTCTCTATAATTGGAGTGGTACGCGCTGATTTGTCTGGTACTCCGGTTAGTGGGTTTGAAGGGTTAAGGTGAAGAAGGTTACATTTTAACGTTATCTCTGAAATAATATTCCATAACCCAATTTCACTTGGAACCTGTTCAAGATAGCTACTTATGTAAAATTAATTAATATTCTCGTACCCATTATTGTCCCACTTCTAGGCACGGGTCTTCTGTCAGAATGAGTGAGTTTAGGCCATAGTCCACCGCGCTGGTCAAGTGCAAATTGGTAGACTATTAATATTACACACAATGAAAATGCAGCCAAATAAACACGCCCGAAAGTGGTTAAAAAAAGAAAATTTAGCTAAGCGGTGTCGTAGGCCAAAGGTAGGCAAGTCCCCTGTAGTCCGAGAGTAGAAGAATACTACGGTATGCCCTGCCTGTCGTAAGAGGTGACTAAAAGGGGGCTTCAGGGGTTGCGGGCTAGAGTGGGAGATCGAACCGTCCGGCCACACGATCCCGGGAAGGACGGTTGTATGTTTTGTCACATTTCGTCATAAAGATTACACGGAGCCGTAGGCTCAGTCACAGGTGAGCGACGGGGGAGTCCGATGAGGCAACGCGCTCAGAGGACTCCGGTTGCGTTCCTTTGGAGATCCCAGAGTCCTCTTCGTAGCACCTAGGACGGCTACCGACAAGGTTGTAGTGGGGTAAAAATCCCACATAATCCTGTGTAGCTCTCATGGCGTCGGGTACCTTGTGAAGGATTCCCCTCGACGAAAAAAAAGAAGGTACCACAATCAGTCCCTGTAGCTCCGGGATTTGAATAGGGGTACGGCATCCCATACCTGTCGTAAGAGGCGACTAAAAGGTGCTTCCAGGGTTGCGGGCGGTTAGAGGGAGAGCTCAAACCGTTCGGTCAGGTGACTCCGGGAAGGACGGCATTATGTGTGGTCACATACCGTCATAAAGAATAGAGCGGTGGGCCCAGCCGCACATCTAGGAGGAGCCCGATGAAGCAATAAATCACACATAACTCTACGTCGCCCCCACGGTGTGGAGTTTTTTGAAGGTCTCCCCTCGAGAAAAAAAGGCCTGTAACAATTAAGTATTAGGATTGTTGATTCGCACATATACACATTCATAGCTTAACTAACTCCGGTGGAAAGATACCCTGAGTAGATTGATTTTATCTCCACTCTTCAATTTAACGCGATGAATTTACTTTAGATGCGTTGCAACCCACGTGCGTATCGTCATCAACATATCATTCATTGATGTCGGTAACGATAAGATTTTATCTCATTAATGGATATTGATTAAACGTTTATAAGCATTTTTCGAATTTGATGGCATCATTTTGTTTAACATAACAACGATGGCCCAATAGTGTTAATTTCGAAATCAAGGTTTAATTTTAAAGTATTATTAGAAGTTAGCTCCGTGATCGTTAATTATTTGTCAGATATTCATTTAGTTCTTATAAATTGTAAATCTATTAATATATAAAGCATAGAACCAAAACAAAATCACAAAAAAAATAAAAGAGAAGAATGTGCTTGCTTTACTGAACATACATAGTTTCTCAGAGCAGTGATAGCCTAATGGTTGAAACTTGCCCTCTCGATCGGGAGGTCCGAGGTTCAAACCCAGGCACGCACCACTGATCTTTCTAAATTATATGCTTATTAGAATTTAATTATCACTTTCGGTGAAGGAAACTACCGTGAGAAAACCTGCACACCCGAGTGCTTAAAAAAAAAAGTTCTCGGAGTTGTGTGAAGTCCACCAATTCGCACTTGGCGTGGTGGACTATGGCCTAAAACTCTCTCATTCTGAGAGAAGACCCGTGCCCAGCAGTGGGACAATAATGGGTTGGCACCACCACATAGTTTCTCAAAACGGGGCCATAGTTTAGAGATATAACGCTTTTCGTACCAATGTTTCAGCCTAATACGTCTGTGTTTAGGGATGGCGTTATAATGATGTTTTAGCCATCTCTGATTGTCATGCCAGGTAAAACTTAAAGTTTTGTTAGTAACACATAATTACAGTGTAGTAACACATAATTGTAAATCGATGCACAAAGCTCGATTGATTTTAAAAGCAGTTGCAAACCAATATAGTTTTGAGCACGTACGGTATTCCTAACAAATTTCTGCTTGCATTATCTCAAAGACTCGACGCTCAAGAGAAACTCTTCAAATATGGAAAAGCTTTGAATATTGATAAAAGCGCCTACGCACTTAAAACAAACATTATAAATGTATGCACGCGCATGTAACCACTACTATTTCAAACGTCTCAAAACAACCGAACACCCACTTGGTAATAAATGAGATCTTATCGACTGATAAGCTGATAAAAATCTCTCGAATTCCTTAAAGTTTTTAAATTTTAAAACAATTTAGTAATCACGCAATGGAGCGGTAAACATGATATGATGCAGGCACACGTTTGACCCCTATTTAATATACATTTTAGTACATGATAAAAATAAATACACTTCATTATCATTAGGAGACTGTTTCATTCGTGAAACTTTAGTAACTATTTTGATGAAGCCTTTGAATAGATTAGGTTTTTTTTGAATAAATGTTATGTGACTTTTGCCGCACAAAAGCATTAGTAGTAAGTAGTAACGGGGGACTTCTTACCCTACCTAGCCACATATACGACGGCTCTGTCAGCGGTATGGGGGGGGGATAAGGATTATTCGGGTCTCGAGGGTCTCCTCTTTACCCGGGCAGTCTCGAGAGGGGGGGTTGTATTGTAAAATATTGCAATGTTGAGAAGCGGTATTAATGTAACACCATCCTCACTGTTTAGTGGGTGGTGCGGTCTACTTCGGTCTACCTCCGAACTATGAGCCACACAAAAGCATAAAAAGGTGTGAATCGATAGATCTGCGTCGGTAACCGAGTTCGTATCATACAAAATTGCAATAATGACACACATGTAATTAATTATAAAAATCTGTATTAACAAAATTAGAACACGATGTTTTTTATTTGATTGCAGTAACAAATGAACGAACGGTCCACCTGATGGTAATGGACCCTGCCGTCCGTCCATATTAATAAACTTTATAGAGCAGGGGTTCTATCTGAATTCAAAGACAGATACGTTTCTACTCCAAAGGGCTAAGATATTCACCTCATAAGAAAGTGACCCGGACGACACACCCACCAAAGTACAATAACTGCTTGACAGTACTAAAGGTTTGCTGTTGCTTCCCTCCCTCCTCCCCCGATCGAATCCTACTCGTTCTCCTTTCCTTATCGGTTCTTTAAACTTACTCCCCAAAAGTTGAATTTGTGAAAAGCATTAAATCAAATTACAAGATTTGACCAAATAAAACTGAACCGATTGTTATCAACGTTTTAATTTTAAAAAAAAGCTTTTATAAAACACCTTTATAAACCACCTATTCATTGTACCTGGGTTACAGACATATTGGATCTTTGTGCCTCTGTCAGTCGGATCACGTAACACCGACAGACGTGATCCTACATGAATTATTTCAGGCTCTATGTGATAATTTGATAAATGGCATTGTCGCACTGGTAAAGTTTTGTATGCAAATTACTGGAAGTGTGCGAATTTCTAGATTTTCGTAAGACGCAAGTTTCAATTGGATTGGGTAATTTAGAGCTTCTTATGTGTTCTGAGTCTTAAGATCTGAAGATTGGAGGACTAGGTAATGTAAGATAGCAACGTGATCGTAAAACTTTATATACGAAAACAAATATACTTTACATAAATATCTATATAATAATACGTAAAGCAAAAACTTGTGATCCGTTTTTAAGATACTTGCCGCGGATGGAAGAGTATGAAATTACGCACGGTTATAGTTGATGTAGAAAAGGAATACGCCATGCTAATGTTTTTTTCAAATAATGCATAAAACATACCTAAAATCAACTAAAATACATTACACACATTACCTTGCATTTGACACAAACACATAAATAATAAACGAAATAAATATTTAATGTCTTACCTACTATGAAAACACAACGTCAAAATGTCAGATGTCTTTGTCAATATACCCACTATTGCTTGTACATGCAGCTTAGTTAATTTAACCTCTTTTTACCTTCATCGGGTGTGTTCAAAATAACTTGAAAATTATTACAAGTTATTTAAATTAGAGAAATATTGGTGCAACTTTGGACAATATGAAGTTTTGTTATTTAATTTAAATTACCGTCAAATATCGACGGTTGCGACGGGTGACTAGTCTCTATTAAGCCACATACAAGAAAGTGTTCATTTCTAAAAAAAATAGCTTAATTTAGTGATACATTTGCACGAATCATATCTTGTACTTTACTGAACCATTTTTTACGAAATTTTCATTATTCCAGAAGTTTAAATAAATGGGAGTCGATAATAGATTGGTCAGAATGACAATATTATTTTCGAAAAAATGAGCTGACGAACATATCCATAAATATACCAATCTGTATTTTTTTTGGTATTGTCATATAGCTTCTAAGACTTTATTGTTGATTAGGAATACGTGCCATATATTGAGAACTCCCTAACCGACATATTCAAATTTTGGCCTGCTCTTACCCATGTTATATAATCCACATTATGGTAACCATTTTTTTAATAAAAATTATAATTATGATTATGAGTATGGCTCTCATCAAAATTCCTGATCATATCTTCTCCAGCTTTATGAACATAGAAAATATTCACAAGTGTCGAGATGTCATTTTACTTAATAGTCGTTTTGTTTAAGTTTATTGACTCTACAGTAATGAAGCTCGTCATCGCTGAAATTCTAAACTAATTGCCATCAATGGGAATGGGGAAGAGAGTGTGTGTAACGTGATATGCATTCAGTTAAGGTGGCCTTACACGTATGAGCGTTGAACGCTGTTACGGAAGACACTCCCGGCGAGAACACACACGAGATTGAATGGCAAAGAAATATGAAATTACACAAATTTAAAATTAAGCGTTCTCTGTGTCTTTATATAGTTTATATTTCCAAAAATAAGTAGCTTGGAGGCTTGAGTAAAGATAATGATAGAAATTACTATACATATTAACCTTTTTGTCTACCTGTTTGTTTGAGAGTTTTATATTAAAACAAATCCTTAGTTTAAGTAAATAAAAATACGAGTCCGCAACAAAAGTTACTTAAACTTTATTTTGCACGTACTTTACAATCTGATAATTTAAGAGATAAATAATAAATAATTAACCGGATTAGTGATCGGACCCGGTGAACCGGACTCGCGCACGAAGGGTTCCGTGCCATTATCTATACCTAATAACGTCAAAAAATAACACATTTGTATGCAGCCCCCTGAAATACATGTTTTATTCAATTTTAGTGCTTATGGTAATAGCAGCTACGTAAATACGTCATCTGTGAAAATTTCAACTGTCTAGCTATCACTGTTCATGACATACAGCCTGGTGACAGACAGACGGACAGCGGAGTATTAGTTATACGATTCCGTTTTTACCCTTTGGGCACGGAACCCTAAAACGAAACGACCAATTATATGGTAATCATAATAAAAATATAAATAAACTAGTTGACCAAGCGAACTTCGTTCCTCCTAAAACTAAAAAATCTAAAATTATCAATGTTCCTCCACCATATTAAGCATATATTATAAATACAATTATGAATACAAATCTTCCTCTTCAATCAATTCATTTAAATCTATTAAATTTTAAAGATCTAAGCGACTTTGTTTTACACTCTAGTGACAATACATTTGGCAATTATTTATTTGGCAAAATAACAAGCAATCAGCATAGACTCATGGTACCGCTAGTTGTGGTAAGAATAATGCATAATCATTTATAGCATTTTAAACTTTAAACCGCTCTCTATCTGAAACACCTTTAGACATGTTGGTCTCTAACCGTCCATGAAAACAATTAGTGGGTACTCATATTACACTGTACAATAAAACTAAAAAGATAAATATTGACGAATAATCTTAATGCGGCTTATTGTTCTTAATGCGTAGGTTTCCTAAGCTAATTATAAATTAAACATAATTATACGCGTAACTAATATAAAAAATTGGAAGATTTGGAAAATAATCCTATTACTGTTTATGTAATGTTGTGCAACGTTAATGTACTGTTTATTGGAATACCACCTGATATGTAAAAAAGAAATATCACACAAATCATCATTTAAATACTACCATGTTCAAGTGAACAGTCAACATTAAAATAAACATAAAATATATTTATTAAAAAATATTCTGAGGAAGTAGAAGAGTCCTTAGGACAAACTGTCTGTTGCAAGCTACGGAAGTCTTTTTATACATCATTTTTGGACACTTGCAATATACATGCAGGGTCACATATATTACAAGGTATGTTCCGAGAAAATCTCATAAACTCTACTGTGAGAATTGATGAAACTGTGAAGCGAAGTTTCATTTTCATTAAACAAATACGTCGTAAAACAAAGCCCGTAGCGTATACACGAATAGTAATTAACACTGGCCTCAGAAAACAATCGCCAGCCTTGACCCTCGGACAGTCCTCTCAACTCCGCTGACCTTGACTTTTCTTGTCGACCGTGCAGATCGGGAATTGCTTTGTTAAACAATTCTGAGAAAACATCGTGCCGGGAACAAGACAAAGATTTTATTACAATGGAATAAAGTACACTTGAAGTCTCCTAAGAAAGCTTACTTTGTCCTCTGTGCCTTTATATAACAGTATGAGGGGGTCGTAAGTCGCTCCCCTTATTATAGGCGAGAAAAGAGATAATCTTCAAACAGAAAATACGAACAGTAATTAATACTATTCCCAGAAAACCATCACCCGCTCCGCCCTCGGACAATCGTCACAAATCCGATGACCTTGACTTTTCTTGTCGACAGTGCAGATCACTAATTGCTTTGTTAAACAATTTTGAGCAAACATCTCGTGCCGGGAACGAAACAAATATTTATATTACAATGGAGGAAAATACACTTGAAGTCTCCTAAGAAAGCTTACTTTATCCTTCGTGTCCTTTATGTAACAATATGTAGGGGTCGTGAGCCCCTCCCCTTATTTCAGGCGAGAAAAAAGAAAATCGTCAAACAGAAAACACGAACAGTAATTAACAGTTGTCTCAGAAAACAATATCCAGCCTTGACCCGTGGATTGTCCTCTCAACTCAGCTGACCTTGACTTTTCTTGTCGATGGTGCAGATCAAGAATTGCTTTGTTAAACAATTCTGAGCAAATATTGTGTCGGAAACCAAATATAGATTTATAGTACAATGAAACAAAGTGAAGTGAAGTGTCCTAAGAAATTAGCTTACTTTGTCGTCTGTACCTTGATGAGCGTATACTAGGAGGGACGGTGTGCCCTGTCCTCTTATAGGGGAGAAAAGAAATAAACTTCAAAAAGGAAAACCTTCCTTGTTTTTCGTTAAGAAATTTCAGATACTGTTTATACCAGGCCCCTTAGCACAGTATTAAAATAAAATTAAGAGACTTTATTTTTGCTATCTTTGATTACTTCATTGCTTTCCGACTCCTTTCCCATCCCTTAAATAGGTAGGTATAGCTACATTCATGGTAGCATTTTTATATGCATATTTAACCCTTAGATTTATATAGGCTAAGTGGTACATACTAGAGCTAAAACTCGTGAACATCGTATCGTATATATTTAATTCGAATACGAATCTTATAAATTATTTTATTGCTCCAAAACGAAGTTAGAACTGGGTAAATAGGTAAAACCTTCTTTCCGCTGTTTGTAACATGTATTTTACCAGCATTAAATCCATAGAAGTGTTAATTAATTTTCATAATAGGGTATCAGTAAAATCCGTAATGAAAATCTTATAAACTTCTTATTAACATTTATGGGTAAATGTGTAAAAATATTTTTTTAACGTATTTTTTTTTCCTTTTGCGACATTGTGACGCTCCTCGACTCCCCATATTAAGTTTAGTTTAGTAGTTTAGTTAAGTACGCCCTTCCATATATTTGAAGTGGAGTGTCTAAAGATTGCTAGTTTGCGCTCACGTTACGCAGTTTACAGTATTACCACCAGTTAGCGGCTACCTTGCGTTAAAACCGATTACAATCGGCGGTGGCGATGTGGTTGTTCGGGGGTTTGTCCATTTGCGCAAACTGTTTATGCGGACAGTTGGAAAGACACTATAGACGGGAGCCCAGTGCTTCTTTAGCCTCCTTCAGTGTCTCTAAGACACCAATTACTTCAAAAATATCCATTGTGATCAATACAACCACTCCCTTCGTACAACAACTCATAAGAGTTTGCTTGAGAACCACGAAAATCTGAGTTTGCAGCTAACTCGAATTTCAATTCGCCACTTTGCGGCTCACTCCGTCGGTCGCTCACTGTTTGTACTGGGGACACAGCCTATGGCGCACTTTGGAAAACACTACTAAGTAATAGTTGTTTATTGTAAATCAATTTTATACATTGCATTTGCATAAAAAAATTAAAAAATGAACTGCACTTATTCAATCAATTTATATTGTTCCATCCATCCATCCATCAGCCCTTTGAGGTCCACAGCTGGACATAGGCCTCCCCTAAATGACGCCACTCTAACCGGTCCTGTGGCTTCTGAATCCAACGGTTTCCCGCTGTCTTCTTCAGGTCATCGGTCCACCTGGTGAGGGGTCGACCTGTGCTCCTTTTGTCTATTGTTATGATATGCTAAATGTGTCTGTCAAATACGCCGGCGCAAGTATGCTCCATATTAAAACAACTTTAAACAAATAATTACGTCTTGTACAAATGCAATCAAGAACTATGTAATGGGAAAAATACTAGTGAAGTAAATACTTTTGTAAGCGACAAGAATAACATACTTAACTAGCGAGGAAAAGAGTAAACCATAAAGTTAATACCGCTGGCATTGCACTGTTTAAAAATAAAACAGCGGCTCGGGGACATCAAAGGGTTGTTAATTAGCACGATTGCTGTTATTACAGACTATGTGAAGAATTCTGCATTGTTTATTTCCCTTATGCTTATTGGAGGCACTTTACTACTGACTGGGTATCTCGGCGGCACTGGATTCCAGAGCTTATGTGTTCAGGGCTTGTCTATGTATTCATTAAAATCAGGTTACACACACAAGCGTGTGCACATACACAAGCGCAAACACGCATACACTACAAATGCACTAACCCACAGTACAAATATGTATAAGCTTTTAGGGTAAAGTAAATGTGCTACCATTCATTCAATTAATCAGAAGTATCAAAATTTTATTACGGATTTATAAAACCAATCACCTATCGCTGGCGAAATGATGGCATTTTTCAATCTGTTCTTCTATTTACTTCCAATTTGTCAAAATACAAAAAAAAGTGTGCGTGTACTCGTAAGAAGTGAAACTTCTTTATGACGTTATTTTTCAAAAAATAATTTACTAATTTACTATATGCAACTTTACATAAATTGGTTAAATAAAGTTAAATTATATAAAGTTTAATAAAAGTCTTTTTTTTAACTTTACCTAATAATGTAATCTATAATAATTAATCTAATATCACGCGTGGTAGGGATAAGAAAAAGATGGCGCGTAACGGAAAAGATGGCGCGTAACGAAAAAATGTTACACTAAATTTTTTTCCAACCCCGATAAAGAAGTTTCACTTCAAAAATCACAATTGTTATATTAAAATGAGCAGAAGATCAGATCACTATACACCATCTTTATATGTAGTCAATACTGTATAATATTATATAGAGTAGCAAACGAGCATGCAATAGTGATGAAACATAATCACTTTCACGAAAATAATTAGGTACTATAATAACATCTGAACAAGGTCGCAACCTGAAATCACTACATAGTATAAAACAAAGTTGCTTTCCGCTGTCTGTCCCTTTGTATGCTTAAATCTTTAAAAGTACAATAATTTTAAAGATTTAAGCATACAAATTTTAATGCAGTTTTTTAAAAGATATCATGATTCAAGAGGAAGGTTTTTAAGTATAAGAGGAGGAACACTGATAATTTTAGATTGTTGACTTTTAGGCAGAACGAAGTTCGCCGGTTCGCCTAGGCATATATAAAAGCGTATGATAATGCTCGCTGAAAATAATATGTATCTAATGTTTTCTAATTAAACGGCTTATAATATGTTAATATGTTAGGTAAATTTTTTAAGACGCAAAATTAAAAATAAGACTTAATTAGATGGTATACATAAAAATCGTGTGTGGTAAGTGAAGCTTAGCAGCTAATTAATTAAAAGAAAAGTAATTAAAAACGTTAACGGTTTTCTAGAAATTAATTACATTTTAAACTCGTACCTGGCGCGGCAAAGGTACGTTACTCATGTGAACTTTCAAGCAAAAACGAGCAATGTTTCGGCTTGGCGACTGCGACCTTTTCGTGCGAAGTTTATATTAAATAAATAAGTATATTATTCGAAAAAGCAACACAGTTTGTAATTAAGACGATAAGTAGGTTAAATGTACTCAACAAATGGGCAACGAGCCGTGTTATAAACTTCTTAGCTCGTTTTCAAATATGAATAAAACACAAGTAATTTGTTGTAATGTTAATTGATGAAACCACAGACAGGGAGACAGTCTCTTCGTATTCAGTTAAGTACCTACAGCACATATCATTAATAAAGAGTATTTGCGGTGGTTCAAATGGCCACCCATTGCGTGGCCTCTGACGGCTTAGAATACTATCAAGTTGACATCACGCGAGAGCGATAAACTCCGCTTTTAAAAACGTACCTGGGTTCGTTTTGCACTAAGTAAACAGTTGGAGAGATTTGTCGACAATTGACGACATTTACAACAAGCATGGTTTAACCGAGGATATACCACAGGGCACCTATTTCTAACGTGAAGCAGCTCTTGCGTTTCAATAGAAGGCTGTGGTTGCTGGCACCCATTCAAGAGGCGACAATCGAAACCTTCGAGAATGGAATTGACGGCAGTTATCACAATCAGGGGACTGACTTCTTGTTTGCTTCTTCAATCTTCTAAACCTATTTTACAGTGTGGAAGTACTCGTATACCACAGATACAAGTAGACAACATAATTTGAATATTTTTTTGTATTTGGGTAATATTGTTGTAAGTTTAGTTTCATCACAACTATGCCGTGGTACTTGTATAACACTGTACTAACTTGTACTAATCTAATAACTTCTAGGAATTTATTTCGCGAAGTAGGTATACTTACGGTCTACGTTTTTAATTTTTTAGAAGAAATATAACGAACGTTCTTTGAACAAAAAAAATCGGTAGTCAGTAAAGTTGGTTACTGACGAAAATTGAACGTGACAACGAGAAAATATTGATGGAATGGTTGCATTTTTCAAAAGAAAATATAGAGAAGGAGGTAAATGGAAATTAAAAATGGAATTGATCAAGTTACACTTATTTGTACTCATAAATGCAATTATGTAAATTTTTTGACATATTTTATTTATTGGCACACCTCTTTGTCGCTCGGTCCGCGCTCTCGCTTGCACTACGAGCCTTAAACGGAACGACTCAGAGCGAGGTAACGCCGCATGAGTCATGTTTTTTGGTGCGCGCACCCGGCTCCATCGAGTTTTAAGACGTTGTCACGTCAAAAGAATATATATTTTATCAATGGGCCTCCAAACAAGACTCCTTACTACCATATTAATTGTGATTGTACGTATGATAATTCGTTTAATTGTTTTAAAACTTCAGCACCAATGGTGGTTTGAGTGACACCATCCGCTTCGGAGCTGATCTTATCGATATGTCAAACCGGACACAATGCGGAATCGAATGGGTCAATGAACGGACTGACGTTAGACGAGAAAGATTTATAAATGATATATATAAAATTGAATGTGTGTTTGCTTGTCTTTTATGAAAAGCGGAAAATCGTTACTCTCCCGATTGCCATGAGGAACATTGATAAAATTAATAGAACATTGTTGATTAGTCTCAGTAGGTTTCTTGGTAAAGTAAATGTATCGTACGATAGGCAGCGCTAGTGTGTATAGGAATTATAATTTAGCTAAGAATATATATAAAAAAAATGTATATATTAAGTATGGATTAAAGAACATATTATTACGTTTATGGTGTATTATTATTATTTCATAAATAATTAATTATGTATTATTTTTATTGTTGAATCTTACGTATTAATTCATTTTATTATTATTATTATTATTTATCATTATTTATTAATTACAATTTTATTATTATTTTCTTTATTATTTATTAACTGATTATGATTAGTTTCAGCTTGAAGATAATGTTACTTTTTAGACCCAATTGATCAAGTAATCAAGTAATATAAGAATGGACCATGGCAAATCGTTAAGGTTGAGCTAGTTTTTTAGTGATTGAGAACAATGGCCACAGAACTGGTTTGATATGCAGAGGATCCTAAGCTCTATTTGCGGTTAGATATAAATTTAAATGACTCTGAATCTAGATATCATTATGATGAATGAGGTATCTTTCTATTAGGTGTAAATGAACTTGACTTTATGTGTATCTATTAATCATACGCTGTGTAGAGGGGCGAGGTAATAAACCTATTATTTCTTCTTTCTTGAATACGATCTATGCAGTTCTGTAATATTCTATGTTCTTGACTTGATTTACCTTGACCGATTCTATGTTATGTCTAGATTTAAGAGGTTGGTTAACATACACACAGAAACACTTACACTAGTACCGTAGGCACAGGAAATGTCTACAAATATATCATACTAACATTATAAAGGAGAAAATTAGTAAGTTTGTATGTTTGTTACTTCTTCACGTCTAAACGGTTGGAGCGATTTTCATAAAATTTGGTACGGACTTAGATGACACTCTGGATTTACGTATAGGCTACTTTTTACTGTGGGAATATATCTTATTCCCACGGGACAATCGATACATCGATTTTTTTAACGCGGGTGAAGCTGCGGGGTTCAGCTAGTTATATTATTCTGTTCGTGTGCAGAATTCGCAGGATTAAATGTGGACTCCGACCCGAATCAATAGGTAGAGTCTGACGATCACGATATCCAGTCATCCATCAGCCTTTGGCCCACTTCTGGACATAGGCCTCCCCTAACGGACGCCACTCAAACCGATCGTGCTTTCTTGATCAGAATATATTCGTTACAAATACCAGTTTTATCGATTTCAAAATGTTAAGAAGTAATTACTTATATTGTTATGGAGTTAATATTAAGTCAAATCGATATTGAGCCTTCTATATAAGGAGTCACATTTAACCCTTTTGCAATTGCAATCGTGTAGTGTCACTTTATGGCAATAGAAACTACTTGCTCCCATAACTAACCAATTAATAACATACGCGATAATGGGAACAAATGCTTTTGCAAGATTTTTACTAGCTTATAAGTAGGTCAAATATTACAAAATATTTGCAATTACTTACACCTAACCTATTTGACTTAAATTTGAAACACGTGAATTGAATGATAATATGAAATGCTAAAATAGGTGGTCTGATGATTTACCCGGATACTAGCCATCATCGTGTTAATGTTTGTTGGAAAAAAAAACCTTTTTATATTATACTAGTTCACCCGGCGAACTTCATTCCGCCTAAAAGTCCCCAAATCTAAAATTACCAGTGTTTCTCCACTTTGTTGTGGATACATAAAAACCTTCCCCTTGAATCACTCTGTATGTATGCTTAGATTTTTAAAGATCTAAGCATACATACAGAGTGATTAAGGGACAGACAGCGGGAAGCGACTTTATACTATGTAGTGATTAAACTTAATCTTTATTTAACGCTACAAAAGTAATGCAAGGCAATGTTTATTAGTTACCTTATAGATAGTAAAAGTATTCATAAGTTTCCAGATTTTTTTAACTATTAGTAATTATGTTGTAAGGCTGATGGAAACATAAGCGTTGTTTTGAAATGAAATGAACACTTACACTTACACTTACACGGGGGCACTTACAAATTGTCAGTTACATTTTTTTTCTTACACTACCACCGAATACGACCTCAACTGAGAAGATCCGGCAAGAAACTCAGCGGGTTTGTCTTTTTTCTTATTTATATCCATTTTTTTTAAATATAATTACAATCATTCATGGTTTTTTTTTACATGGTAAAGAAAGTTAAGTTTCAAAATATTAGCAACGGTGTGTGAAATCTACCAATACACACATGGCCAGCGCTTTGGGTTATGACCTAAATCCTTTTTACTCTGAGACTCGGACCCAGCAGTGGAATAGTAATAAGGTGAAGTCAAACATAAGTACAGTCATACATTCTCAAGATGGTAGAACCAGTGTAGTTCGACCGGGGAAGTACCACCGCGACACTTCTACACTATTTCTTGCGTTTTGATCGAAGGGTGTGGTTGCCGGCACACTTTCACTTTGAGGCGACCATCATAGTCCTCGGGAGTAGCAATGCATCTGTAATTGACTTCAGATGGAACCCCTGTTCTGTGTATAGTTGATTACAGATGTCCATGGGCGGCAGTGGCTACTTATCATCAGGTGGATTGCATGCTCGTTTGCTACTTCAGTCAGATAAAAAAAAAAAAAAAAACATATAACACTTTGTTGCTTCTCAGAAACAGCATCTGCTATTCTTGAATTATTATAATTAGAAACAATTCTAATTTAGCCAAGATAGCACAAAGCTACACGAGTGCTCATATTACCGAACATGATTAACACAGAAATTTGAAAATTTGGCATCAGTCAGGTAAGACCCAGACCCAGTGAACAGGTATAGACCCTTGTCCGAATCCTGTCAGTAGCGATAATTGCAAAAGCGATGTCAGGGACCTTTGTTAATTAATAATCAATTACGTCGAAGAGAACCTTCGACCCATTAGTTAACAATAATGTAGATGTGAAATTCGTTTCATAGTATATTAGTAGTTTCAAGGTATTTCTCAGCCTTAGAGCAATTGTTAGTGAACTTGTCTGACCTAGCATACAGTGGTTACTGTTGCCTGTGTATGTACTATCAACCACTTCTGCAAATAAATATGGAACATCTTAAACCTACTTCACTATATCTGGATAGATAAGTACCACCGCCACACCTATTTCCAACCTGAAGCATTTCTTGCGCTTCGATGGAAGAGTGTGGTCGCTGTCACACTTTTATATGAGGCGACAATCAAAGTACACAGGAGTAGCAACGCATCTGTAATTGACTTCAGATAGAACCCATGCTCTGTTTGAAGTTGCTCCCACATGTCCATGGGCGGCCGTGGCCACTTACCATCAAGTGGACTGAATTTTCGTTTGCTACTTCAATCAGATAAAAAAATAGTTCTATCTACAGTTGATACTATCAGATGGACTCATGCTCATTTACTACTTCTATTGTAAAAAAAAACGATCTTATAACTTGATATCGACCTAAACGCAACGGCAACACGCCACATCATTGTAAAGAGACAAAAAACGTTCAAGCAAACAATACTAATAAAATACCCAGCAGGGATTCGGCTTCTTGCAAAGGCATTTAGCAAAGCTAGTCATAACTAGCCATGCGAGACCTTTATTGAGCAATACAATGTTTTTATTTCGGCGCAAGCGCAATTGATAACTGAAGCATGGATAACGTTATCCAACAGAGACCTATAATAGATATGTCGGCGGGACACCGCGTTGCCGAAAAACACGCTGCCGAAAATAATTATTTTAGTTAGTTTAAAGATCGAAAACTGTTTGTTTATTAAATTAGCAATATTTAGTGACTTAAGTGAGCTAAAAATGTTAATTTAGTTTACCATATAATATATAGTTTACCAATTTAGTAGTCCTTAAATTTCTTATTGTCACCTTACTAAACTTTATTATAAAAAGGCAAGCGTCTGCCGGTAGAAAAAGATTCTTGTTTTTCTACCGGCACCTACTTCTACTTGAACCTTCAATAATGAAGACCCTGACCTTCCCGATGTCACACTCGCATCGTTAGATATATGTTTATTAGTTATAGTATTATTAATTGTATTGATATCTAAATATAATCATTTTTGATCTAAAACTTCTAAACCAATATTAAGGAAAAACTATGTTTATGTGGGTGGTCTGATCAGCCATAAGCAGTAAAAATAAAAAGTTTTATCTAAACTAAAAAGCACAAGATAGTCCAGAAAACTGCAAATTTATACAAATAGCAAAAGATTTTTTTTAATTAAAATAAATTGACTAGAAGTAGAAACAGTAGTTTTATGACCATATTCACTGGGTGGTGAAACCAGTGTACTTCGATCAGGGAGGTACCTACGCTACACTTATTTCTAGCGTGTAATTCTTACATTTCGGTGGAAGGGTAAGGGTGTGATTATCGGCTGTCTTTTGTTTTAGGCGACCATCTTCGTCCTCGGAAGGAGCAACGCATCTGTGATTGACTTCACATTGAACCTCTGTCTTATATGATTTTTTTTTTACAGAAATCCATGGACGGTAGTGACCATTTACCATCATAGACTGCATTCTCGTTTGCTACTTTAATCGGATAAAAAATAATTGAACTTGTAAACGGGCAGTTTAAATTAAAATCGTATAAAATCATATTTTACTTTATTTCATTTATAAAAATGTAGATCTATAAATTTGATTAAAACCAGTCCAAAAAAATCTTATTATAAACCAATGTAATCAAATTTCAAGCATAAGCTGGATACCTATGTATTTGTTAAACCAAATCGAATTGATTTATATATAAAAAAGCGAGGTTAATGCCCAGTAGTTTCTGAATTGCATGATTATGCTATTCTTATAAATGGTTATTTAGCAATATGAGATAAAGTTTATAATACGATATAAGAAAAGATAAAAATACAAATGAGGAAATATATTTTATTACCTTAAAGTATTTTTATAGACAGACTTATTATAAAAAGAATGCGTGACTAATTATATAATTGGATAATATTACAAATTAGTAAAATTAGCCTTTTAATTTTATGGTAGTATGTAATGAGTATGGACATATGTACATATGGATATAGTCTACCTTAGAAAATATAAAAGTCCTCCTAGAGATAGACCACTAATGTACTTTCGAGGACTAAGATTGTAGCTTCATACGCTCGCATCGCTCTATTTTATAGAGCTGGCAATTTTACCCTCCATAATATGTTTGAAGGTAGTATACCTAAGATTGAACCATATTCATTATATTAATTAAATGATGTCGTCTTTTTAATATACACTATCAACAAATATCAAAAACAATTAATTAATTAGTTATAATAATTGCTTTCCTGAAAATATTCTGAGCACTTAAAGCATTCTAAGCATTTGAAAGTATCATATAACCAAGTAGTAAAATGAATCAAAGTTAAAGTAAAATCATAATTAAAATACATGATTTTAATTATGCCAATCTCTTACGATAACAGTCAAATTCCTGCATAATTTTCTAGTTCCCCAAAGAGTTTATTTCGCTTCGATCAGAACAAACAAATGTATGGCCCTTTGTTGGTGTCGGATACAGTCGAAGACCAATTAACATAAAATAGTATCGATAATAGAAAGCTAACGGTGACCCATGGGTCAATATCGCGTATAATCTCCGTATATATTAAGTTTATCGGGTCCAGTTCTGAGCGACGCATTGTCGCCGAAGCGCCATGGACGGTAAAAATATAAAATAAATTAGCATAACGGTTATACAAATTACGATATTGCATAAAACATCCAATCGGGAGCTTCGGTTTATATGGGTATTTAACGTACAAACGTTAGAAGTACCTAACCTTAAACGGAATAATCTTTTAACAGAAAAACAGATACCGTGTCAACATTTACAAATATGAAAACACAATTGTAGGCTTATATTTCGATTTGAAAATTAACGATCATGCTTTAAATTTATTCGGCACGCAATTAAGTCATGAACCATTAATATTGTGAAAAAAATGAACTAATGTATATCTAATTTGATGTTTAATCAAAGGAATCTTCGGGATTATGGTGACTTGTGGTGGAATAAGTTGAATAAGTACTAGGTTTTCATCCAATTCAATTTTCTTAGGCAGTTTCAAATAAGTCGTATGTAAGCACACAATTACTTATACGTCAAAATTTCACATTGCGTCTGAAACTTCATTCAAAACTACTCGTTCTTTAGACTATCTATAATGTTCTTGTGTCATTCAAAACATTTTAAAGTAATGCCCAATATATTCATTGGTACGTAACGAGTTTTATAAGTACATTCTACAAACCGTGTGTCCATTAAAATTTACATTTTCTGGCACGTGCCTGAACCTTGGTCATTAATTATGATGACATTCGATGATAATTGTGGAATGCGAAGTAAAATGCATGGAGGCGGTTAACATTTTTGAGTTTACATTTTAATGTTTATATTTTAATAAGTATCTATCTACTAGTATTATTATTATTAGCAAAAACTTGTGACGGATTTTTAAGTAATATGCCGCGGACGGATTAGCATGAAATTTGACACGGTTATAGTGGACGAAGAGAAGGAGTGCAGAATGTTCATATTTTTTTCAAATAATGCATATATCATACTTAAGATCTACTAAAAACACATTACACACACTACCGTGCATTTGTCACTAACACATACATAGTAAACGATTTATTTCGTTTACTATGTATGTGTTACATGTTGGTAATTACATGTTGGTTTAGAGCAAACACAGTACATAGTCCCGAAGTCGGCGCTCATCATATTTCGCTGGATCACGACGAAACTATATATGTCATATATGAGCGCCGACTTCGGAACTATGTACTGAGTACTGTGTTTGCTCTAAACCAACATGTAATTAAATTATTTTTTACTTTTATGTGGCATGGAAGTCGGTTGTATTTTTTTGTTTAAATTTTTTTTTTCACGCTTTTTAGTGACGATAAATTCACTTATACGAGACCGTGTAATACATAGTATCAATAAGACTGCATAGTGCAAGCATAAATGGAAACGTTAATTTAAACTCAACCTTATATGACAAATCAAACAAAAGCCTAAGCGATATCTTACATTACTGTTACAATGCGTATGAACTGAGCGCAACCGCTCGCAGGGCGCTGCCGCGCCCTGCTCGCTTAGTTTTTGTGTTTTCTTTTATGTTCCAACCTAACCTAACCCATCCAATTTAAAAAGGTTGGTAGTACTCTTGCATCTTCCAGGTAATTGTATTCAAAGTGGAATTTTTGATCATAATTATATTCTCTCCGAAACTCATTGTTGGTATTGTGAACAACAACATTATGTTTACGTAAGCACAATATGGCCGATGCCTACGGTTTAAACTTGAAGGACCCCATCATTATCAGGGTTGAGGAGTTGAAGGTCAAATTTATCATGTCATATCTTTGCTTAGTAATCTCATTACATATACGTAAGCACCATATGGCCGATGCTTATGGTTTAAACTTGCAGTACCCTGCATCATCAGGGTTAAGGAGTTGAAAGTCAATTTTCTTATCATACGTCTTTGCTTTGTAAATATATTACATATCCATAAGTATCAAATGGCTAACGCCTATGGTTTAAGCCTGAAGTACCCCTGCATCATCAAGGCTGAAGAGTTGAAGGTCAATATTATCATGTTATATCCTTGTTTAGTAATCTCATTACATATACGTAAGCACCATAAGGCCAATGCCTATGGTTTAAGCTTGAAGGACCCCAGCATTATCAGGGTTGAGGAGTTGAAGGTCAAATTTTTCATGTCATATCTTTTCTATGTAATCTCATCGCATGCACGTAAGCAACAGATCCCCAACTTCTATGGCTTGGGCTTACAGTACCCTGCATCATCAGGGTTGAAGAGTTGAAAGTCAACTTTTTTATCATACGTCTTCGCTTTGGAAATATATTACATATCCATAAGCATCAAATGGCCAACGCCTATAGTTTAAGCCTGAAGTACCCCTGCATCATCAGAGTTGAGGAGTTGAAGGTCAAATTTTTCATCTTTTATCTTTGCTTAGTAATCTTATCAGATATACGTAGCGATCATGTAGCTAACGCCTATAGTTTAAGCTTGAAGCACCCCAACAACATCAGGATTGAGGAGTTGAAGGTCCAATTTTCCACTGTATACAACCATTTTTCTAATGTTCTACCTTACATTTTTTAAATATCATTTTGAATGCGTAAGGATGAAATAGCTAAGTTTTATGGCTTAGGCATTCAATACCCCTGCATCATCAGGATTGAGGAGTTGAAGGTCCAATTTTTCGTTGTATACCCTTGCTTAGCAATGTTATTACAAATCCGTGAGCAACAAATGTCTAACGTTTATGGTTTAAGCCTGCAGTACCCCTGCATCATCAGGGTTGAGGAGTTGAAGGTCAAATTTTTCATCGTACATCTTTGCCTTGCTATCTTATTATTTACCCGTAAGCACCAAATAGCCATCACCTACGGCTTGGGCTTACAGCACCCTGCATCATCAGGGTTGAGGAGTTGAAGGTCAATTTTTTATAATATGCCTTTGCTTAGTATTGTTATTACATACCCATAAGCACCAAATGGTCAACCCCTATGGTTTAGGCTTGAGGCACCCCTGCATCATCAGAATTGAAGAGTTGAAGGTCAAATTTTTCATCACATGTCTCTGCTTAGTAGTCTTATTACATATATGTAAGCACCAAATAGCTAATGTTATAGTTTAGGATAGCTGTAACCCTGCATCATCAGGATCGAAGAGTTGAAGGTCAAATTTTTCGTCAACCTATATAAGCATAGATATATAATATTCCAAGTTTCACAAGAATCGATTTAGTAGAAGCCGAGTTATCTCAAATTATCTAAAAAACTTGAGGAGTGGTGGTGGTTTCCCCCCCATAACTCAAAGAGTTAAGCATCACAGCATACCCATGTCCAAGAGAAAAAGTTGCGTGACGAAATTTCCTATCAAATGAAAGAAAGAAAATGGAAATCGGTTTAGAAACACTCAAGTTATTCAAGATTTTAAGAAACCGACATTTTCCAATTTTCCGGGAAAACCGCCGGAAGGTTTTCATTTTCTTCAATATGGGACTGCCTGTGAAACTAGCCGCATACAATGTCGTATGAATCGTGTCGGTAGGTCGACGATTTCTAGCCATTTCGCCCGAACATACATAAAAAAAAAAAAAAATATACGTGACGAATAGATAACCTCTTTCCTTTGGGAAGTCGGTTAAAAATACATAACGTCAAAAATGTCAGATGTCTTTGTCAAAATACCATTAATGCTTTTAAATGCGGCTTAGTTATTTAAACCTCTTTTGTATATTTAACGGGCGCGTTCAAAATTACTTGAAAATTAAAAAATACTTGAATTTGAGAAATATTCGTACTACTTTGGACAATATGAAGTTTAGTTTTTTTAATTTAAATTACGGTCGAATTTCAACCGATGCGACGGGTGAGTAGTAGTAATAAGTACTTCGTCCCTGTAGCCTCGGGGTCAGAATAGGGCTACGGTATCCCCTGCCTGTCGTAAGAGGCGACTAAAAGGGGCTTCCGGGGTTGCAGACGGCTAGAGTGGGAGCTCGAACCGTTCGGTCAGGCAATCCCGGGAAGGACGGCGGTATGTGTGGTCGCATACCGTCGTAAAGACTAGACGGAGCGGTGGGCCCAGCCGCCCATCTGGGAGGAGCCCGATGGGGCAGCGCGCTCGGAGGATTCCGATTGAAGTCGTTTCGAGATCCCGGAGTCCTCCTTTTCAGCGCCGAGGACGGCCACCGGGGGGGTTTTAGTGCGGTAAAAATCCCACATAACCCTGCGTCGCTCCCACGGCGTCGGGTATAACTCGAAAACAAAAAAAAAAGTAATAAGTACTTGTATGTTGTATCACGTAGTTGCCATTAATCTAGTCGATTTCTTAAATAAGTTTCGACATGCCGGCCGAATGAACCTATGAAGGTACTCAATATGATTTATAGTGCTTATGCCATTTATTTTCTATTTCGGACTCGCGCTCAAGGATAATATTACATTAGTATTATACTTGCATGCCCCCCTAATGTAATTTTATATAAACCAATCCATTTTGGTTTGAAAGCTTTGGGCGAGACAGAGACTTAATGATAAGGAAAGAGGTGTTATCATTCTTAAAATTGATTCTTCAGGAAAATTTAATTAATTTACTTTTGCTTACAGTCATTATCAAACTACAAGAAAGAGAACATTATGACTCTTCTATTATTTTAAACCATATATTTCATCAACCAATTTTTTCGTAAATGTCACTTATTCTTATTACTACTATTACTATGTCTTTTTGTAAAATCATTTAACAATAATGACACAGATTTAATTATGTTCCAACAGTAGGTATATAACAGGACTATTAAAGTCGGTAACAGATGTTACCGGTAGGTACTTGGGCGGTATTTCATTTATCGCCGGCTCTGTTCTGAAGTTAAGTTCTGAAGTTAAGTTAAGTAATTAAGTTCTGATGTTTTTTTGATTTTGAACATACCTGTTAAAACATGTTAAAAAATCATAAATTAATGAATAAATTTCTAAAATAGGTTTTGATTTTCTTCTATCCCCACTGACAATTGCAATTATATATTTCACTTGTTTTTCTACTCTGAATAAACTCGTATGGTATAAAATCACTTCTATGTGTCCATAAATGTCAGTTCTATGTGTCCAGCTATAGGTAGACACATCCTACTCTTATGTTACTGCAGCGTACTTACAAGATCGCATTACATTAGTTACTCAGACTATGCAATTATTTCAACAAACCATTCGCGTATAATACCTTCATAGATAATTGTTTTCCAAAAAGATTCCCAACAAGTATATTTTGCGACATCCATTGCTTGGTCTTCTGAAAAACTTTTGATAGCTTTCGTTCAAAAACCTCAATGGATGTTATTTTATATATAACTTCGTGAAATGTGGTTGTGTTGGGTTAGCATCGCGTGAGGCAAACCAGTCCCTGCGCGCGGCGTAGGCGATTCCCAATTAAACAGTAATTTCCGCAAATCGTCTGCTCAACGTTTTTATTCGTTCTAAACTTACGAGTAACCATTAAATTAAAAGCCGTAAATGCCGCTTGAATATTATAATATGGCCTCTTATTTAGTCTAAGCTACAGGTGGCAAATTAAAAGAATTAAATTAAAATTTCAAGATGATATCTCTAAGAACAAGTAAATTGAACATGTCTGGATACACGTCATGGTCATAAAATGTTAGTCATAAACGAGAATTAGTAATAGGAAGTAACAAATTAAGAAAGCGATGTTTAAATTGTTTTCCCAGCAATAACAATCTAAAGTTTAGTAGTGATAAAACACAGTGATAAAATTAATTAATATTGAAAACAAATTATGTATTTTACAAATATTGTAGCACTTAAAGTGGATATAAGAATACGACAACTCATATAAAAGGCAGCGCAGTTCGTTTCTCTATTGACTCTACAATCACTACTTCCACACCTAAGTATTTCTGTCTTTTTGTTCGTGTAGTCTTGACCAGCCAAACTAGAGCTAGGATATCGTCTGCCAGTCCTAAGAGAAAACTAACAGAAGGTTCCGGTGTTGCTGGTGGCGAGACTGAGAAGTGGAACTATTATTATTATTAATTTACTTTAACATTTTTAAAAAATATAATTATTATTTACATTTATTTGTTAATTTTTCAATGTATTTTTTTTTATTTTTATTTTTTTTATTTTCGACATGTTTTGGAATTTATTCGTTAATTAATATATAGTTTAAAATTCAAAATTATTAATTTTCGCAATTGTTTCAATTTTGTTATTTATGATTGTTGTTGTAATTGCATGATGTCGTCGCCTATAATTGTCCTGGCACTTATACTTTTACTTTTAAATCTTATTGAGTAAATCTTATCATAGCTTTAGTGCACAGTATGTTGGTGACTCAATAAATAAATAAAAATAGAATAAAAATAAACCATTCAGCGATCTCAGAAAGGACGACGGTATATGTGGCTGTACACCGTATGGGCTTAAATGCTCACATAGGCGGAGGCCGTAGAGGCAGCGTGTTCAGATTATTTCGATTGCGTTCCATTGGAGATCTTGGAGTCTTCTTCGCAGCCCTCAAGGGTTTTAGAAGATAGCGATCCCACATAACCCATTGTCGCGCCCACGACGACGGATACCTTTTAAAAATGACATTCTTATGGCAGGCAGTTGCGTTCCGCCACCTTCAAACGGTCTGCAAGTTTGTTGCCAGAATTTTTACGTTGATAGCGCTCATAAAAAGTATGTAATTCTTCATTTTAATGTTATCGACGCGGGAAAACCAACTTGCGTATCTCGAAAAAACACATATTAAGTTATATTCATCAAATCAATATTAGAATGGAATATTTTCAAAATCAGATAATAGTAAAACCAGATAATAAAAGTTAAGATTTTTAATAGAATTTTTGGTTCATGTGTAAAGTTGTATTTTCCGAAATACAACAAGATATCCGGCGCCAATATATAGAAGTAAAGGAATAGAATCTGATAACTTTTACGAAAATCTTACCTACGCACCAAGTCTGGTCCGCTTACACATCAAATAAATATACATGAGGTACCTCACATTACCTTACGACAATAGTACATTCAGATGAACTAAAGGACATGTAAATTATTCTCGCCTTAATTAAGGATGTACCCACTCTAACATGGCCGATGGCCTTATTAAAAACTATGATTGAATTTTACGATCTGACATTGACCTTATCCAAGGCCTTAAAGTCCTTCCAAACTATACAATTTTATAAAAAAAATCTGTATTGGCAATCAAATTACATTGTTAAGCAAGGTCATTTGATTTAGGTCGTGTAGGGACTTACTGACTTCGGTGCATAAATTTTCTTATAATTGGTTTGCTAAGTGGATAAAATTACAGGCAAAATTTCTTGTTTACTTAACTACTATACGTACATTTAACTAATACCCAACATTTTGAATTTTACTGAAGTGAAGAAGTCTTTAAGAATACACGAATAAAATCATATCAATATGTACCCAAACAGCACAAAAAACCAAAAAAAATGTGTGCGTGTACTAGCGTACACTCGTAAGAAGTGAAACTTCTTTATAACGTTGTTTTTCAAAAAATAATTTACTATATGCAACTTTACAGAAATTGGTTAAATAAAGTTTTATTTTTTTAAGCTTTTATTAAACTTTATCTAATAATCTAATCTATAATAATCTTTCTAATATCACGCGTGGTAGGGATAAGAAAAAGATGGCGCGTAACGAAAAAATGTTACACTAAATTTTTTTCCAACCCCGATAAAGAAGTTTCACTTCAACAACCCCGATAAAGAAGTTTTACTTCAATAAAAATTAAATCAACATTTTTTCTACGTCTGAACGGAATCTGACTTAAGCAAATAAAGCATAATCCGTCGTCAAGTTGCTTAGTGTGGAAGGAGTTTTATAAAGAGTTGCTTGAATGAACTGATGCTCTTTTGCATAATAATATGATCCCCGAATACACGTGCAGTCATTGAGTGAATCACCCGACTAACTTCAAGGTCACTTGTGAATTACGTATCGAAATTGATCCTTGAACTTTGTATAAAATAAAGATGACGTGATGACAAAAATCTGTTCTCAGACAGTCTGGAGAGGACAATTTGTCTTCCAAAATTGTCGACCAGAAACGTGCTTAATGTTTACATACTTCCTACAGTATCCACTTTTATTATTTTTATAAAATTTAAGTATAAATTTTAAGGTGTGGTAAAGTTTTAATAAAAAATATTTCTAAATGTTTGAATTATGATGATTTTTTTAAAAGAAAACCAAAAAAAAATGATATCAACGTGAAATCTTAAAGATTATTACCAAAATGAAATACAATTAAGGCATAAAAATACTATGAAACAGAACAAGCATAAAACTTGTACGAGTAGTTCTTATAAGTGACTAAATGTAGGGAATAAATAATTCAAACAAAAAACAAGGGGCATATAGCCGTTCAATGCAAAACAGTAGTCTAAATTGTTAAAGACACTATCAAAAAAATAAATTATCTTTAATATATTATGCCTTGAGAGGTTAAATCTTTGCATTGTAAAATATTTTTTAAAAAACTATTCATCTTTTTGAAATCTTCTGCCGAACATACGCCTCCCCTGGGTGTTTTTGTCAGTAGTAATTGCACTTGAAATTGGTGTTGGTGACCGCGGTAGACGTTGATATTATACAGAAAGACGCTGCTAGCCATTTCCTTGACTTTGTCCTTTAGTAATATCTTAGGATATTCAAGAAAAGAGTTGGAGTAATGCTGTTAAAACCGATACCACTTGGCAGTTTTATGTCTTTGCATGTTATGTGAACTATAATGCGTCAATTATATTAATTGTCGAGTTTTCGTTGAAATTATTATACGATACCAACGCGCAGCGTTCGATAGTGCTCTGCTTTGAAACATCAATGTCAAGTAATTTTCCGATTTAATTACTTTTTCTACTGTTCCGTCCTTCAAACACGTATTATGGAAATATGTACGGCTTTAAAAGTAACAAACAAAATATAAATTTAAAAAATACAGATCATGCAATATTTCCGCGTCTGGTGCATCGGCAGCAGCTGCTGGAAAGTCGATCATGAGGGCGGGAAAGTGAACAGTGAAGTTGTACAGATAACAAATATTTAAAATAAAATTGTGGCTACAGTTTTACTTTTACTACCAAAATATCTGATAAATAAAATAATGTTCAGGGTTTAATTAATAGAATAACAGCAATTACGACGTATTTTTAAACATTATGTATACTAAGCATACAGCTTTGTCAATGCTAATTTGATAATATTATTAGTGTTATACTTGGTACAAAAATACAAGTATTCATTGTAATGCGCACAAATTAAAAAGTAAAATATAAAATATAAATTTAAAAACAGAACGTGCAATATTTCCGCGTCATGTGCATCCGAAGCGGCAGTTGGAAAGTCGATCATGCGGGCGGGAAAGTGAAGAGGGAAGTTGTACAGATAACAAATATTAAAAATAAAGTTGTGGCTATAGTTTTACAGCTGCAGTGACAAAATATCTGATCAATACGACGATCAATCGGAAACGAGTATCCTTACGCTCATATATCACCTGCTTTAATCACGTCTACCACACTAATCAGTATCAATGTGTCAATGTGTCAATTTAGCTCATAAACAATTTATTTGCTAAATTTCAACAAAATCTTACAAGTATTATTTGCGTAAAAGAGTAACAAACATACTTCGTCACTAACTTTGAAACAAAAAAAAAGCGCGTCACTCGAGGACTGCCGCGGTGAAGCTATATTGCATAGCATTTCTTATCAACTTATGCAATTATAATTATTTATTTATTTATGTAATTTTTTTTCTTTGATACTATATACTTTCTCACAAACAGCCCCTTACATTTTCGAGCAGCTCGTCTTGATCCGTGCGAGCTTCGTACTGTCGTACCATATTCATAAAAGTTAAGCGAACGCTCGGCCGCGCTGAAGTGGGGGGTGTTAGGTTTTTTCGTTACGCAATTTCTTGATTTCGTCGCCGCGCTCAACGCCCACGATAAAAGCTTTGCAATAACTATAATAAAATTTAGCACATTTATTTATATTTATTCATCTTAGAGGGAAAGGAACGCTAAAACACGTTAAAACCACCCATACTTCAAATCAGCTAAATTAAACACTAGTACTGAGTGACTCAACCAGGCCTAACGATGAAGGCGTAAACGTATCCGCTTTGTTATTAGGGAAACATTAGAGCTAATTCAGTATAGAGTACTTAAACGTACATTGAGATTCTGTAATGATTTAGATTTGGCTATGAGTCACTCCATAAAAAATGTATGTGATACGTACGCGAAGGCTAATAGGCTTAAATAATAAGCCTACATCATGGAGAACAAAACGAATAAATAAAAGTGTTAGGTAGGTTCGGAAGTACTACTAACAGTCCTATTTCTAAAATAAAAGAGCAGTATTAGACGCAGCTGTGTTCTGGTTTAAAATATATAATATAAGAAAAATACTTAAAAATAACATATAATGTATTCCACAGAGGTAACAAAGCACCAGCCTGTTGGACCAGCATGGGCTATTGACTTCATATGGAACTCTTGTTCTGTATGAAGTTGTGTACATGGACGGCAATTTCCATTGCCATTACCATCATGTGAACTGCATTTGCTACTTCAATCTTTAAAAATTACCTTTTACTGAACATGCAAAAATAATATTAATTTATCATAAATTCAGAACGTTACCTTTAGTCATTTCCGTAATACTCTTGGACTCGCTCTATTATTACTAGTCCTCAAGAACCACTATAAATAAGACTACAGAGCACGTCTCTTAAGGAAATAACCCTTCGTAAACTGTCTACTGCAAAATTATTACCTGTTGGAAGCTGTGGGGAAATTTATAGCACTTTAACTACTACTCGAACAACAGGGAGCAACTAAGGATAAGTGGCGGACGCGAGATTATCATCTTTCTTATCAGTAAATGGGATTTAGCTCTTTAAACTTGGATCTGCTCTCATCATTGTTTTTGAAACAAGCATTGTGAACACGTCGAAGACCTATTGCCTTGTGAACACGTCATTGTGAACACGTCGAAGATCTGTAGGCGAATGATGATTATTTATGTATATGTCGGCATTTGTTTTATATGCGACATCAATATCTTCATTTAAGGTGTGGGCGACTATGGGTCTCGTTCAAAATAACAAATCTTGAGGACAATTCACTTGATATAATTATTACAAAGACTTTTATCACAAATACAGCACCGAATAGGTACATTCCATAGTAATTAATTTTATAAAAGACCGAAACGGAGAGACAGTTCCATGTTGTCGCTTTTGAGTGACGTTCACAATAATGTGTCTGCCACCCTCGGCTGACTTCACGACTCTGCCAAGACGCGACGATGTGAAGTTAGCACCGCTTGACGCGCCTTTCCGCTTCGATTCAAAATAACCGAATCCGAAATATATATATATGTAGATGAATCAGCGAGCTTGCAAATTACCGTGATTGATATGAATTGCTTTTGAAGGTAGTGAAGGATCCTTTGTGATTTGACTCCGAATGCACCATCACCAGATCTATTTCCTCCTGATAATGGCAATAAGAGGCTTTCTAAAGTAAGTGAGACATATTTATCTACGGCATTCCAATAATTTTCTCAAGGTACTCAATCTCAGGTCAAATGATGATAAGTTTAATTTAAAAATCCTACCTAAGATCGACAATATATACGTTGTTAACGCCCAGGACTAAGTTATAACGCCTCGGAAAGGGACATAAGGATGTTTACTCCTTCAAATAAAACACAAAAATAGGTACTTAATACTGCAGTTACTAAACAGAAATAGATGTGGTAGTGCTGATTCTAAATTAGAAAAATAAAGGTTTCTTAAACTTGAAGGATGATAAAAATTGGTTATTAAAATGAAATAGTTATTTGTTTTTTCTTAAACTTGAAGGATGATAAAAGTTTGATATTAAAATGAAATAGTTATTTGTTTATCTAAATAATTTTGAAGGTTAAGGTAAAATTTATAGGAACATTGGGGTACAACCCATTATTGTCCGACTGCTGAGCACGGATCTTCTCGCAGAATGAAAGAGTTTAGGCCAAAGTCCACCGCTGGCCAAGGGCGAATAGCTACATCACTAAAGAGAAAAACTTTACTGAAAGCAATACATACTTACATATATTGTTTTTCTTATTATTTGACCCTCCACCCATTTCCGGTAACAAGTAACTACCGTATTATAACGAATTCGTTTCCCATTTCTTCTGCATAGAACAAATGCTATTGTTCTTTAGTACGAAACTTCTTAATGACATACATGTATAGTTAAACCTTAAAACACAATTACATAAAACATACTTACACCTCGTGCTTTCACACACTCCAAAAACTGTACGAACGCAGTTAAGAAACGCTTAAATAATTTCCATTTGCAGTGAACAAGCAATTATACAATGACGTTAGTGCTTTCTTGGAGAAAATGCAATTCCACGATGACTCTCAAGCACTTCGCGAGTGGGCCGCGAGAGTTCACATACAAAGTAAGGAGTAGCATCCATCTAAAGCTAAGCTATTACACCGCTTACAGATGTTACCTATATAAAATACTAGCTGAACCCTGCAGCATCGCCCGCGTTAAAAAGAATCGTCCCGTGGGAGTAAGATGTTTTCCCACAGTAAAAAGCAGCCTATATGTTAATCCAGAGTTTCAGCTAACTTCCTACAAAATTGTATGAAAATCGCTCCAGCCGTTAAGATGTGAAGAAGTAACAAACATAGTTGTGGTGTACAAACTTGCGCCTTTATAATATTGTATAAGTATATAAGTATAAGTATGAATATGATGCTCAGCACTTGTTTTTTCATTGCGTTATATTAGTTACTAATCCAGTCTTTCTATATTGTACACAAGATTGATTAACGGTCATCATTCGCTACATTATCATTATTTATTAACAATATTAAAAGGTAAATTTCATAAAAAGTAATTATTTTAATAAATTATCATAGCTACTTTACTGGTATGGTAACATGTGTTTTTTTTCGTAGACATAAATCTTACGAACTTATAGGGCCAACGAATTTTTTATTTTGGGCACGGCACGTAATTATGAATTCAGGATACGCTACCGGACTTTACTCTACAAACCAGTAAAATAGAGATAAGGAATGATAATAAAGTTAAAGAGAGAAGCAAATGGCAGGTTTTTGATATCGACAAAAATGATGAACATCTTTTAAGTTGCAATTTTTATATTATATATTTGGTCAATAAATAATTAAGAGATAGAACTTTGAAGGTAGAATCATTTGTTTAGACGACTCCGATTGCGTTTCTTTGGAGATCCCAGAGTAATCTTTTTAGTGCCGAGGACGGCCACCGGGGGGATTTTAATGCGGCAAAAATCCCACATAACCCTACGCCTCTCCCACGGCGTCGGGTACGTTTTGAAGGTTTCTCCCTCGAAAACAAAAAAAAATAAACTGAGCAGGTGTTAATTGCAGAAATCTACGGGCTGCAGCTGCAATCTTTTCGTACTATGTAAGAGTACAATGTACATTGCGCTATATGTACCAAAACGTAAACAATGATTGTTGTAGGAACCCTAATGAACTCGTTCTAAGGACAAAGGTGCTACATGGTTGTTTAAAAACACTAGTTTACATTTTTCTCAGCTTACACTGGACGCAGTCCCAACAATGCAGCAATGTTATAAGATCCACACCTACACAAATTCGGTCAGAGGCAGACGCCCACGGCCGATGCTATCTACGATGTTCCAACTATTGTTTTAATTCATCTTTACAGTAAAATCGAACCCACGCGATCTATCGTAATTTAAGATTAATAATTAAGTATAATATTACCGACTTATAATAATGACTTATTGTGTTTTAATCCTGTCAGAACTTCATATTTTGTACTATTCGTTTCATGTAATCTTAACACGTCAGCCGTAAAATGTTATAACAATTCTGAGTAACATTAAAGTAGATTATTTAGGATTGCCTCATTGCTTAGATAGGTTTGTATGTGCCCTCTCGTTCAGAGGTTCGAGGTTCAAATCCAGGCACGCACGATTAATAACTAACATTATGTGTGTATTTAAAATTAATTATCACTGCTTTTCGGAAAAGGAAAACATCGTGAGGAAACCTACACACCCGAGAGTTCTTTAAAAAAAAGTTCTCGAAGGTGTGTGAAGTCCACCAATTGGCACTCGGCCAGCGCGGTGGACTATGACCTATAACTCTCTCATTCTGAAAGAAGACCCGTGCCCAGCAGTGGGACAATAATGGGTTAACGACGAAGGGAGACGGAGGAGGATTCGAGGTAATTCAAATTAGACTCAGGCTTAGAAATGTAAGTGTGGTCAACTTAAGGTAAGATTCCTTTCTTTTCTGCGTTTGATTATTGTAATAAACTGGACTACATGATCGTCTGCTACGTCCAAATAAAAAAGTCTATACTCATAGATTAATCAGATAACCTTTGTCATTTCTTTTTTAATTACTTACTGATGAATAGATGATTTCTCTTTGCCTTTTAGATTAGTACCAAAAAATACATTTACAATACTTACCTGCATATTTTTCTACTACTTAAAACGAATTGATTGAGAAGTTTTTTGTTTTATTTTCGCTACGTTTTAACTATACTACGGGTATAATATTATCTACGTTACGTTAGTAGATTAAAGCATCATAGTATTCCATATTACATACTACGTCATATGAACTTGCCGGGACGACTCGAGTGTTTCGGCAAGTTTTATATGATTTCGCTTGCAATCTCGCATAGATGTTACGGGACCTACAACAGTAAAATCAATATTGATATTCCAGTTAGATTGAATTGTAAACAATGAAGAACATAGACCTGTTTGTGCCGATTTCTCTCCCTTCTTACAAATAATCTACTTGCACATATTCCCTAAAATTTGAATAACAAAGGTTTCATACACAGTTTAAAAAAATTAAATCATAGATATCATCGATAAAGAATTTAACAGGAACTAACCTGAGCAAATATGAATGTTTAACCTATGATTCATATTTAGTAATTAAAAGACTGTATGTGATTTTAGTTGGCTGGCTTAATTCAAAATATAATTTAAACCTTAGCATACTAATTATAGTTGCAGGTAAAAATCTATATACAAAAAAATTTTAAACAAAAAATACAACCGACTTCCATGCCACATAAAAGTAAAAAATAATTTAAATACATGTTGGTTTAGAGCAAACACAGTTCTTAGTACATAGTCCCGAAGTCGGCGCTTACCATATTTTGCTGGATCATGACGAAACTACATGTATCTTATATGAGCGCCGACTTCGGGACTATGTACTAAGAACTGTGTTTGCTCTAAACCAACATGTATTTAAATTATTTTTTACTTTTATGTGGCATGGAAGTCGGTTGTATTTTTTGTTTAAAATTTTTTTTTTCACGCTTTTCAGTCACGATAAAATCAGTTATGGCTGTTGCTAGTCGTCCGCTAACCGGATGAATAAAAATTAATTATTCGTCCGATTTTCGGATGAATAAAATTATGTGCTGACGACATCATATAAAAATAGACTTCTTTGACACAACCGGTCGGGGGCGCTACCGCGCCCCCTCCCTTAGATTCTGAATTGGAAAAATCTGTTCGAACCTAACCTAACCGAATAAAACAACTTTTTCTGAGTAAACATTTATTTAAAGAATAGACCTATAATTATCAATATTTAAAGTAGAAAAAGCAATATAAACCTTATAACTAAGAGTATAATTCAACTGATAGTGATAAAAATAACCCATCCAATTTAAAAAGGTTGGTAGTACTCTTGCATCTTTCAGGTAATTGTATTCAAAGTGGAATTTTTGATCATAATTATATCCTCTCCGAAACTCATTGTTGGTATTGTGAACAACAACATTATGTATACGTAAGCACAATATGGCCGATGCCTACGGTTTAAACTTGAAGGACCCCAGCATTATCAGGGTTGAGGAGTTGTAGGTCAAAATTATCATGTCATATCTTTGCTTAGTAATCTCATTACATATACGTAAGCACGATATGGCCGATGCTTATGGTTTAAACTTGCAGTACCCTGCATCATCAGGGTTGAGGAGTTGAAGGTCATTTTTCTTATCATACGTCTTTGCTTTGTAAATATATTACATATCCATAAGTATCAAATGGCTAACGCCTATGGTTTAAGCCTGAAGTACCCCTGCATCATCAGGGCCGAAGAGTTGAAGGTCAAAATTATCATGTCATATCTTTTCTATGTAATCTCATCACATGCACGTAAGCAACAGATCCCCAACTTCTATGGCTTCTGCTTACAGTACCCTGCATCATCAGGGTTGAGGAGTTGAAGGTCAACTTTTTATCAGACGTCTTCGCTTTGTAAATATATTACATACCCATAAGCATCAAATGGCCAACGCCTATAGTTTAAGCCTGAAGTACCCCTGCATCATCAGAGTTGAGGAGTTGAAGGTCAAATTTTTCATCTTATATCTTTGCTTAGTAATCTTATCAGATATACGTAGCGATCATGTAGCTAACGCCTATAGTTTAAGCTTGAAGCACCCCAGCATCATCAGGATTGAGGAGTTGAAGGTCCAATTTTCCACCGTATACAACCATTTTTCTAATGTTTTACCTTACATTTTTTTAAATATCATTTTGAATGCGTAAGATTGAAATAGCTAAGTTTTATGGCTTAGGCATACAATACCCCTGCATCATCAGGATTGAGGAGTTGAAGGTCCAATTTTTCGTCGTATACCTTTGCTTAGCAATGTTATTACAAATCCGTGAGCAACAAATGTCTAACGTTTATGGTTTAAGCCTGCAGTACCCCTGCATCATCAGGGTTGAGGAGTTGGAGGTCAAATTTGTCATCGTACATCTTTGCCTTGCTATCTTATTATATATCCGTAAGCACCAAATGGCCATCACCTACGGCTTGGGCTTACAGCACCCTGCATCATCAGGGTTGAGGAGTTGAAGGTCATTTTTTTTATAATATGTCTTTGCTTAGTATTGTTATACCATACCCATAAGCACCAAATGGTCAACCCCAATGGTTTAGGCTTGAGGCACCCCTGCATCATCAGGATTGAGGAGTTGAAGGTCAAATTTTCATCACATGTCTCTGCTTAGTAGTCTTGTTACATATATGTAAGCACCAAATAGCTAATGTTATAGTTTAGGATAGCTGTAACCCTGCATCATCAGGATCGAAGAGTTGAAGGTCAAATTTTTCGTCAACCTATATAAGCATAGATACATAATACATATTCCAAGTTTCATAAGAATCGATTCGGCAGAAGCCGAGTTATCTCAAATTATCTAAAAAACTTGAGGAGTGGTGGTGGTTTCCACCCCATAACTCAAAGAGTTAAGCATCACAGCATACCCATGTCCAAGAGAAAAAGTTGCGTGACAAAATTTCCTATCAAATGAAAGAAAGAAAATGGAAATCGGTTTAGAAACACCCAAGTTATTCAAGATTTTAAGAAACCGACATTTTCCAATTTTCCGGGAAAACCGCCGGAAGGTTTTCATTTTCCTCAATATGGGACTGCCTGTGAAACTAGTCGCATACAATGTCGTATGAATCGTGTCGGTAGGTCGACGATTTCTAGCCATTTCGCCCGAACATACATAAAAAAAAAAAAAAAAAAAAAAAAAAAAAAAAAAAAAATATATATACGTGACGAATAGATAACCTCTTTCCTTTGGGAAGTCGGTTAAAAATTGCCGGCTTCAATTTAAAAATAAGTGGTGAACGGTCATCCTGAAGCACTCAACACTTTACCCAAGTTAAATGTCCAGTGACCACCACAGATGTATAGAAAATCGTTATTAAGACTTATTGCGTAACGTAAGTTTTTAGTGTTTAGTAGTGAACACCGTACAAAAAGCTTGGACGGCGAATACTACCTATTGAATTACTTCGAGTAAACATACCTAAAACTAACAATCTTTGAAGTCACGAACCAACGTTATCCATAGATTTAAATGCGTTGGACGGCATCCAATATGTCCACAGATTATGTCATGCAAAAGATTTCGTGCAAGTCGTGATGTGGACAGTAAGCTGACTTATCCTTTTCAAGGAAGCAAATTAAACGTGATTGCTGGTGCGACGAAGCATTACTCTCACATACCCACATGGTACGTATATATCGTTTAATACTCATATTGATATGATAATTAATAAATCACCTCCCCCCCCCCCCCTTACTCCAAACTCAGCTGCTATATTGAAAAATTATAAAGCCTATGTCACTCTGCAAACTATGTTGAGTCCAATGATATGTATTTGTCATTACTCTCCTTCGATGCAGTTGGTTATTTACAAAAATGATTACTTACTAAATACCTAAATACATCTTAATCTATTTATTAATACGTGAAGCAAAAACTTGTGATTCGTTTTTAAGATATGGTGCCATAATGAAAAATTATAAAGCCTATGTCACTCTGAAAACTATGATAAGTCCAATGATAAGTCATTTGTCATTTCCGACTAGCTGTTTGGGCTGTAGTACATGGCAAAGAATTGACATATCCTTGAAAAAACATCACACTCCTTCGACGCAGTCGGTTATTTACAGAAATGGTTTACCTACTAAATACCTAAATACATCTAAATCTATATATTAATACGTGAAGCAAAAACTTGCGATTCGTTTTTAAGATACTTGCCGCATGTGGAGGAGTATGAAATTACGCACGGTTAAAGTTGATGTAGAGAAGGATTGCGCAATGCTTATATTTTTTTAAATAATGCATAAAACATACATAAAATCAACTAAAAACACATTACACTCACTACCTTTTTGTATTTGACACAGACACATTACATAATAAACGAAATCGAACATTCAATGTCTTACCATGGAAACACATAACGTCAAAAATGTCAGATGTCTCTGACAAAATGCCCGCTATTGCTTTTAAATGCAGCTTAGTATAATAAAACTGTTTTTACTTTTAACGGGTGTGTTCAAAATAACTTGAAAATTATTTAAATTTATTTAAATTGGAGAAATATTGGTGCTACTTTGAACAATATGAAGTTTAGTGTTTAATTTAAATTATGGTCGAATTTCGACCGTTACGTCGGGTAATTAGTTTAGGTTAACCTTTGAAGTCACGACAAACGTTACGTATAAATTTAAATGCGCTGGATGGCATCCAATACGTCCACAGATTATGTCATGCAAAAGATTTCGTGCAAGTCGTGATGTGGACAGTAAGCTGACTTATCCTTTTCAACGAAGCGGCAAATCAAACGTGATTGCTATTGCGACGTGCCATTACTCTGACACACCCACATAGTAACTCTAAGAAATATATAACTCGCTGCGTGCTCCGGTTTCACCTGTGTTTATAAAAGGTAGCATGACTTTAAATTGTTGCAAAACTTTTAATTGTTGCAAAACTTTTGATAAAGAACATAAAAATTAAGGTAACAAAAACTATTTGTTATCTTAAGATCATTACATAGTAAGTACCTATAAAACAAAGTCGCTTCCCGCTGTCTGTCCCTATGTATGCTTAGATCTTTAAAACTAAGCTACGGATTTTAATGCAGTTTTTTGAATAAATAGAGGAAGGTTTTTAAGTATAATACTTTATGTATTATTCATATACATAAAGTAGAGGAACACTAATAATTTTAGATTTTTCACTTTTAGGCGGAACGAAGTTTGCCGGGTCAGCTAGTATTTATTATTATGTTATTTGCTTTACCTTCCTGTGACACGACTATCTTGATCTTTAGAGGTACTAAAACATCTGTGATTGACTTCAGATAGAATCTTTGTTTTGTACGAAGTTGATTATAGATGATCATCGGTGGCGGAAATCACTTGCCACCAGAAGGACATGCTCATTTGCTATTTCAATCTTTTAGAAAATTAAGAAATATAATTTGATGCGATTTGAAACATACAAATAAACATATGGGTAGATAGAAAATTCAAGATTAGTAGAAATATCTATTAGAAATATTTATCGTCAGTCGTCTAGACTACTTTTTTGCAAATATATATGGTGTACAAACACGAGGATCTTTCATTTTATATTATCTGTATAACCCAGCTACAAATCATACATAGGCGAAGGAAACAGAAAAAACTGTTATTTATATAGTCGTTGAGTTAATAAATAAGTGAATTTATGTTTAATATTCCAGAATAAGCGTGAATTCATTATTTTGCAAATATGTTATTTGAACATACGTCTAACTAATATGTAGAAGGAAGCAACCAACACTTATATCCTATCAACCTCAAATCAATGGCGTAGCGTGGGAGGGGTGGCAAAGGCGGGGGAGGGGGGCGGTCCGCCCCTGTGGGCACTTTTTTGGGGCGGCAAAATATTTTGTACAAATATATTACACTATTTGCAGCGAGATAATCTTTTTTTTTGCCGACAAAAAATCTAAGTTGATGGGCGGCAGATTGTACTTACGTCCCGGGCAGCACGATGCCACGCTACGCCACTGCCCCCGATATAATCTTACCAACCCTAGGTCTGTCACAGGTAGATGCTACCTTTAGGGAGTTATACCATCTGATTTACCACCTCGTTTGAGATTTGTGTACAAATAATTGTAGTTACTACGCATACGCGCATACGTACATCCGAATGCAATAATTTGAATAAAATATGTACTAGAAGGAATGCGTGCTTTTAGCAGCGAACTTTTAAATCAACATAATCAATCTGCACAAATCCACCAATGACTTAACTTTTACTTCAAATATATTATCATAATAAAATACGCTTGTTAAATGATCTTAATTTAAACATTCCCAAAAATAGTTCAATCAGTGACCGCCAGAACACTAATAAACCAATGAAATTAAATACCAATTACACATACATAGAATTAAGCATCGAAACTTGGCCATACGGGCGGCCATATCATATTTTAACAAAGCAAAATCGAAACTGACAGGAATGCCACATTCGACGCCCGCATACACGCCTCGGTCAGTTACCTTTGCCGCAACATTTATGCTACCTGCACAAATAAATAACATTGACATTCTGTCTGTGATGTGCCCTTTTTAACCTCCATTTGCAATAAGCGCAAAAACTCGAATTAGTATGAAATTTTCGGTTTTTTGACAATTTATTTATGTTTATTCGAATACAAATAATTAACCGACTTCCAAAAAGGAGGAGGTTATCAATTCGTCTGTATTTTTTTTTTTTTTTTTTTTTTTATATTTGTTACCTCATTTCTCCGGACTGGGTGAACCGATTTAGATGATTTTTTTTTTATTTGAAAGGTAGTGCGTGTCATAGGGTCCCATTTTTTTTAGTATTTTTTTGACTAGGGCATCCATAAGAAAAACGCATAAGTCTTAAATTTGCATTTTCAATGTACGCGATAATTGTATGAATAACTCAATATCGCGCCAACCGATTTTGATGATTCTTTTTTTATTAGAAAGGATGTACTCCAGGGGTAGTCTGATAAGGGTTTGATAAGGTTCTAATCATAGGATCTTCAACTTTTTGGAGCAAAATAATAAAATTAGTGATAGTCGGCCGAACCTTAGCTGGAGAAGTCCAATTGAGTAAAATATAGAATAAAATTACTATGTAGGTATTTACTATGAAAAATTTGACCTTCAACTCTTCAATCCTGATGATGCAGGGGTACTGCTAGCCTGAACTATAAAAGTTGGTCGTTTGATGTTTGCGAATATATAATGAAATTGTTAAGCAAATTCATGGGACAAAAATTTGACCTTCAACTCCTCAACCCTGATGATGCAGGGGCACTTAAAGCCAAAACCATAGGAATAAGCCATTTGGTGCTTACGTATATGTTATAAGATTACTGAGCAAAAACATAAGATGAAAAATTTGACCTTCAACTCCTCAACCCTGATGATGGAGGGGTACTTCAATCCTAAACCATAGAAGTTGGCAATTTGGTGCTTACGGTTATGTAAAGAAAATACTAAGCAAAAATATAAAATCAAAAATTTGACCTTCAACTCCTCAACCCTGATGATGAAGGGGTACTTCAATCCTAAACCATAGGAGTTGGCAATTTGGTGCTTACGGTTATGTAAAAATAATACTAAGCAGAGGCACAAAATTAAAATTTTGACCTTCAACTCCTCGACCCTGATGATGAAGGGGTACTTCAATTCTAAACCATAGGAGTTGGCAATTTGGTGCTTACGGGTATGTAAAAATAATACCAAACAGAGGCACAAAATTAAAATTTTGACCTTCAACTCCTAAACCCGGATGATGCAGGGTACTGCAAGCCTGAGCCATAGAAGTCAGCCACCTGGTACTAACGTATATGTTATAAGATTACTAAGCAACAATATAAGATGAAAAATTTGACCTTCAACTCCTCAACCCTGATGATGGAGGGGTACTTCCAGAGGGGGCGCCCTGTTTGTATGAATTGTAAGTGTTTTATGTTTAATTTTTGTGAATATGTAGATGCACAAAGCAAACTTAGAGGCTTTATTTAAATACAAACATAAAAATATAGTCACTAAAAAGTGTAAAATAAAAACTTTTTAACAAAAAATATCTACCGACTTCCATGTCACAAAAAAGTAAAAAATAATTTAAATATATTTTGGTCTAGAACATACTCAGTACTTAGTACATAGTTCTGAAGTCGGTGCTCATATAGGACGTAGTTACCGTCGTCCAGCGAAATATGTCGAGCACCGACTTCAGGACTATGTACTAAGTACTGAGTATGTTCTAGACCAAAATATATTTAAATTATTTTTTACTTTTTTGTGACATGGAAGTCGGTAGATATTTTTTGTTAAAAAGTTTTGTTTTATTCGTATCGCCCTTGAACAGCACCACGTCTCCTCTTTCCGGGAATGCCGAAGGAGGCAACTATGGACCAGGATATGGACATCTGTGTCTTACTGTCAACATCAACATCCACTGCGGTCACCTACACTCACAGGGTGAGATATTTCGGCGATATGCGCCGTCTGCTATCAACTATTACAACAATTTTGCTATTTATAACAAATTTTATATAAAACTAGCCAACCCGACGAACTTCGATCCGTCAAAAAGTCGAAAATCTAAAGTTATCAGCGTTCCTCCACTATATTATGCATGTATTATACATAAAAACCTTCCTCTTAAATCACTCTATCTACTAAAAAAACTGCATTTAAATCCGTAGCGTAGTTTTAAAGATCTAAGCATACACAGGGACAGACAGCGCGAAGCGTCTTTGTTTTATACTATGTAGTGATTTAAGGAGCAGGCTACGTTTGATGGCAAGTGGTCGCTGCCGTCCATGTACATCTTCGACCAGCTCCAAATATAACAAGGCCTCTACCTCAATCCTCTCACAGATACGTTGCGACTCAAACTAGGATCATCGCCTCATATAAATTACCCGACATCGATGCTTTTAAATTTAAAACATTTTTTATGTAAATCAGGTAGATTTAATACGGATTCCAAGATTTTGCGAAAGATAATTTATCCAAAAACGCAAATAGTATCACGCTAAAAATAGCAATACGTTATTCCATATGAGTCACAATCCCATACCCAAAATTTAATTTGAATGCAGGCTTGCAATCCCAATTTCGTAAGAACGATTTATGTAAACCAAAATGGAGGAGTAAAATCGAGTTATTTAAAGAGAACTGACGCCAAATGAACTAATATCGATATATCACTTCGTCCCTCATTAGACTAAATTATGCGGATTTTTGAAACAGGTTCCGACCAATCCCAGATCGCGGCTCAGATAACTTTAAATTGGCTCGTATTACCCTAAAAAGATAAAAAGTTACTCCTTCAAAGTGCGTACACCAATCATTATCACAGCATCACAGACGGCGCCAAAAAGGATTGCGTGTCGTAATTTAGTTCGTGTCGATTTAATGTACAACCTAACAAAATTTTAGAATTCTTTTAGGTCCCTAAAAGTGTCAGTATTCACCCCAGTCAAATTAATTACACCAGGCGATCGAAATATCTACGTTTATTATTTGTAAAGTAACAATAAATATTTACAAATACATGTAGAAACCATAATAATTGCGCAGGTAGACGGACAAGTAGACGAATATAGTAAAAGGAATAGTTTAAAATCACCGTCTACTGACTTTTTGATTATATACCAATTAAAATATAATTATAATAATGAATCACGTTCTCTCAAAACACATGAGGTAAGTCATTGCCCATCGTTGGCACATCATGGCCAGCCAACTCAGTGTTCGATATACCTTCCTTGTAATAATGAATGAATGTGGTCCCTCTTATGTAACCGCGCTAACAGTCCATCAGTAATAAGTTGATTTTCTCAATCTATTTAATTAACCACCACAGTTGGTGTTCTATAGGATAGTAATTAAGGTACATACTGATGTAACTACACTTAGAAACACTTATAAATCACAATACAAAAACTTTAAGTTCAGCTTTAACTACGTAGGTATTTTACTTTTATTTTGTCAATTCATTCATATTACTCTAATCTATCAGTGCTATTTCCGAATCACCATATCTGACATAAGTAGCAAATCAATGATTTACATCATTAAAATTTATTTGAGAGTTTCTACTGCGTTCAGTTGTTTGAAATTCTAATTTGAAATAGTAATATCTTAGTGAAAGCGACTCGACTACTGTACGGGAGCAGGTATAATACTTAAAAAAACTTTTTAACAAAAAATATCTACCGACTTCCATGTCACAAAAAAGTAAAAATAATTTAAATATATTTTGGTCTAGAACATACTCAGTACTTAGTACATAGTCCTGAAGTCGGTGCTCGACATATTTCGCTGGACGACGGTAACTACGTCCTATATGAGCACCGACTTCAGAACTATGTACTAAGTACTGAGTATGTTCTAGACCAAAATATATTTAAATTATTTTTTACTTTTTTGTGACATGGAAGTCGGTAGATATTTTTTGTTAAAAAGTTTTTATTTTACACTTTTTAGTGACTATATTTTTATGTTTGTATTTAAATAAAGCCTCTAAGTTTGCTTTGTGCATCTACATATTCACAAAAATTAAACATAAAACACTTTTACAATTCATACAAACAGGGCGCCCCCTCTGGAAGTACCCCTCCATCATCAGGGTTGAGGAGTTGAAGGTCAAATTTTTCATCTTATATTGTTGCTTAGTAATCTTATAACATATACGTTAGTACCAGGTGGCTAACTTCTATGGCTCAGGCTTGCAGTACCCTGCATCATCAGGGTTTAGGAGTTGAAGGTCAAAATTTTAATTTTGTGCCTCTGTTTGGTATTATTTTTACATACCCGTAAGCACCAAATTGCCAACTCCTATGGTTTAGAATTGAAGTACCCCTTCATCATCAGGGTCGAGGAATTGAAGGTCAAAATTTTAATTTTGTGCCTCTGCTTAGTATTATTTTTACATAACCGTAAGCACCAAATTGCCAACTCCTATGGTTTAGGATTGAAGTACCCCTTCATCATCAGGGTTGAGGAGTTGAAGGTCAAATTTTTGATTTTATATTTTTGCTTAGTATTTTCTTTACATAACCGTAAGCACCAAATTGCCAACTTCTATGGTTTAGGATTGAAGTACCCCTCCATCATCAGAGTTGAGGAGTTGAAGGTCAAATTTTTCATCTTATGTTTTTGCTCAGTAATCTTATAACATATACGTAAGCACCAAATGGCTTATTCCTATGGTTTTGGCTTTAAGTACCCCTGCATCATCAGGGTTGAGGAGTTGAAGGTCAAATTTTTGTCCCATGAATTTGCTTAACAATTTCATTATATATTCGCAAACATCAAACGACCAACTTTTATAGTTCAGGCTAGCAGTACCCCTGCATCATCAGGATTGAAGAGTTGAAGGTCAAATTTTTCATAGTAAATACCTACATAGTAATTTTATTCTATATTTTACTCAATTGACTTCTCCAGCTAAGGTTCGGCCGACTATCACTAATTTTATTATTTTGCTCCAAAAAGTTGAAGATCCTATGATTAGAACCTTATCAAACTCTTATCAGACTACCCCTGGAGTACATCCTTTCTAATAAAAAAAGAATCATCAAAATCGGTTGGCGGGATATTGAGTTATTCATACATTTATCGGGCACATTGAAAATGCAAATTTAAGACTTATGCGTTTTTCTTATAGATGCCCTTGTCAAAAAAATACTAAAAAAAAATGGGACCCTATGACACGCACTACCTTTCAAATAAAAAAAAAATCATCTAAATCGGTTCACCCAGTCCGGAGAAATGAGGTAACAAATATAAAAAAAAAAAAAAAAAAAAAAATACAGACGAATTGATAACCTCCTCCTTTTTGGAAGTCGGTTAAAAATGAAATTCTAAGTTCAACGAAAATTATTTAGTTTTATTAATGAACGCCATCTTTTTTACAATAATAGTTGACAACTGAATCCGCGCATAGGTAAAATACATTTGAAATTGGAATGACGTGATTTCTTCTTTTTCACGAGTGTTCGAATCTTCAACATACTCCCCCGCGTTGAAAGCCTTGCTTTCAATAGGATTTCCCATTTTCTGAATCTTGCATAAATAGAGGGACAATTGCTAAGTGACCGTCTCACATGGGCATTATTTGTTTTAATATGAGCCACATAACAAATCTCATCAGAAGAACCAGAGTATACAGTAACTATACGGCCAAGTTTCCATTTCATGGGTTGAGTATGATCTTCTTTCAATAGGATCAAAGTATTTGGTATAAAAGAGTACTTGCATGATCTCCATATAACTATCTGCTGGAGTTCTGTAATATATTATTTATTCCATCGCGTCCAAACTCTTGACGTAGGCATTTGTTCTATACGTTGGAAACGGGGAAATCTCTTTACTGGGAAGTCCTCAGCATACATTTTCTCGGGAAGAGCAGAGAGTAGCCGGCCGATGAGGAAGTGACCAGGTGTAAATCAAATAACCAAAAGCGTCAAATCATCTGGGTCTGATGATAGCGGAGCGAATGGTCGACAATTTAATATAGCTTTGTAATGTTGTTGTGAACTTCTCAAATATTAAATTACAATTTCCCAGCACTCTATTTAAACGATATTTGATCGACTAGACACCTGCCTCCTAGAGACCGCCAAAACGAGTACTATACGCGGGTATGAAATGATAATCTACATTATGTGTAGCAAAATTCTCAGCTAGAGAGTCACAATTAGTCTTTAAAAACTTAGATAAATCATTATACGCACCAACGAACGAGGTACCATTCTGAAAAGATGAAAGGGTTTTTCCCTACGAGATATAAATCGGTGTAATGCTAACAGATAATTATTGCTAGTTAAGTCACTCACCAGTTCAAACATACTGCTATGGTTGAGAAGCACACAAAAATTGCAATATATGATTTAATATTTTACAACCTCGCATAGTGCGACTAGCATATGATACAGTTCCTGTGCAATTATCACCTACTTTATCAAATGGGTATCCTGATATATTCCCTTGATGATAGCTAACTAACTTTGATAGTAGCTAACAACATTTGAAGACTGGGATGAATTAATTCATTATGCTTATATTCAAATAATAACTTTATAAAATGATATGTGGACTGTAAAAATAGGATGCTTAAACGTAAAATTACAATTATTTAACTTCCTCCGACACGAATTAAATAGTAGTCATCTAAGAATACGTTAAACTTTATTATTGGGCTTAGAAAGTAATTGTTGACGTTAAATCAATAAGTCATATCAAAAAACGACAGAATTTTTGTCAATTTTTATACCTATTAGTTTTAAACATTTATTTAATTTCACCGGTACCTAAACCCTAAAAATTATGAGAGGTTTTAACTTTACCTTTCTTAAATCGTCTCCTTTTAAGTCTATTTTTAATTATATAAAATAATGCTAAGCTCGCTGATAAGAATCTCCTAACACGTCATGTGTTTGTTTTAATGGGATTCTAACGCAAAACATTCGTTTGCGAGGCCAGTTATAAAATGCTCTTCACATAATTTCCATAACGGAATGAACTAAGATGACTGAAGGCTCACTTCTTCAAGCTGCCAAAAACGCATTAATTGGTTTCGAATGTCATCATTAGAGCAGTGTGAATACATCTTATGAAGCTTACAATAATTAGTTAAAAGTAGTAATAAGTCATATAATGCTAAGGTCGCTAATAAGAATCACCTTACACGTCATGTGTTTGTTTTACTGGGATTCTAACGCAAAACATTCGTTTACGAGGCGAGTTATAAAATGCTCTTCACATAATTTCCTTAACGGAATGAACTAAGATGACTGAAGGCTCACTTCTTCAAGCTGCCAAAAACGCATTAATTGGTTTCGAATGTCATCATTAGAGCAGTGTGAAGAAACATTAAAAAGCTTACGTGACTTACATAAAACTACACGTACTTTAACATTACCACATTTAACTATCGTCACCACTTATTGGACCGGAAACTATCCAACCAAGTCTAGTTTCATAAAGTATTGGTTTTCCTTTTCCCAACTTTATACTTTGCAAACCTAAAATGCCCCAAAAAATATCAGCGCCGATGATTAAATCAACGGCGTCGGGCGAATAAAAATAAGGGTCTGCTAAACAAATATCGCATGGAATCTGTAAATTAGTAATATCCATTTGACACTCAGGGACGTTATTAATAATAGTTGGAATAATAAAACAATTTAAAAATGTAGAAAAGCTTTCATTTAACGAAGTGACTGGCAATCGACACGTCTGACTTATGTGTGAAGCTACGTTATTTATACCTATTACCGATCTAACTGTACGATTAGTTGGAAGGCTTAATTTTTTATGTAACTTTTCAGTCATAAGACATGAAGTGCTACCACTGTCTAATATCGCACGGGCAATGACTTCGCGATTATCCTTATTATATAGTTTCACTAACGCAGTGGATAATAGGACGTCACACTGTCCTGACTTCTCACAAGCAGTAGTGATACTTCCTGTCAGCGCGATACTGGTCTGTGCAAAATTCGAAACTGTTTGGATTGCTTGATCTTTAGTAGCGCTAATTTCTTTGGTTATGGAGTGAGCATTTGTCCTTACACTAAAGTGTAAGGACAAATGCTGTGGTTGTGAGCATTTTTCCTTACACTAAAGTCACTGACATGTATTAAAGTGTTATGTTTGCGCTTGCAGACTTTACAACCCGGCTTGTTGCACGAACCAGCGTAATGCCCACTCCGGAAGCAGTTAAAACATATTTTAAAACTAGACATTAACTTATATCGCTCGTCATTACTCAATGCCATAAACTTAGGACAATTGTTTAAAAAATGTTCATCATTACAATTAGGACAAGGTTTCAATAATGGTGCACGAAAATAATTATTTTTATTATTATTACCGTAGCTCTGTACCGACACCATTGTTTTAATTTTACAAATATTTTTGCTACTTACATTATTTTGCGACAGTTCTATTGTCTCAATTAAGTCAGCCCGGTTTTGCATGAACTCAAGAAAGGAATCAAGGTTAATTGTTTTATCTTTTAAAACTGCTCGTAATATTTTCCCTCTCGCGATAAGTTGTTACATCTAATTTATGCGTAACAATATTAATCAGAAGAGTGTCCCAATGTATGACTGGCTCACCCACCCTTTCTATAAGTTTCTAAAATTTATTATGCATTAGAGAGTAATTTATAATATTTTTCCTCAAAATCATTTCTTTCATTAATTTGTAAATCAATGTTTTCAGAGTGACATTCTAACTTTAGTTGTACCTCGTCATATTGGTCATATAAAGATTCGATCTTACCGATACGCAATTGTAACTCCCTGGCCTCAGAGGAATTCATTGCAGATACATCTAACGTCAGCAGATATGTCCCAAAAGCAGTTAGACGACCCTTGATGCTGCCACGTTTTTTAACTAATTCCTTTTCCGTAGTCATTCTGGGAGCTAGGCACGATCGATCTAGAATTGATACAAGTAATACACGTTTACTTAGGTACTAAAACTATTAGAAACACCTAATAAACAGCGACAAAACAAGACAGCCCGTCTTTACAATGATATATAAGGAAAATATACAATTCGTTTAAACTTTTACTCAAAAATACACTTAATAATCCTAGGCATAACAAATTACAATTTTATTAAGGCGAACAATAACAAATTAATAGTGTTTTAAACAAATAGTTTTGAAACAAGGTATATTTTATAACAAATTTTAAGGAAAATATCAAAATATTAATGATAACTAGGCCTGAAAATGATGTTAGTTAAATTATACAGTCGCAAATGAACTGGAAAAATATAAGTAATTCAACTAACTAACCCGAAGTTATCTGATACTTTTTCCCTAAAAATACCTAATGATGTTATTGCCCTATTTACGTCGAATTATAAGTAATTATACCTGATTTAGAGTGTTGGGTTATAATAATAATCACACATTTTCACAATTAAACCGTTACACTCTCGACCATTCCGGCGACTCGCAATCCCGATGTTATATAATTTGCGGTTCACGGCTTCAACATGACGATAACTCTTCTTAAATAATATTTGCGCTGGTATTTCCATCCGGCGTAGATCCAGGACCATGTACGGGAGCAGGTATAATACTTAAAAATGAAATTCTAAGTTCAACGAAAATTATTTAGTTTTATTAATGAACGCCATCTTTTTTACAATAATAGTTGACAACTGAATCCGCGCATAGGTAAAATACATTTGAAATTGGAATGACGTGATTTCTTCTTTTTCACGAGTGTTCGAATCTTCAACAACTACTACGTATTTCCAAAATTCATGCGGTAGTGATGCGGAATATAGCGTGCATTTTGTGCTTTAGATCCCAAAGGCCCATTTCCGCCTTTATAAAATCGCTATGCATCCTACATGAATATTTGAAAGCTATATTACGAGCTGTGAAACATGAAATTTCAGATATATTCTAGTTTCAGTAGAATGTTTGTAAAAACATGTATCAATTTAAAATGAATCGGTTTCAAACTTTGCTCGCTTCTTAAGGCTTGCAATAGTCAGTCATGCTAGTTATGCAAGAAAGTGTTGTGAATTTTACATACGAGTACATTATGAATTACAAAGAACTCTCTTGTAAAGCCTCAAGTCATTTTTTTAAAGTGTTGATCATCGTCCTATAAATAACTTATAATTTTATTAATAATCACCATTTACGAGGCATATTTAAAATTCTACCTAACATAATTTTTTGACTCTATCAACACTCATTGCCTCAGGTTACTTTACCCGTGGACGCCGTAGAAAAGAAAAAAATACCGAAACCAAAAACTAAAATTTAAATTAAACATTTATATGTGTTCCTTGCAAGAATCGAATCCGAATCATCAGACATTTTTGGTCTCAACTGCCCTAAATCATTAGCGTGAGGCATATACCAACAGTGTTATGCGCTGTGTTCTGGTTTGTACGGCAAATATGTAAGACAAATGCAGGCTAAGTTTACGTTTAATACCGAATCAGGTAATCCTTTATACTTACCTGGGATGCTCTATTCTTACATTAGGTGTTAAATATATCCATGGGTCACAGTTCTTTCCCATCAGCTCGACAGCTCATCTGCTACTTCTATTATAAAATAAATATTTATCTCAATGCGCTAGAATTTGCATCACTCTCGGCACAGGGATTACCCATTTCCTGCGTTAATTCGTCAGTGCGTGCCGCGCTGCTAGTCACTGAAAGTCCATTTCCGTCTCTGTTTTCGATGTCCCCCACATCTATAATGACGTAATAGTTTCTTTTTATTAGCTTTTTATTAGCTTCACCTGTATGTTTGTTTGTAACCGACTTCATTGGGCGCGATTTTGACCCAATTTAAACGGTCAGATTTCGTTCAAACTTTGTAGATTTATTGAGGACCGATGACAATACACTAATTTGATAAAATTATTCCATTTTTTTATTTGACTAAAAAGTAGAAAATAAATAATAGTTAAAAAAATTAAAAAACACGCTTTTTATAGAAAACCGAACTAAAAAATAGAAAATAAATTTAAATGAATTTAAATTAAGAAAATAGTGTTAAAAATTTCAATGAATATAAATTAATAATAGTGTGAATAAAAAAAATATTTTATTTTTAAAAAAGCGTGGGGTGCTTTTTAAGATATTATTGAAATGATAATCACTCTACTCATATCTGTCAATAAAATATCTATAACCATTGACACCATGCACCCCACGCTTTTTTTTTAATAAAATATTTTATTTTTTATTCACACTATTATTAATTTATATTCATTGAAATTTTTAACACTTTTTTCTTAATTTAAATTCATTTAAATTTATTTTCTATTTTTTAGTTTGGTTTTCTATAAAAAGCGTGTTTTTTAGTTTTTTTAAACTAATAATTTTTATTATATTGTTTACCCAATTCCTGCGTTAATTCGTCAGTGCGTGCCGCGCTGCTAGTCACTGAAAGTCCATTTCCGTCCCTGTTTTCGATGTCCCCATATCTATAATGACGTAATAGTTCCTTTTTTATTACATTGAAGTATCAAACGATCATGCGGTCCACTTGATGGTAAGTTTTCGTTGTAGGACGGACATCTACAAACAACTTCATTCAGAAGAGATCAATTCGGAGTCAATCGTAGATGCATTGCTACTCCCGAAGAATACAATGGTCGCCTCTTATGAAAGTGGGGGGAGGGTAACTTATCTCTTCCACCAAAATGCAAGAACCCCTTTATGTTAGATATATGTGTGCTGATGATACCTCTTCGGTTAAACCATACTAGTTCTACCAATTCTATCATTTTGTAAATCGCCCTAAACACAAATAAAAAAACACCAGACTGTTTTCACTTGTATACATATAGCACCTTCATATATAGGTAGTATGATTATATACCTTTTTTTTGTTTTCGAGGGGGAAACCTTCAAAATGTACCCGACGCCGTGGGAGCAACGCAGGGTTATGTGGGATTTTTACCGCACTAAAACCCCCCGGTGATCCTCCTCGGCGCTGAAAAGGAGGAGTCCGGGATCTCGAAACGACTTCCTTCGAGCGCGTTGCCCCATCGGGCTCCTCCCAGATGGGCGGCTGGGCCCACCGCTCCGTCTAGTCTTTACGACGATATGCGACCACACATACCGTTTTCCTTCCCGGGATTGCCTGACCATACGGTTCGAGCTACCACTCTAGCCGTCTGCAACCCCGGAAGCCCCTTTTAGTCGCCTCTTTCGACAGGCAGGGGATGCCGTAGCCCTATTCTGATCCCGGAACTACAGGGCGTATGATTTTATACCTAATAGAGATAATGCTTTTATACCTAAAAGTCAAAAAGCTTTATTCAAATGCGCTAGAAATAACATCGCTCCAAAAGCGTAATTGCCCATTTCCCGCGTCAATTCATAGGTGCGTGCAGCGCTGTCAGTCACTGAAAGTCCATTTCCGTCCCCTTTATATACGTCTCCTACGCTGTACTGACGTAACAGCGGATTTTATTACATTAAAGTATCAATTAATCAAGTAGTCCATCTGATGTTAAGTGTTTACTGTCACTCATGGAACTGTAAGCAACTTCATAAATGGAAGTTCGATCTGAAGTCAATAGTAGGTGCATTGCTCTTCTCGAGGTTTAAATAGATGCCTTTGATGAAAGTGGCGGGTAACTACACCTTTCCGCAAAATGCAGGAACTGCTTCATGTTAGAAATAGATGTGGGTGTGGTACCTTTTGGGTACCTTGCAAATTTGAAACAAAATCACTAGACCATCTATAACTATGTAGTATAAATATAAGGTTATGCTTTTATAAGTTAGAGTCAAAAACCTGTATTCAAATGCGCTAGAAATAACATCGCTCCAAAAGCGTGATTACCCATTTCCCGCGTCAATTCGTCAGTGTGTGCAGCGCTGTCAGTCACTGAAAGTCCATTTCCGTCCCCTTTACGAACGCCCCCAACTCTGTACTGAGGTAACAGCTCGAAATGTAAATGTAACTGCGTAATTCAATGATATTGCCCATCCATATGATGCGCGATTCTATATACGAATGTTAGTCGAAATTAGAAGAAATGTAAAAAGTCGTCGTCAACCCATTACTGTCCCACTGCTGGGCACGGGTCTTCTCTCGGAATGAGAGAGCTTAGGCCATAGTCCACCGCGCTGGCCAAGTGCGAATTGGTGGACTGTAAAAAGTCAATTAGTCAAAAATAAGACATACTCGTTGTCACTAATGACATAGTATAATTGAATCTCAATCCTTACGGACTTAAATAATTTATCTTTGAAATGTCAACGTTCTTCTGCAAGTTCCATTCCATTGCGAACTTAGTAGTGTAAAAATAATTTAAATGGCAAAACTTAAATAACGATTCTTTTGAAGAAACTTAATAAACTCAACCTACGGTAGCATGGAGTACTCCGTCATGCATAGATGAAAATGAGTCGCTAATGTAAAAAAAAAGTAAAAATGACATACCCAATAAGATATTGTCAAATTTTAGCTCAAGCGATTAAAGATAACTATTATAGATTAAAGATAATTATTATGTATTAAAATTCAGTTGCAAGATTACACCCGGACAAACATATGGAAGAAAACTATATCCCGTCTTCTTTAAAACAAATTTTCTAATCTGTTTCAATACGCTTTCAATTAAACATAAACATGTATTTACTTACCAACACCACCACACAAAAAACGCCATAACTAAATAAATTTTTTCACTATTCCCTTTAAATTGCGAATCAAAAGAAAACAAACGAACGTCGGCCACTTAGCTTTTTTCATTGGCTTAAAGCCTCGTAAAATAATTGCCAGTATTCATAAACTATAAACTATTTTAATATTTTTAATTTAAACCAAAAAAAAGGAATTAAAATAAGCACATTTTAATTGCTTCTTTTGTTAATTAATAATAACTTTTGCATATATTTTTAACATATGCTTACAATACATAAATTGCAAGTAAAAAAGAAAAATAAAAAGCTCGTTAAAGATTTAACAATTGGTTTGGAAATTAGAAACATTACTCTGGTCTACAATAAAATATTTCAATTACGTTTAAAAATAAATAAGCATTAGCGAGCTTTAGGATCAGTGGAAATCACTCGCATTAACAGCCAATGAAAATCCGCAGGCGTTAGTAAATTCAATTTGTTGAATAGGATTTATCAACGAAAAGGGAAAATAGAATTTTACTGAATTCCGAAGTAATATTATTAACAACGTATATGTGAAATGTAAATAACTTTGAACATTATATGATACCGAATGTCCTTGAAGGAGGAAATAGAATATTTCGACAAAAAGTATGTCATAAAAATACGGAGATATATTTGAAAACTTAGGTGTTATTTATTAAGCTATTGCATAGCTATTATCGCGGGCGTTGAGCACGGAACGAATCAAGAAATTTCGTAACGGAAAAAACCCTTTTTTTTTTGTTTTCGAGGGGGAAACCTTCCAAAGGTACCCGACGCCGTGGGAGCGACGCAGGGTTATGTGGGATTTTTACCGCACTAAAACCCCCCCGTTGGCCGTCCTCGGCGCTGAAAAGGAGGACTTCGGGGTCTCGAAACGACTTCAACCGGAATCCTCGAGCGCGCTACCCCATCGGGCTCCTCCCAGATGGGCGGCTGGGCCCACCGCTCCGTCTAATCTTTACAACGGTATGCGACCACACATACCGCCGTCCTTCCTGGGATTGCCTGACCGAACGGTTCGAGCTCCCACTCTAGCCGTCTGCAACCCCGGAAGCCCCTTTTAGTTGCCTCTTACGACAGGCAGGGGATACCGTAGCCCTATTCTGACCCCGAGGCTACAGGAACAACGGAAAAAACCTAACACCCCCACATAGGATCGCCTCTTTCGACAGGCAGAGGGTACCGTAGCCCTATTCTTGTCCCAGAACTACAGGGACAAAAGTGTTTCAACCTAATCCTTGGTGGACATTAATGTTACAATGATGCTTCTATCGAAACACGGAGAGTTCATACAAAATTTGATTAATTTAATGAAGGTAGGTACACGAACTCAACTCCAATTTGTTAATTAAGTTACCACGACTTTGCGTTTCAGAGACATTACATTCTCTCAAGTTCTTTTTTGCCTCCCGCGCGGATTTAATCCATTATCAAAATAGGTCGTGTCATTGACATCTTGTAAGGTATGAGGTTGAGCGGGATTTTCATTAATCCTGAGAGATTCTTTCAAAACGATTGCACTTAAAAATATATTGTTCAGTTTTGGCTAAGTAGCCATAGATTTGCAGTGCTATCCACTGTTATTATTTATTTCTCAAAGTTGTGCCATTATTATAAGGCCTTAAATAGCACCACTCTTTTTCCCTAGATGTCGTCTAAGGGACGGGAAGGAGACGACTAAGGGACTGTTTCAGAAGATGGGCACCAGCATTCCCCTTTGTGGTCACCAACACGCGCCAATCGCGGTGACTATTGATAAGAATCTCCTATTGGAAGAGACTTATATCTAACAGTGGACCTCAAGAAGCTAATGGATGGATTGCAAAAATGAATATCAAAACACACAAAACTATCTCCAATGTGTAACATTAGAGATAGTTTTGTGTGTTTTAAAAACAAATACTTAAGTTGAAAAATCGTTTTTACCTTTAAGGTTAAGTGCATGTTGCGTGGCTATTAAAGATCGCAATTTATGTTTGATCACGCTTGGTATGACAAATGTGCTTAAAAAGGCCTTTGACCAAATACACAGAGTACATGACTGCCAAAGACATTAATTACATCAGACAAATAGGTCCAATATCTAACAGGGGGTACGAATAAATGGACTTTTACGCGCGTGCGTGTCTGATAAAAAAGAAATTCTTCTTAATCATACAGTTAACAAGTACCAATCTGCATACGGCTTCCCAATTTCACATTCTACAGTCACTTTACATGTTTGTAAACTGACTACCGTTATCGTTCGTTAAAAAAAACTAGTCACCCGTCGCAACGGTCGAAATTCGACCGTAATTTAAATTAAAAAACTAAACTTCATATTGTCCAAAGTAGCACGAATATTTCTGAAATTCAAATAAATTCTTATAATTTTCAAGTTCTTTTGAAGTTATTTTTGGAAAGGTAAAAAGGGGTTAAATTAACTAAGCTGCATTTTAGAGCAATAACGGGTATTTTGACAAAGACATCTGTCATTTTTGACGTTATGTGTTTTCATAGTAAGACATTGAATGTTTTTCGTTTACTATGTATGTGTTTGTGTCAAATGCAAGGTAGTGTGTGTAATGTGTTTTAGTTGATTTTGTGTATGTTTTATGCATTATTTGAAAAAAATATTAGCATTGCGCAATCCATCTCTACATCAACTATAACCGTGCGTAATGTCATACTCCTCCGTCTGCGGCATGTATCTTAAAAACGACCACAAAATAGTGACGTAACGAAAGTTGTCAATTGAACATTCGCGAACGCGAATGTTGTTCCCAATACTCAATAATGGTGGTTAATATTATTTTATAGTTTTTTTTTTTTCAGTTTTTGGTGTAGGGGACCGGAGGATCTAGAATTGGCGACCTTTTTTTGTTGACAAATTGTTCCATTCACTTTGGATATATTTTTTTCCTTTTCTCAAAACACTGCAATTCTCAAAACATTCGCAGAATTTCTTGCGAGTGCGAATATTTGTTACATCACTACTACAAAAACTATACAATATCCTTTAATATTACAATTGGACCTTTTGAAAGATATAGTAGAACTTCCTCTTATTAATTTAATTTCGACTGGTTCCGACTTAATGAAGCACAAGAAGTTCAAAATTAATCCTCGGAAGCAGTGAGTTTTGCACTTTGAATAGTATTGTAAATATTTACATAGAATCTTTAGAAACAATTTAATAAGATGTAATTACTGTTCACTCGTTTTACATTAAAGAACATCTGTATACAATACCCTGTAATGCAATTAATAAACCAGCAACCAACAGATGTTAAGATAACTACCGTCTAAAGAGGCTTCCTAAAACGTAGGTTAACGACATCCACACCCTTCTATTGAAACGCAAAAAACTATCCATGAAAAAAGTCGTAATGGTGAAGTCTCCCTTTTATTATAGTATTAAAAATATAATCAAAAAGAGCATGCATTCCAACTGATGGTTATTGATCACTGCCGCCTACAACTTCATATGCAACAGGAGTTCTATCTAAATTCAAATCCGAGACGGGTTGCTACTCGTGAAAACTAAGATGGTCGGTTCTACGCTTTCTACACTCATAGCCCCTCACTAGGTTTTTCCCCTGTGTCGTGGGTACTATGGACACACACAAGACGAATACACAAACATCCAGACCCAGAACATGAATCTAAACTCATCATTCAGATACCTGTCTGGGCGGGAATCTAACCCGAGACCCATTGCGCGTCAGACCGGTAAGGTATCCGCTCCGCCACGCGGGTCGGTTCCAAATGGTACTGAAGAATTGCTGCACACTACACAGTTAGTACTCTTCAATTTAACTATATTCTATCAACCACCTTTAAAATTTATTCAGGATAATATTAATTCGAACTGACGGGGTACAAACTATTCTGCTGTATAGCCTTTCAAATACTTATTCACAATATTTGTTTTAATTTATATTACAAACCAAAGTCCGCAGGATTATCTTACAACCATATGTTCAAAACCAATATCAAATATAAATTCAAACCAATCATTTCCTAAGTGGGTTACTAGAATCCGATGGCTGTAAGGCTCGGGGACCACGTCCGAACCATTAATAAAACCATTTTGATAATATTGTACTAACGCGGACCGCTGTGCGCATACAAAACGTGGCTTAAAGCTCTTTCACATTAGCGCTTTTCAAGCGTACAAGTTCGATGGACGTAAATGTTATAAAAAGTTATAAGAATATTTAAAAAAAAAAGGAATTATTCAGTTTAAACTTTTTAAAGCTTAAACGTTTATTTGATAATTTGTTATTTATTTGATAATTTTAAGCAACGTTTGTTATTGCTAAAGCGTTTAGCTTTTTAGTCTCTTTAGCTTGGACACGATAATACCTTCTTGTATCAGTGTTCCCAACTTACGGGTTTTTCCCCAAATTTAGGGAAAAAAGTAGGATGGAGTTTTTTACAAGTATTTTATTTTAGAGTTGCTCTTAGGGATTTTTATAAGTTCAAATATATAATTTTAAAATGTTAAATTAAGCAACATATAGGTGTTCTTAAAGGGAGACGTGCCGCCGGGCTAGATGATCATGCCTGGGGTGCGGCCGTGCTCCTATAGTCTTTGTTCAGAGGTTGTATATATGCAGAGTATTAAGAAAGCTTCGATAGCGTGATTCAAAAATACGGAAGGTGTAGTGGCCCTGGGATAATTCATTATAATTTAAGGGGAAATATTTTTAAATAATTGGCAATAATTAGCAAATAATTGATAGATATATAATCGATTATTTATTTTATAAATATTATTTTTAGGGGGAATTCAAACAAATTGTGTGGATTTTAGGGGTTTTTAATGGAGGATTTAGGGGATAAATTTTTAAGAGGTAACACTGTTGCATATTCGCCGCATTATCGCGGCTCCTCCGTTGCGCATACTTCCATCGTTTACGCTGAAACAACGCTAGTGTAAACAGTCCTTAAGAGTGCCTCATTGAATTCGTTTTAACAAGCGAGTGTAGCTGCCTCTCATTATAAAAATCTCTGGGGAAGTAGCTTGCTGCTTACAAAAGATGTTATTCACTCAAATACGATTTTGTATCTAAAAAAATACAGCTTAAATAGTGAATTTTAGCACAGTTGCATGTTTTTTATATTTGTATTTGAAATCGAACTCGTAATACCACTTACTGATCGGAGTGGTATTACCGTCATTCCTGTTGCTAGCGTAAAGCATGTTTCGTTAGAAGAGTTTGGTTGACAGTTGACTAACATATGAGGCGAACATCGTAATCTTTAGGTTGTGGTCCGCGACATTTCTGTTACTTCAGGTAATTGAGATTGAATTTGGCCATAGCCCTCACACACCTTCGAAATTTAAAAAAACTCAGGTGTACTGGTTCGCTCAGTGAAGGAAAATCCTTCACTGTAAAGGAGTGATAATACTAATTTCTAACATGCACATCATTTTGAAAAAATCAGTGGTACCTGCCTGGGTTCAACCTCGAATCCTAAAATTAAAGGCCGAGTTTCAACTATTAGACTATCACTGCTCAGAAAAATATTCAAATCTAACTCAATTATCTAGAGCCCGCATAAAACTATTCTTGTACGCCCGGCAGTACGGCTCCTTTGTAGGCTAAAATTCCAATCTCTTCACTGAAATCTGGGTTTAAAAGACCTAAATAACTTTGGAACCACTGTTGAGACAAATAAGGGTTAGAAGAATAAGTATTGAAATCCTCTACTTGTACCATCGATTATCTGTTGATCGTGTTACACCATGTATACCATAGCCATTTCTTGTTGGAATTCTAGGTTTTTTGCACCTGCTTTAGGATAAGATAAGCACTCCATCAGTTCCCGAAATGATTTAATTTAACGTCTCGATAACAACGTTTGGGCTTTTTTTTTTGTTCTCGAGGGGGAAACCTTCAAAAGGAACCCGACGCCGTGGGAGCGACGCAGGGTTATGTGGGATTTTTACCGCACTAAAACCCCCCCGGTGGCCGTCCTCGGCGCTATAAAGAGGACTCCGGGAACTCGGTCCGACCGCAACCGGAATCCTCTGAGCGCGTTGCCCCATCGGGCTCCTCCCAGATGGGCGGCTGGGCTCACCGCCCCGTCTAGTCTTTACAACGGTATGCGACCACATATACCGCCGTCCTTCCCGGGATCGCCTGACCGAACGGTTCAAGCTCCCACTCTAGCCGCCTGCAACCCTGGAAGCCCCTTTTAGTCGCCTCTTACGATGCTCAGAGGATTCCGGCTGCAGTCCTTTGGAGGTCTCGGAGTCCTCTTCATGGTTTTAGTGCAGTAAAATCCCCCTCGAAAAAAAAAATAGGCCCAACAAATTGTTCGAGGTACCAGGTTAAAACGCGTAAGGCAGTTGTCCCACCGACAGCGAGGAAACGGAAACGAAACTGTGCACTCGCTCCTTTATCGTTTCCTATGGGACAACCGCTTTAAGAAGTACTTGAATGAAATCCCCACTCAACATCTTATTTGCCTGAGACCGTAAAATAAATAATAAAAAAATATCTACATATTTTTTTACTATTATTTTATTGTTGTATTTCACATCAGCACAATCAGCAGAAGAAAACTTGAAAATGCCTGATAGACGAATGGAACAAATATGTAATGTTTATAAAGCTTGCGATATGAATTTCTAAATCTTCTCCTCTTCTGTTTGTTCATAAAATATATTTTAAAATATTACAATAACAACAACAAAACAAAAATCATCTTTACAAAAACTACAATTTTACACAAACTTTACGCATAACTTATCCATGAAGCAGACGTCATTGACATTGATTTAAGTTCCAATTAATATTTTAGGGTACCATATATCGTACAAAGTTTTTGCTAAATAAACTACGAATACAAGAAGGTAAGCCGTCATATTTCAACATTGAGGAGTTATAAAAATGAATTGCTGCTATATATTAGAATAAACTACGCAAGGCTTAAGGCGTATTGTACACTTTTTGGATTTGGTTGCATTAATTTACACATCGGCAAAATAATACTGGTAGATCATCTAATTTTAATGTTTTGATTTTTTTTTAATACAGATTTCTCGAGACTCCAGTAAAAATGACTTATTTGGGATACGATATGTTGTTTTCCTACATCGATATAGAAAAACTACAAATTCAAAGGAAATAGCAAACCATTATGCGGTCCACTTGAGGTTAAGTGGTCACTGTCATCCATGGGTATTGGTATGCAACTTCATTTAGAACAAGGGTTTTTATGAACTCTATCATACATGCGTAAACAAAGCAGGGCTGAAATGGTCGCCACATATGAAAGTAAGCGAGCATTCACCCTCTTTTTCTTTATTATCTTATGAGGCATTCCCAGAATGCTGTATATTGATTCTGATTCTGCTTATTTCTTCAAGAAAAGTGTAAAATCTCTTCTTTAAGACGGCGATGCATTGACAACTCCTCCAATGTTGCTTGGCCGATGAGTCTGCCTTATCGCAAGGCTTAGCTCTAATAAAATCAAATCATTCATTAAACTTTTCACGTATCAACATATCATGTTACCATGCGCTACGTCATATCTTCATGCTATGTGCAATATTTATAATATTCTTCGACCACGAGAAGCATTACTATCAACATCATGAACTATAAATATTTTAACAGTAAATTTTAATAGTGTAAATACTGCCTAAGGCGACTGGTGCCGTGTCAAAGTCCACGACACGAGGGCTATTAACTAGGGACGAGGTGTTTTGTCATTTTTCAATTTCATACAAAACCAAGCTTCCGCTGCCCACGCACGCCATTTGAAACTAGTTTGAATGTCCAGTATAAATCTATTCGCATCAATTCTCATTAGCCATATGTCGTATTTGTCTGTTTTATATGTTTGGATTCCACCCGCGCAGACTGTGATAGGCGGAGAGACGTTGAAACATACTGGCAGGCACGCAAGTAGACTGCGACCTGGACTGGCAGGCTGGCCGAAAAAATATTGAACATATTTTATTTTTAGTTCAAATACTCTTCAATAACCACCCGCGTGGCCGAGCGGTTACCATACCGGGCTGACGTGCAGTGGGTCCCGGGTTCGAGTCCCGGCTAGACATGTGTCTGAATGATGAGTTTAGATTCTTGTTCTGTGTCTGGGTGTTTGTGTATTCGTCTTTGTGTGTGTCCATGGCACCCACGACAAAGGAGAAAATCCTACCGTGGGGCTATAAGTGTAGACACCGTTTTATTTTTTTTTAATAAATTGGAAAAAAAAAAGGTTTTTCATGACCTATGAAACGATTTCATTTGTAATTTTTATTTGTATTTTTTAAATATTTCATTGATAATTTACATCGAATTGCATTCGCTATCACTGAACCCGTTAATGCGTTTTTAAGATAGATTTAAAACCAATCTATATTTGTCTCTACGTTTAATCTATTAGAATCACTTACTCAGTATCTAAGCCTAAATGAGTTTTCCATACATAGCTTGTTACCATTCCTGGTGACATCTTATCAGTCGGAATAAGTTGTATTACTTATCCAAATCTTAATCTAAATCAAAATCTAATCTCGTATTGACAATAAAAGCAGTAAAACTTGTTTGGTTTGATTTCACCGATAAGTGATAAATGCTTAATGCCAGCAATTTAGTTCTAAAACTTAAACTTGACTGCCGATATAAGGATAAAAAATGATATTTATGATTTAAAAGTTAATCTTAGACTAATCCGATTGCGTTCCTTATAATATGAATGAAAGCAAATTTTATTTAAGGGCCCCTTTCAGTAATTATTCTCATAAAACTCTTTCATTTGATAGCCATATCATGGGGGTGCATAAAAAATAATTAATCCACCATATTGAAGAGTGCGCCATATTGGAGTTAAAATGACGTCACTATACTAATCACAGATGGGCATTCACCAAACAGATATCCATGGGCGGCAGTGACCACTTACCATCAGGTGGACTGCATACTCGTTTGCTACTTCAGTCAGCAATAAAAAGCAATTCAGCATAAAAAGTCAGCATAATAAAAAAACAAATGTAAGATTACATTTTAATTTTTCTTCCAAATAGAAAAAAAAAACTTGAGTGAAATTTTAAAAATAAATATTCAATTTTAGAAGTTCGTCTTGTGAATACGCCAACGGCCTGTCATGAACTGCAGCGGTGGTTTATGACAGCTCGATATTACCTCAGGAAAATTATGCCGACACCTGAAACTCCGATATTGAAAAATATTAAGGATTAAACTTTCAACGATAATCTATATTTATATCCATATTATTCTGCACATTCATTTGGTGACTGTATTTCTATATATAAAAAAATCTCGTGTCACAATGTTCGTTCCCGTACTCTTCCGAAACGGCTTGACCGATTCTCATGAAATTTTGTGAGCATATTAAGTAGGTCTGAGAATCGGCCAACATCAATTTCATCCCCTTAGTGATAAGGGTTGTCCATCCTTAACATTTATTTTTTATTTTTTATACAGCAAAACAATGTTTGAACAAATCAGCTAGTTATTATTTTAATATTATTGTGTATGAGATCGAAGTCATATAAGAAAATGGATATTAACATTTGTTTAGTCAAAATAATTAGGTTTGATATTAGCTGACGTAATCACAATATATTATTCACATAATCAAAATTATTTCGTAGGTTATATAAAAATTCATTACCCCCTGAGAAATCCGAAATAAAAATCCCTGGGCACTCCACTAATTGTTGTAGCAAACGATCTAACGAAATTGCAATAAACTGTAAATAAGATCACAGTTTTCAACAACTATGACCGACTTCAAATACTTCGGCCACTGTGGTGTTGGTTCTCCAAAGCTTTAAGCTTCTATAAGCGTGAATTCTAAAGCTTCTATAAGAACGCCTTCTATAAGCGTATCTCCCATACCCTTAGACCAAAAACAGCACTATAGCAGAATAGGTGTTCCGTCGGTGTTCCTCCGGAGTCGAACCAAAAAGGGTTCTATCATATTCAAGCCTGGTAGAGTATTTTCGGAACTGCACTGGTTGTGAAGGTAGAAAACTTAGCTTGAAAAAATTTAAAACACTTTCTACACTCATAGCCCCACAGTAGGATTTTCTCCTGTGTCGTGGGTGCCATAGACACACACAAAGACGAATACACAAACACCTAGATCCAGAACAAGAATCTAAACTCATAATTCAGATACCTGTCTGGCAGGGAATCGAACCCGGATCGCTGCGTGTCAGACCGGTATGATAACCGCACCGCCACCCGGGTCTTCAAAAAAGGACATAAATGTACATAAAAGCCGCAAAAATCCGACTTTCAACGGAAAATTTACCTAGTTTCCATAAAACTACGGAACGTCGAGGTACGGGTCCCATTGTTTCTTTTCCAAAGCGAACTTTGTTCAGTTATTATTGCATTATACTGAATGCTTGCATATGGCCTGAATGCACTGTGACGAATGCGGCTTAAACTTTATGTTTCCGTTTTTATTTCTACAATGCAGCGCAAGTAGGCTTTAGCTCTATAGGCATTAAATGTAAATACACTCAGTTTTAACAACATCTAAAAAAAATTTAAGGTGGTAGAACCAGACGACCAGTTCGACCGAGGAAGTACCACCGCCACACCTATTTCTAGCGTGAAGCTTTTCTTGCGTTTCGTTGGAAGGGTGTGGTTGCCGGCACACTTTGATATGAGGCGACCATCATAATAGTCCTCCGGAGTGACTTCAGATAGGACCTACTTGTATGTTCTATATGAAGTTGCTTACAGATTTCCATGGGCGGCAGTGACCACTTACCATCAGGCGGACTGCATGCTCGTTTGCTGCCATAATCAGATAAGAAAGATAAGTTCGTTTATTTGACGTATAATATTCAGGCAATTCTTTAACGAACTGGTTATAATCCCACTGCTGCCAAAAGGGAGACCCTTGGCAGCAGTACGTTCTTATAGTGAAGATGATTTTTGACATGTGGTCTATGTGGTCTATCTGACCGAATTTTGCGTTGTTATTATATTGAAAATATATTTATTAAAACACTGAATTATACCTGAAAATAATGTTCATTTTACTTCGTTTTTGTTTTATATTTTTCAATTGTCAAACTCGCTTCAAAAAGAGCGCGTAAAATTTGGCGCCACTCTCCTCACTGCTACGTCACCGCCCACAGATAATAAAACATAAGATCCTCAACACACTGTTACATATTTATACATTATTCTTATTGACTAATACTTATCGTTCACAGCTGGGGCATATATTTAAATATCGTCAACAAAATATTGTTTAATTTTAATATTTTCTTCACGTTAAGATAGGGTGGGAAGGAAGAGATAGGTACTTATTCGACATGTTCCAACTTAGGCTTAAAAGCTAGAATAAAATCTGTGGACCTCAGGTAAGATCAAAATACTATCCAGATTTGATCATTACAGACCATAGGTGACAATAACCACCATCGGATGGACTGCAAGTTCGTACTATGTCTATATTATAAACTATTATTTTGCTTGAATCTAAAGTAACTGTGCTAATAAAGCCTTAAAGCAGCTTCCGTCTTACCAGGAGGAAACTGACATGTAAAACTGTGCCACGCGGCCCAAAATACAAAATCCTTCAAAATACGGATGTCCGCGTAAAGGCCAGTTTCCACCAAATGTGAACGAGCAAAACGGTGAGGAGATATGATGTAAATCTCTCCGAATCTAGTTTCCAAACCTATTTCTAAGAATATCTTCGATTGAATTATTCAACGGAGAGTGAGCTAGAGCAGAACGGAGCTAGTTGAACAAAAGACGCTGTTACCGATCGCAGTGCGGGGAGCAAGCATCGGAGAACGTTTCACTCACATAACATATGCGGTGCGGTGCAAACATATGTGCGGTGGAGCCCCAGAAATTCCTCCCCGCCTTAGTTTTTTTTTTTGTTTTTTTCTTGAGGGGGAAACCTTCAAAAGGTACTTGACACTATGGGGGCGACGCAGAGTTATGTGGGATTTTTACCGCACTAAACACACCCCCTGTGACCCTCCTCGGCGCTACAAAGAGGCCTCCGGGATTCCAAAAGAAAGCAACCGGAGTCCTCTGAGCTCGTTGCCCCATCCCATCCCTCCGTTCCGCTCTAGCCAGCTCACATCCCCGCTTCGTATTTGTGGAAACACCTGACCCACTTGTCGTCTTCGCACATCTTTTGACATCTCTAATCCTCTGCACTTTGGTGGGCTCTTGCCCTAACAGTACCATTCAGGCACCGAAGCGCAGTCCCGCAGAGCCGGACGCCATTCAGCGCTCTCGTTATTGTTGCATTATGCTGAATACTTGCCATACAACCCGAGTGCTCTCCACTCCGACTGATGCCGTGACGAAACGTTACGTTAAATTCAGTTTCTGAATTTTTATAAAGTAGAACGCAAGTACGAATACAAGGAGTTTTTGAAAACCCGACATTTATGTTCCCATCCGAAATAAAGCCTTAAAAATGTCAAGTTAACCTTTATTTTACATGCGAATATAAAACAATGTTTTGACTACCTCAGAAATTACGTATTCAGATTTATTCATATAGGTATACTCATATTGTATTTTTTATTTTGATTGATAAAATAATTAATTACTGGTCGACCAAATGCTCAGCCGAAACCGAAAATAAAAAAGGAACCTTCGGTCAGACTCAGTAATAATTACATCACACTATACACTATTTCCAAGTACTAAGAAACCATTGACAGACCTGCATACACCAATTTTTTAAGTGGACCTATAAATCTTATTGCCTTAAAAATATATCTTGATTGCATCTAAAAGTTGATTCGCCTATTTCATCGGCGCTAAACCGCCAGTGAATTAGACGGCAATTCCAATGTTAGCTACTAACGAGCCATTTATTTTGTCTCGGTACGTCGCGTGTAAGATCGCGGATTTGTAATGAATAATCTTAACAATGTAGTAATTTCATTGTTTTACTAAAGTCCAGACGGAGCATGCAATGAAATTAAATGGACAAAATGGAACGAAATAAAACGGAATGCGCTGAAGAAGAACAAAGTAATTATTTATTTATTGTACAATTTTAAACGCAATTACAGCTTAATTTAAAACGTTGTCGATGTAGCAATATATATCATTAAATAGTACTATATTTATTATTAAGTAGTATTTGATGAGAAACTTGACTTTAATACTAACCAGATACTAGTTTAATTCGTCCACCAATTCGCACTTGGCCAGCGCGGTGGATTATGGCCTATAACTCTCTCATTCTGAGAGAAGACCCGTGCCCAACAGTGGGACAATAATGGGTTAACACCACCAGTTTAATTCAACCAGAGAGGCACCACCGCCACACCTAATAGTGAAGCGGTTCTTGCAATTCGGTGGAAGGGCATAGTTGCTGCCTTTTTTTAATTTCAATCCTCGGGAGTAGCAACGCACCTGTGATTGTCTTCATATAGAACCTCAGTTCTATGTACAGTTGCTTACAGATGTCTAAAGGCGGCAGTGAACACTTACTATCAGGTGCCAACATTACTTCAATCTAATTAAAAAAAAACATTATTCTAACTAAAAGGTTTTCTAAAAGTACAGAGTACTGTACTACTAACACGATTTAAAAACTGAAGCGTGCTTACAACGTTATGTGGCTTTAATATAGTAAAAGCTATTGAAATTCGAAAACGGTGGGAGTAAATATAAAAGAGTCATAAAAATCCACAATAACCGACCGCCCATGACAGCATATGAAGAATCAATGCCGTGAAAAAGCTTTTACGACCCGGCGAAATTACCTCTTACTTTATACCAAATTGAAATTCACAGTGGGTTGGTAATTATTTTATTGAGGAAGCCATGTATTGATTAATTGCACATTTATTTCAATGTTTTTGTTCCTTTAGCCAAATTATTCATTTCTTTTTTGATAAGCAATGAAATTAAAGAGTGGGAATTTGCGTGCATACTGACACAGAATAATTTTTAAATGGCGAGTCCATTAGACAGGTAATACAGTAATTAAAAGATAGTTACAGTAGCATTTAGGAGATGTTTAACCTTTAGTCAGGATATTTTTACTCTGATAGTTTTCTACTGAATATTAATTAGCCATACCGCTAGGTTATCAAAATTACAATCACAAAATACCCTTATATATAGATAGATAGATGGATAGATATGGTAGATAGATGTGATATATAGATTGGACTGAGTAACCATTGTTTTATATTATGTTTGAGTTTATTGTCACGGTATAAGATTTATAAATCAGAGCAGTTACTTTTAAGAATTCTCTAGTGGAGTCGTGGTATGTGGCCGCACGGTGGGAAAACATTGATAAATACCTCTGTTTTATGTATATGAAATTTCCTACAGATGTTCATAGGCGACAGTGACCACTTATCATCAGATGAACTACATGCACGTTTACTATTTCAATCGAATAAAAAATGTGTGCGTGTACTAGCGTACACTCGTAAGAAGTGAAACTACTTTATGACGTTATTTTTCAAAAAATAATTTACTGTATGCAACTTTACAGAAATTGGTTAAATAAAGTTAAATTAGATAAAGTTTAATAAAAGGCTTTTATTAAACTTTATCTAATAATCTAATCTATAATAATCTATCTAATATCACGCGTGGTAGGGATAAGAAAAAGATGGCGCGTAACGGAAAAAAAAGATGGCGCGTAACAGAAAAAGATGGCGCGTAACGAAAAAATGTTACACTAATTTTTTTTCCAACCCCGATAAAGAAGTTTCACTTTTGTTTTCCAACCTCGATAAAGAAGTTTCACTTCAAAAAGATCTTTTACAAAACCTTTAGCGCTAAACATATCTGATGCCTACACATGATAAACCTGTTTGCAATATTGCATAATACCGAAGAAGTTGGAACCATGGAGCAATTAGTTACAATTGATTACGCAAAAGCTATATGCATCGATAACATAAAGGCAATAAAATTTTATGCAAACGTTTGTTCCATTTTATCTGAACGAGTGAGCTCGGCAATTAGTGAATAAAGGTTACTAAAAGGCATGCAAAATAGTTATCCATTCGTGTGAGCTGTTTTGTAATCAGTCAATAAACTACTATACTGCATTCCAAATTACATTCAAAATTAATGAAGTTTCTTTCGTTGTTGTAAATTATAAAATCTTGACCTTTGGGAGCATTGTGCAATTAATAATAAGTCTCATTCCTATGTATTGGTTACCTTAAAAAAAATTGGTTCCGTGTTAGGTAATGCAAATAAAAAATAAACGCTCTCGAACGCTTTCTACACTAATATCCCTAAACTGAATGTCACCTGTGTCGTGGGTGCCATGGACACACACATAGACACACACACCCTTCATACACTTCATTCAGATGCTTGTCTTGGTCGGGGATGGAAACCGTAACCCGCTTCGTGTAAGACAGAAAGGCATGGTAACCGTTCCGCCACGCGGGTCGTGAAATATTGTCGGGAATATGAACTAAGAATCCCTGGTGTTACAATCCTTATCGTTCACCACAACCTTAGGAGGTCTTAATTCAAAACAATAATTGATAAACGATAACGATAATTTGACCTATTTTTGCAAAAAGGATCTAACGAGTTTTCCTCCTATTATTATTAAAAATGTTGATGTTTTTCAATAACCATATTTGTATACGTGGAACAAATTATTTTGTGCAACATAACCTAAAATTATACAGTACCAATACATTTTTTTTACAAAAATGGCTTTTTCTCAAAACTGTCGTTGTGTGGGTTGATTCTGTTTTGCATAAGTAGGTCTAATTACGAATACCTATTCCTTATTAAAATGTCTTCAATGAGCACGGAGGTAACACAATTCATGTATGAAGACCATGCGTAGGTGCATATAAAACACCAAAGGTTCGTGATTATGTGATCAAAACGAACTTGTGTCATGCATGTTATCCTATCGATGTTCAATCACCGATTTGACAACTCACGATCAGTGATTGTTATACAAGCATATCGGTAGTTGTGAACTGTTTTTTCAATCGCACCACTGAACTTAAGTCAAACTGTTGCGACAAAAATATTTCTTAGAAATATAACGACACGACTTACATACTTATAGCTATACCATTAGAATTCTAGCTTATCTTTCTCGTGTACTCGTATGTTATGAACCCTTAAGACAAACCTAGCGATTTGTACAAAAACGTTGAACATAAATCCAAATTCATCGCAATTGAACTAATAATAATTAAACATGAAAATAATGGATTTGTTAACTTTCTTCTGGAAAAATTGTACTATAATATTAATATCCAACTGAAGATGCGATGGTGATAATTTTTTATGGTAGTGTTTTTGTTTATATGTTTTTGTTTTTCTTTTTTGTATATATGTACATTTTGTAAATAGTTTTTTTTATTTATTTGAACCGTATTGTTAATTGTATTAAAAGATATAAGAATGATTTAATTAAGAATGTTAGTTAACCATATTACTACCATGAAACTGAAGATAGAGCTGGAAATGTAAAGGTAAATCAGAGATAAAAGTTGACACATTCCGTTACTGCATTATAAATTCACTAAACCTCATAATTATTAAATCATTTATTAATTATAGTCACGCTATAATGCTATGAGGCATCGGAAGCTCAAGCAAATCGAAAAGAATCGAAAGGAAAGTATTTCTTATGTCACTAATCCGAAGAGCATGAAACAATCGCTTTAAGTATTAATCGCTCTGCACTGCTTAGCGTTCACTATCGTCGTCAACCTATATTTGTCCCGCTGCTATGCATGGGCTTTTCTTTGAGTGTGAGAATTCGCAGGGGTTAAGGTTTTCTCACAATGTTTTCCTTCACTTTGTTAATCATTAACGCACATCATTAAAAAATATATAAGTACATACATGCGTGTGATTCGATCAGCGTTTAACGTTAAAGATAAATCTACCCGTCTCATAGTTATAGTTCTTCATACAAGAATTGAAATGTTGCCGAAAATACTCTTATACAAGATAATAAAATGGATAATAATTGAACCTTGCTTATCCAAAGACCCTTCCTGCCTGCCAACATCGTATGCGGGAAGTCTTCCGCCCTAACCATGGGAATTCGACTCTCTTAACGTCTTCGTAATGGAATAATCACACTGATTTCAATCGATATTGAGAGTATTAATGTGAGAACAAGATGGTGTCTGGTGACCGGAGTGAAGAGCTACAGTGCCGAATTGGAATTGTCTACATATTCGATTCTCCTCATTGGAAACATTTCGAAGTGAAATAAATAGTACTTTAATTGTTAATATTCGTTATTTTGCTACTTGTGTTTGTTGTAAAAAGATAATGATATTTTACTATAGAAGTAAGTAAAGCGATTGTTGCTGCATCGAGTCTTTGTTTTAGATAGTCCGATGAATACTCAAAAAGTTAACTTTATAAATGACCTATAATATACTGGAGCTATTTAATGACAGCCAATGCTATATAGGATTTCGAAGTACAATATGATTTTAAAAAATGTACTAAATTGTCGATCGAAGTTGACGTGATCATCCACGGGAGTTTGCTTAATTAAAATAACATTTAATCAACCTTATCAGTCACTTTTATAACCGTTTTTTTTATATAATACACTTAGACTAGTTGACCCGGTGAACTTCGTTTCGCCTAAAAGTCAAAAATCTAATATTATCAGTGTTTATCTACTCTACTATATTATACATGTATTATACATTAAAACCTTTCTCTTGAATCACTCTATGTATTAAAAAAACTGCATTAAAATCCGTAGCGTAGTTTTAAAGATCTAAGCATACATAGGGACAGACAGCGGAAGGGGACTTTATTTTATACTATGTAGTGAAGTAGCAAACGAACACTTAGTCCATCTGGCGGTATAAGGCGAACGCCACGCTTGTATATCTTTAAACAATAAGATTAAAACCATATTTTATCTGAAGTTATCCACCCTTAATCCTACCCTTTAATCCAGAACACAGCAATGCTGCTGTTATTATCCAAAATTACGTGAGTCAATGGTGCCTCCGGAGTCGAAATAGGGTTAATAAAGGTTAATAAAGGGTTCTGCCACCTTCAAACCTGTAGAACATGTATTAAAAAGTCAATTTTTAAAAAAGGAATTAATAAATTCACCAATAGAAAATACAACATTATTTTAAAGGGATCCGTGGACAGCCGTTCACGAGGGGAATCAGTATTAGGGAATAGAAAAGTGGAAAAACGCTGGGTTGGCAGAAAGGTATACATTGGCCAGACATAAAAGTATGCAATAGAGAATAAAAAATGATACAGCTGTAACAATCTACTTTCAATATTGTGGTGTATACCAAGTAGAGGTATCAGGTAAAACACCTATAAGTAATATTGTCTTAACTTTTTTCTGGCGAAATGCTCGGTTAATATCTGGTTTAATACGGCACTGGCCATGTGTACCATGCACCACTGTGCAGTGTACTTAGTTAACCAGATTGCACTTAATTTAACGCTGGACCCGAATTACAATTGTGGTCGTGCGATGCGGGCCGTTCCCAACTCCGGGCTACAAACGAGTTCGTATGTTACCTACATCACCTAAGCACTTTGATATCTCTTTTAAATTTTCTTTTCTCAAACCTCTCTTTTCGAAAATTCTTTGAAATGTCCAACTTCCTTTAGTTTAGTTACTAAAATAATGTGTTTATTAATAATAGGGGAATAATTGACAGAAAACAATGATTCTTTCAAGTAAATCTTAACATGGGCAAGATAAAGTATATAATAATTAGCAAATGTTAAACGGAGACATCAAACCAAACCTCTGTCCTTTTAAACGTGCGCATCAGAATCTAAACGTAAGGGTCGATATATGTTTTTTAGTATAAAAAGGCTAAGATAAAACAGTCGACTGCGTCAGACGGAGGGTGATTGTTTGGTAGCCATTGTAGAGTTGTTAGTGTTATCTAAAATAATATTGTAATCTTTTCAATAATGATTATGGTTGAATTTTGATCACTATGCGAACTATGATATAACTAGTATGAGAACACCTGCATTAATTAGGAATGCAGGTTCATAATACATATTTATACGCAAAAGTAGAGCATACTTCTCTATCTCATATCTTCCAAAATTGTGAGTATCAAAAACTTTGCAAAATTGCAACCCACTTGATGATGACAGTTGACATTGATATTTACGTCAACTGTAGCAGTTAAAAAACTTTAATCTTCAGAGGCAATAAGGCATTCGAGCTTAAAAACTTCAGACAGCTAGTGGGCTGCTACGCCATATCTTGCTGTCGCGTACTTTAAAAGTTTCGACAGACAGTAAACATTTCTCGGGCCCAGCCAAAAAATAGGCTGTATAGGTATATCAAAAATGGTAAAAGAAACCTAAGTATTACGTTTAATTCTCTGTTCAACGATACCCCATCAAAGTCAAACTGCTGAACTTTCATGTAATTTTGGTAAAGTTTTGGTAAAGTTGATGTGAATTTAACTAACAAATAATATAATCTACCTAATAATAAACTACCATCACTGCACTAGTCACTTGACATACATTGCAACTCAATACAGCGAAAGCACATGTAATAGCTTTACAGATTTCCAATGCAATGATACGATCCTCTCGTTGAATCAGGCTTCGTCTTTCATTCGGGGCTTATTCACCTCTCCATAACTCCCGGTAATAAGGATATTGTACGTATCCAACAAACCTGGGATCGTTGCGTTCCCACGTTCACCCCTACTAGCTTTGTCCTTTAATAAAGCCTACAGCAGTACAAGTACCTGTAAGTATGTACTCCTCTGTCTGCGACTGATTAGTATAGTTTGTCCTCTTTGTGTTTTGTCTTACGGTAATATACGGCAATGTTTGATATTAATAAAAAGGCAAATTGCCTGTAACAGTCCACTTATGTGTTCTTGATATATGGTCAATATTGTGGATTTACTAATTTTTGAAAGAAAGGTACGAAGAAATTCTTGCCGTGACACTCCAACGTAACATAGTTTTCATAAAACTAGGCATATAGTTATGACAATATGCAAAGAAAATGATTGTTTAATTGTATGAACTCTATGTACTTTATACTGTCTATAGTTTTGATTTCCTCTATGACTGCAACAGTCTGTTGACACACATTGCAGCTGAATACAGCGTAAGCACATTAATAGCTTTACGGATTTCCGATGCAATGATACGACCCTCCAGTTCAATCAGCCTCCGGCTTTCATTCGGGGCTTATTCACCTCTCCATAACTCCCCGTAATGAGAATATTGTACGTATCCGACAAACCTGGGATCGCTATTCCCACGTTCACCCTGACTAGAGCTTTGTCGTTTAATAAAGCCTACAGAACAGTACACGTACCTATAAGTACTTAGTCTGCCTGCGACTAATTAGTATAATTTGACCTCTTTGTGTTTTGTGTTACGGTATTATACGGAAATGATAGTTGATATTGTTGAAACTGACGTCTGTACGTCAGATTCAACAAGTGCCTTCCGAGCTGCGTTCGGAAATGGTCCGGACTGAAAATCAGTGCTGGGTTCAATCTCAGCTTCTACTGAGCTCCGGTGCCTGTTTCATGTACTTTTGCTGCAACACATTTTATAGATAAACAATTTTAATACTTTCTCTTTAATTTTTTCTTTTTTTTTACTTTTTTGTTGTTTTGTGTTTGTTTTTTGTATGTACCAACTTTTATTCTATGTTTTGTATATGTATTTTGTGTTGTATCACAAGTTATGAAATAAATGTTTTATCTATCTATCTATCTTTATTCGGAAAAGTCATATTTCCTGTAACGTTCCACTTACTATAATATTGCGGTTTTACTAATTGTTGAGAAAAAATAAAAAAGGAGTTTTTACCGTGAAACTCCACCGTAACATAGTTTACATAAAGCTATTTACTAATCAAAATATGCAAAGAAAAATAATTTCACATACTGTTTAAAGTTTTTATTTTTTCTATGACTGCACTAATCGATTGACACACATAGACACTGAATTGGTATTTAGTTATCATAATATGCAAAGAAAATGTTTGTGTAATTGTATGAACTCTATGCACTTTATACTGTTTATAGTTTTCATTTCGTCTATGACTGCACTAATCAATTGACACATTTAGCAACTGAATACAGCGTAAGCACATTAATAGCTTTACAGATTTCCGATGCAATGATACGACCCTCCAGTTCAATCAGGCTTCGGCTTTCATTCGGGGCTTATTCACCTCTCCATAACTCCCGGTAATGAGGATATTGTACGTATCCGACAAACCTGGGATCGCTACATTCTCACGTTTACCCCTACTAGAGCTTTGTCCTTTAATAAAGCCTACAACAGTACAAGTACCTTTAAGTAGGTACTCTACCTCTATCTGCGACTAATAAGTATAGTTTGTCCTCTTTGTGTTTTGTGTTACGGCAATTTTTCACGTGAAACTACGACGTAACATAGTTTTCATAAGGCTATTTAGTAATTAAAATATGAAAAGAAAATGGTAATTTAATTTTACGTGTTCTATGCTCTATATAGTTTTCCTTAGTGTCAAAGAAAATATCTAATTTTGATAAATGTAGTATGACTTTTTAATAAAGATACACGCTTTCTACACTCATAGCCCCACACTAAGATTTTCTCCTGTGTCCTGGTTACAATGGACACACACAAGACGAATACACAAACAGCCAGACTCAGAACATGAATCTAAACTTATCATTCAGATACCCGTCCGGCCGGGAATCGAACCTGGGACCCATTGCGCTGCAGACCAGTATGGTAACCACTCCGCCACGGAGGTCGTCGAATAAAATAGTATTGTCAAATGTACTAACACAATTGTATAAAATTTCAATGTACATATCGTAAATCAAACATTAATGTCGGTTCTTTATTTACAGAGAAACAACAAAATTTGTTTTGTCAATTCCATGAAATAAGCAAACATATTATTTATTGGTCTGAAATAACAAAACAAAATTTGACATGTCTAACAATAGGTACTAGCCACCCGTCACATCGGTCGAAATTCAACCGTAATTTAAATTAAAAAACTAAACTTCATATTGTCCAAAGTAGTACGAATATTTCTCAAATTCTAATAAAATGTAATAATTTCCAAGTAATTTTGAACGCACCCGTTAAATATAAAAAGAGGTTTAATTACCTAAACCGCATTTAAAAGCAATAGCGGGTATTTTTACAAAAACATTGACATTTCTGACGTTACGTGTTTTCATAGTAAGACATTGAATGTTCAATTTCGTTTATTATTTATGTGTTTGTGACAAATGCACGGTAGTGTGTGTAATGTGTTTTAGTTGATTTTATGTATGTTAAAAGCATTATTTGAAAAAAATATTAACATTCTGCACTCCTTCTCTACGTCCACTATAAAAGTTTCATGCAAAGTTTCATGCTAATCCGTCCGTGGCATATTACTTAAAAATGCTTCACAAGTTTTGCTTCACGTATTATGTATATAAACGTTATAAACTGATTGCCTTCGAGGCTAGAACAATTCGCATCCTGATTTCTACGTAATTAAAAACCAAATCACAATATTGCGGGTGTTTTTTGTACAAAAGTATAAAGATATTCGTTGAAAATCAATTCAGTTTGGTTATAATTATATCTGAGTCCCAAAATAAAAAGTGTATATTTTTGTTTTAGCCTATCACGGAGATCTCGTTTATGAAAGTAATTTAGAAAATTGGATATCTCATAATCTTAATTTTTAACAGTTTTAGTTTGTAACAGTTTTCTAATATGGATCAATTTTGGATGGATTTGGATTCTTGAATCAATTTATAAAAAATCAAACTTTTATTTTCAGTAATGTCACAGGTACCTATATGTTATAAGACTATACCTAATACTAATCGAAAGAAATTACGTATTTTATCCCTTTATACTAATCCTTTCTTAGTGGCTGCCTGCATCTTAAAATGACTATATTGTTCATATATCAAGCTTCTTGAATTGAAATTCTACGATAATTGATAAGAAGTGAATAACTTTTCGCTTTTATGTAAATATAAAATTGGAGTGTCTTTTTGTTTTCATACTGTTTCTGTTGTATTACGTGAACCAATTTACAGGAATGATTACTTTACGTGTAAGCGATGTATTTGTACGTTGAAGGAAAATTACATAGCAACCAGACCAAGGTAAGCCGCTGTAAGCTTCCATTTCATTTTCGCATCTGAATCGATGTAACTGAAATCCAGCTTAAAATTGCTGTTCCACGTTATTTGAGCTGATATCGGCGAGGTACGTATTACATGTCTTCTTTAGAGAATTGAATTGGTGGTAAACTTTGAATATCTATATGTAAGTTGTTAGTTTAATGGTCTACACCAGGGGTCGGTAATTTTTCGGCAACATAGGCCATAAGATAATATTAAATTCGCGGTGGACTATTGGCAAATGTAGCCTCAGGGTCAGAATAGGGCTACGGTATCCCCTGCCTGTCGTAAGAGGCGACTAAAAGGGGCTTCCGGGGTTGCAGACGGCTAGAGTGGGAGCTCGAACCGTTCGGTCAGGCAAGTCCGGGAAGGACTGCGGTATGTGTGGTCGCATACCGTCGTAAACACTAGACGGAGCGGTGGGCCCAGCCGCCCATCTGGGAGGAGCCCGATGGGGCAACGCGCTCGGAGGATTCCGGTTGAAGTCGTTTCGAGATGCCGGAGCCCTCCTTTTCAGCGCCGAGGACGGCCATCGGGGGGGTTTTAGTGCGGTAAAAATCCCACATAACCCTGCGTCGCTCCCACGGCGTCGGGTACCTTTTGAAGGTTTCCCCCTCGAAAACAAAAAACAAAAAAAAGGCCATAAGATAATGTTGTGGCGGGTAGCTCCTTTACCTATGGTGTTACTTACGGATTCCTAATCTGTGGGCTAAACTCACAGTAAGAAGACGCTACGAATGAAGACAGAAATATGTGCCCAAACCATCGTGCGCCGCAGTCATCCCAAAACTGCACCACAAAAATATATTTTTTAAGATAAAAATAGCAAACTAGCATACACCTGGAGGTAAAGATTCCCTGCTATCCATTAACATCTGCAACTAACTACACTCAACGTGTTTTATCATCATACTTCATTCTAATATTATAAAGGCGAAAGTTTGTGAGTGTGTATGCTTGTTACTTCTTCACGTCTAATAGGCTGGAGCGATTTTCATTTATGGTAGGGAGTTAGCTGACATTCTGAATTAACATATAGGCTCCTTTTTACTTTGAGAATATATGTTTTACCACAATGATTTATTTAACGCGACCGAAACTACGGGGGGGGGGGGCTAGTATTAAATATATACACAACCAAATATAGAGTTTATATATTATAAGAGGTTCCAATTAGGTGTAGTACAACTGTTCAAGCAAAACTCTTACATAATTACAGGTCGGTTTCAGGTGAACGTCGCTCCAGCAGGAAAGTAGAACGTAGAGTGATATGAGTGGGACGTATAATTAGTGCCCAATCTGCTGTAAATGTGCGCCAAATAAAAAATTTGTGCGTGTTGTAGTTTTTGAAATAAACGGAAAAAACGATTCCTGCTGGGGTAACGTTGTTCCAGCAGGAAAATTCTAAACGAAAGATCGGAGATTTAAAAATTTCATATGAGCAGAGAGCTTATATTTGTGCAAATTTGTGCGCTAAAAATATAATTTGTGCGTCTTCAGGTTCTCGAGATATTGCGTTTCCTGCTGCGGTAACGTTTTGCAAAATCGCGTATCAAAAAGACTATTGTATGTGCGCCTGTAGAATAAACATGTACAAATAGCTCTTAATTTGTGCGTATTTGTGACAAAATTAGATTTAAAAAAATACTTATAGTTTTCGAGTAATCACGGTTTTTTCAAAAATCCAAACAGTGTCATAGCTCCTAAATAAGAAAACATATAAGGTCACTGAAAACTGCATTCGGTCCGTCTTGGCGTGGTTAATTAGCACAAAAAAAATCTAAAGTGCACATACGTGCGTTTTTGGATAATACGAATTAAATTCAAAAAACGACGTCCTACCTTTGACGTCACCGTTCAAGAAACTGGCTCAACCTAAGCTGCTTGGATATTTACCAAAAATTAGTGCGTTTAGTCAAATAATATGTAAGATAAAATTGCAGTGTGAAATATTTCGCATTAAGTAAATATAAACAAAAAACAAAACAGTAACACAAACGCTGGTTATACGACCAAATTCGAATGACTACAAAAAAGCGGGGGTTTCATATATAGTAATGACCTTTCTTTCTTGAACGTATTATTGCAGGTACTGTCACGCTCAAACGTTTATTGGTGATTAATTATACGACCTAGGGAAATAATTACAAAATATAATAAATGGATTGTGTAATTATCAAATGAAAGACCTAGTATGTGTGAAAATTCTTATTTATATTTTCTTTAATTTTGATTCATAAATAAGATCACAGAAAAATCTTAAGTAAAATATTCGGACGCAAAAAGTTCCATAAGGTTATTAAAGTTATACTTCTTTTGGCGCGCTAGGTAAAAATGATGAGAGTAAATAGAGTCTTACGAAGAGTCTTACGATGCGCGCGCACACCGACAAGTAAATCCGACACCCTGAAGTTAATTATAGTAAACATTTTAGTTTTTTCTACTGTTAATGTCGTTTTTTCTCCAAGCGTAGAATTATGCGAAAGATAAAACTTTTAAAAAGATTTTTATCTTATATTAAGCCAAAGAAGTATAACTTCGAACGCGTGTACAAAAACACACACACACTTTATATTTTTGTATCTTGTATAATTTAAAATCACAGATCAGTTTCCAATTAAAAAATTAAGACTATTATCGTATTATTAATGTAAATGCCCTAATGTATGCTGAATTGTAGTGCTGAATGTATTTTAATTAAATTTGGAATGAAGATAACTAATAATATTCCAAGTAGCAATTAAGCTCTTTTTTATTATGTACTTCATCGTGTACAAATAAGTTTATTTTCTGTTTTCTATTTTCTACTTCAGTGTACTCGAGTATACTAAGTTTTAATCGGTTAGTGAGTAAAGTTAAGAAGGTCATTAGCATGTATAAAATCCCCGCTTTTTTATAGTCATTCGAATTTGGTCGTATAACCAGCGTTTGTGTCTGTTTTGTTTTTTTTGTTTATATTTACTTAATGCGAAGTATTTCTCACTGGATATTTATCTTACATATTATTTGACTAAACGCACTAATTTTTGGTTAATGCCCAAACATCTTAAGTTGAGCCAGTTTCTTGAACGGTGACGTCAAAGGTAGGACGTCGTTTTTTGACTTTAATTCATATTATCACGTATGTGCACTTTTGGTTTTTTTTTGTGCTAATTAACCACGCCAAGACGGACCGAATGCAGTTTTCAGTGACCTTATATGTTTTCTTATTTAGGAGCTATGACACTGTTTGGATTTTTGAAAAAACCGTGATTACTCGAAAACTATAAGTATTTCTTTAAATCTAATTTTGTCACAAATACGCACAAATTAAGAGCTATTTGTACATGTTTATTCTACAGGCGCACATTCAATAGTCTTTTAGATACGCGATTTTGCAAAACGTTACCGCAGCAGGAAACGCAATATCTCGAGAACCTGAAGACGCACAAATTATATTTTTAGCGCACAAATTTGCACAAATATAAGCTCTCTGCTCATATGCAATTTTTAACTCTCCGATCTTTCGTTTAGAATTTTCCTGCTGGAACAACGTTACCCCAGCAGGAATCGTTTTTTCCGTTTATTTCAAAAACTACAACACGCACAATTTTTTTATCTGGCGCACATTTACAGCAATTTGGGCACTAATTATTCGTCCCACTCATATCACTCTACGTGCTACTTTCCTGCTGGAGCGACGTTCACCGGTTTCAGCTACCCATAGGCATCAGTGAATTACATCCATCCATCCATTAGCCTTTTGATGTCCACTGCTGAACATAGGCCTCCCCTAAATAGCGCCACTCCAAACGGTCCTGTGCCCTCTAAATCCGACGGTTTCCCGCTGTCTTCTTCAGGTCATCGGTCCACCTGGTGGGGGGTGGCGACCTGTACTCCTTTTGCCTAAACGTGGTCGCCACTCGAGGACCTTTCTTCCCCATCGGTTATCGGTCCTACGAGCAATGAGGCCGGCCCATTGCCACTTCAGCCTGCTAATTTTGAGAGCTATGTCGGTAAGCTTCGTTCGTCTACGGATTTCATCGTTGCGAATTATGTCTTATAGCGAAATTCTGAGCACATCACATGGGTTAAATGCCCAAAACACTCGAAACGTAGTTCTTATAGCCTCGTTAACAAGATAGGTGAGAATGACCGTCACAAGTATATTTGCTCATGATTATGTGGTGCGTCCTCTGTCCACATTAGGAAGTAATGGTTATCATTAACGCGTTAACCTCGCTTTACGGACTTGTAATTATATATCCACCTAATGTGGAAAGGCTAGATTAAACTGATCCAGTGCCCTTAGTACGAGTTTCATAAGTTTCCTCAGAATATTAGATAATTTTGTTCGATACGCTTTGGCTCATACATTGCAATTTACATTGCATGTTTACGTTTTCGTTTTGATCTATATCATTTTGTACTTTGCAATCGTAGGCGGAGGAATTGTTTTAAAGACAAGAAATAATATCGTATTAAAATAATTGTCACTGCTTTACGGTAAAGGAAAACATCGTAAAAAAACATCATTGAAAAAATATGTATTTATTAAACAAATACAACATGACAAAAAAGACAAACCCGCTAAGTTTCTTGACGAATCTTCTCAGTTGAAGTCGTGTTCCGATCCGGTGGTAGTGTAAGGAAAAAAATGTGTAATTGACAATTTGTAAAAGCCTCTGTAGGCCTATACAAAATAAAGACAATAAATAAATAAAAATAAAAATGTTGTAAAGAAATCTGATCATTCTTTAAAAAAAACATTGTCAAAGGTGTGTGAAATCTCCCAACTCGCACTTAGCCAGTGCGGTGGGCTATGGCCCAACACTCTCTCATTCTGAAAGACGAGTCGTGCCCAGCAGTGGGGCAGTAACGGGTTGACGACAATAATATCATACTAAGGGCACAATGCCTGGGTGTCAATATACAATAAATATAAAATGAAGGTATAAAAATTTATATCTACAATTTATAAATTCTGAATTGAAGTTAAAATTCTTTTTGCCCGGTCTCTGCCCTTAGTACGACGTTATTACATTCCCTAATTAAGATCAACGTTTCCATTTTCAACTATCCCGCTCATAAAATTTATTGGCAAAAATGTAAATGGATTTGAAAATGTAAATATACCAACATACATTTTGTAACGTAATAAATAATTCATTTATTGTTTCTTCGACCCTCCAGCATAAAAGGCAAAAATGTACGTAAATGTATGCTGAGTCAATAAATAACATAATTAAGAAATGAATAATGTAAATAAATAAAAATATAACTTATAAGTAAGGATTCTAGATAGATCAGCAGTCATTGATATAGAGAAGTATATAAGAGCTTATGGATGGGCAAACGATGAATAATGTTGAAGTCTTAGGTATTATCACTATTATGTTGTTTTTGTATTCGTGTTTTGTGTGTGTCCATGGTAACCACGACACAGGAGAAATCCTACTGTGGGGCTATGAGTGTAGAAAGCGTGTGTGTGCGTGTGTATTATAATTTTAGATTTAAAACCATAAAGCGCCACAGAACACTGAAATACGTAACTACCAAGTTTATTTAAGTTCTCGTTCTATGCCTAATTTCTGAAATTTTAAACAAATTTCTAAAACATATTTTACTTCAGTCTGTATTACAAAATCAATTATTTGTCATTTTAGCCTAATTTCAAGTAAAGTGATCTTGTCCTGTCGAATAGAAACTCTCCCGTTTTCCACTTCGGGACCATTTTCCACTTCGTTTGCTTACGTAATGAGTGGAAAATTCTCGGTGCTTAGAAGTCTTTGAAAACAAACTAAATAAATTTCAGAAAACCTATTTAGCTTGGTAGGACGCTACGGCCAATCTAACAATAAGCTTGAATTTTACACAGCTGTTTTTGATACCGGACTATTGTTAAATTTATAACATCACAAATACGAAAAATAATCAACCTGTGCTTTATTGAACATTATTTCCAATATTATATCTATGAATAGCAAATAAATCGACACGTAATAATAGGTATGAGACAAAAAATAAACAATGTAAATATTTGACATATTTTTTTTATTGTTTCTAGCGGGAAGTGGATTTTACGTTATGGTGGAAGAGTGTAATTGCCGCTTCAATTTCATATGATAGCGTCATCGTGGTATCCGAGAGTATCGCATCTCGGATAGAACCCCTATTCTATAAGAAATTGCTTACACTTGTCTATAGGAAACAGTAGCCACTTACCATCAGGTAGACTGCATGTTCATTTACTACTTCAATCTTATAATCTTATCTTCGGTGTGGTTGCCGGCACACTTTCACATAAGGCGACCAACATCGCGGAGTAGCAACGCATCTATGATTGACTTCAGATGGAACCCATGTTCTATATGAAGTTGCTTACAGATGTCCATGGGCGGCAGTGACCACTTACCATCAGGTGGACTGCATGCTCGTTTGCTACTTCAGTTAGATGAAAAAAAACTTAAGTACCTTTTGCTATTCAAATAATATAGTACGTATCTAGCTGGTATAACTTCAATGTAACAGACAGAATGACAGTCCAAGCGTATATTAGTGTAGCAAACCACTACCACAATATCTTATGCAACATCCGTCAGATGCAGGCCGAGTGGACCGTTCACCAACCGTGTATAGGCTGCCATGCCTTAAATTGACTAGCATAACTATAACTGGCGTGTCTGTGAAAGCCGTCTGTGACACGTTGAACATAGTGTGTGAAATACTTGTGTATTATAACTCCATTTTCGATATAAATTAAAGTTACAACGAACGTGCAATTCATCTGACGGCAATTGGGAACTGTCGCTCAAAGACATTTGTAATGAACTCTAAGCCCTACCTAAGCTCGACCACAGCTATGTTGGCTTAGTGCTGCTATCCATTTATCCATCCATACGCCTTTTGGAATCCACTGCAGGTCATAGGCCTTCCCTAAATGATGCTATTCCAACTAGTCCTGTGCCTTTTGAATACTACTGTTTCTCGCTGTATCAGCGGTCTACCTGGTGGAGTGTTCCTTTTACCCAAATATCGATGCTGCTACTATCGCTGACCCAACGTTTGCGACACCTCTTGTACTTTAGATTTTTTCTATGCGGTGTGTACCGCATTGAAAAATGACAAAAGGACACAGCGCAGCGCTGCAGCAGCGCTTAACACTATTGTTATATAAGGAAAATAAGTATGGCGGTGATGCTGTCAGATTTACATTGGATGTGGATTCATTTAAATTTATATTGTACAATTCTACAATTTTATACTTTAGTCAATAATTTAGAAACGTACCCTAATGCCGCAGTACAAGTAACGCTAAATCTGCTACTACAAGAAAAAAAAATGGGCAAAATATTTACCAACTTCAGTAATTTGTTCCAGTCGCGACGTAAACGGTGGGTGGGCGTTATTTATGAGAGTAGTAAAGAAGACAGGAGTGACAATTCAATGGTAATGAACAAAGTTTGATAGCGGACTCCAGCGCGAAGTTTCTTACGGAATGTTGTAAAAACATTTGTCAGGCGCTGCCTGTGGTGTAAAAATATGATATGAGTAGAAAAAATCATCCGCCATCTTATTGGAACGAAGTTCCTTACGGCAGGCTTAGAGAAGATAGTGATTTTGCTGCGCGATCGAATTAAAAAAAATGTGATAGTAAAACCGTAATAAAAAGAAAACAGCAAAAAAGCCGTCGGAAAAGTATAGAACACAAGTGCTATAGTCGTATAATATCTCTTTTTCCGTCTTTCTTTCCGTTCTCTCCTCCCTTCTCTTTCTATTACCACTCCACCCCGCCAATGCATAGTATATAGGTACTCATGAATTCGTGTACAAGCTCCTGACGAATACTCACATTAACTTACTTACGTAACTTCATTTTACTCGTGATTAGCCACGTTTATATTTGATTAATGCAACTTTGTTCTTACAAGGTGTCCCATAACACCACATATTTATTTTGTTTTATTTTGGAAGATTCTAGTGGCAAATCTTTATTCCATTTCTTCGTGACTCCTGGTAACCCTATTTCTGTTTTAAAATAACAATGTTGAGAGCAACAGTGTTCATGTTTGCAGGATACGACACAGGAGACATAGTAATCCTGAACGGTTCAACTAAGCAGTAACCCAAAGTACCATCCCCCCTAGAATTACCATTAGGTAACATTATGGCTTGATTTCAGATGTACATTGGGTAAAACCATTATTGTCATTATTGTCCCACTGCTGGGCACGGGTCTTCTCTCAGAATGAGAGAGTATGTAATTAGAAAATTATTTATAGGGTATTTCAGATGTATAAGGTCGACATACAATAAAAAAATACATCTTTTTGACCATTTCTTTTTTTGTTTTTTAACATCATATGTAATCAATATTATTGTAACCCAAAAATTGACTAAATAAAGATCTTTCTTTCTTTCTTATATTATGATTTGTCTGAAGTTTAAATGGAATTTGAAAATCGACTAAAGTGAGTCTACTCGTAAATCTGTAGTGCTTAGTACTACGAATTTAGAATCGGATAGTCACAATGTAGCCATTACAGCGGTATACCTTTTTAAGCATTTAAATTCAACGAGTAAATACCTGTTGGCTAGTGCCTTAAGCATCAAACTAATCCGAATATTGTAATTTAACTCTACGTTTCTACAAAATTCCGCTGTTTAAAGACCAATTTGTGAAGTTTAATTACACTAACAAGTGTTCAAAGAGTTCCACGGATAGCCCTGAGCGCTGTTTGTCACTGGTTTACTCCCTATTGTTCAGAAAAGATAATTAGAAATGGCTGAAATAGACATTACTTTACAGTATTCATATACATACCTACTTAGTAGAAGGAGACTAATATACATTATTATTCTAAGATTATGGTCATGTACTTATTATGATCTTAGACTAATATTTTTGAGGATTTGGTTCTTTTTAATAATTAACGGACACATACCTACAGTTCGCAGTTTTAACTTCTTTAGGTACTGTCGATATTTTGACCTAGTTGCATGAATCGCAGATTCGAAGTATCGTGGGCAATAAAATCGCCAGAAAAGAAATTAAATCTTCCTTTTACATTTGTGTTTAAGCTCTACTTCGAAACTTGCCTGATTAGATATTTAAGAGGCGCCTGTATTGTAAAGAAATGCAAATGTATTATAACTGGAGTGTATAGCATTTAGACCTTTAAGCTTCTCCTAAAGATTAAGATGTAACGCCTCTAGTAACGGTTACCATTACCAAATCCTCCAAACCAGGTGTCGGCAAGTCGTTATGAGTAGAGTCCGAATACTGTTGAAAAGTTTAACCGAGGTCCAAAAAACCTGATAATGATAAGTTCATTTTGTTTTCAAATTATTTAACACACCAATTGTTAAACATAAGTGAGATTAATGTTGTTGTGAAGTTATGGAACTAGGTACTAGGTATATCAGAGATAACTTGGCTTGGTCCTAGATTCGTCCCTTCACGGTCAGACCAAACCATAAAACTGCAGCGCTAGATCTATCCGTCATCATCTACTATATGAAATAGACGTGGCAGTGGTGTTTCCAAAATCTATTTATAAAGGATTCTATAGCCTTTATTAAGTCCTTTGCAAAAATATATTTAAATGGAGTAACAAGTGCTTACAGCTTCCCTAGGTAGTTTATGATCTCGAGCACTATTTGTCACTGGCCTACGTATCCCTCCGGCACTGATTAATTAACGCAACAAAGCGGACAAGTACTAATTAACTAAAGGGTACTCAAGTAGGATCTCGCCTACTCGTCCCACCGCCGACAAGAAAGCGGTGTAAGCGGAAAAAAGCAGTTAAAGTAAACAATAGATGACTGAATCACCTGGAGGATTGCTTTTCTTTTTTCCTTTTTTTATATAGAAGTGGCAATCAAGCATTTCCAACTAGTGGTAAATGATCACTGCCGCACACGGACTAGGTGTCCGAGGTGTGTAAGTAACTCCGTACAGGACAATGACTCCATCGTAAGTCCATCACAAATGTGTTGCTACTCCCGAGAACTAAGATGGTTGCTGATTTTAATATTAATGGGTCGCAAACGATGAAATGAAATACGGCAAGATTTTACGTATCTAATCATGGTATTGCTTAAAAGAATGTAGATACATATGTAAATATATGCCGCCGTTAAAATTTGCTACTCTGGGCTTCAGCCAAATAGTTGGTAAATCCGTTACTCAACTAAACTCCTGTCACTTACTCTTCAACGGTACGACAAATCCTTATTCGACGTGATCTGCTTGACCGCGTTATCTGATTAGACAGCAGACGCCTTCCACTAATTTGAACACAAACACAACGACCGGCAAAGTTTTAACTTCTACTCCCACCTCCTACAACTAGGTACTTCAAAGTTCCAACTTTAATCTGCAGTCATAGCTCGGTAATAGTTTCATTGCAGTTAAGAACTCCCATTCGGAACTACAAACAACCGTTGGAAATTTCACTACAGACGGAATATGTGTCACACGTCCATCTGCTTAATTGTAGGTCGCGATTATTTGCCAAGATCTTCGCGAATACCTAGTGTTGTCAAGTGTGTTGTGGTTGCCTAATTGCTTTGGGAGCGTAGTGTTACAGGAATATATTATGTCTACTTTACGGCAATATTCAAGCTGCTGTAAATTGAAAGATTAGGGTTATGATAACAATAATAATACTCTTCAGTCTTTAATAACGATGTTTGTCATTAAGATAACATTTCCTTCTCAATTGAAGTGAGCCAAATTTACAGGTCACTCAATTAATATACCGATATCATACGAATGTTTGCATACCTTTCACTTCAGTATTATAAGTAGTTAAAGTCTGGCAGAGGTTTTAGAAATATAATTAAATTGCGTTATAGTATCGTTTTAAACATTCTTCGGTCGATCAGTAAATTGACATAAATAGTTAAACATCTATAAATATCCATTATTTTTAAGTTATAGTACTTCGCCATATTACAGCACGAAGACGTACCGACGCACGATTTTATTTATTGATGGGCCTATTATTTACGGAAAAATCCGCACCTATCTACGTATATTATTTTCTTTGCGTGTACTTCTGTTAAAATCAGTTCAGTTCATGTGCAAGGCTAGCTGTGTAATCAATAAACAAACATTTGAAATTTTATTAACTGGTTTGGTCCGAATAACTTTACGACATTATATAATTTAGTAATCGCAATCAGAAACTTCGATTTTATTTAATTACGGATCCCAGCAGCGTCCTAACGAGTTGGTAACTAGTGAATCAATAAGTGGCTGCAGCTAAAACCCAAGTTCCAAACAGTTCGTTACGAGATGTTAATGTTCCGAAGTGGTTAAAGTGCTATCTAGGTACACGTGAGCTCGTAATTGCCGTCTTGCGAACTTACCTCTCCGGGGGTATAGTTTGAAGATAGAAGTTTGTACCTATTGGATCTATGAGAAAGTTTACGTATATGTTAAACGCTCTATAATTAATGGTGATAAGTGTGCGCCTTATGTAATATTCATGCGTTCCAAACGATCGTAGAACTTAGCGAGTAAAAATAATTGCTCACAACATATTGAACGGCGTTTTAACATTTTAACTTACAGTGACGTAGCTAAGCGTGGGCGCAGTGGGCCATCGCCCACGATCTCGTTCTTAAAGGGGCCTCGCGAGGCCTCTTTGAAGGAGGAGGTGGAGGCACTTTCTAGAGCACCATCCAATGTAATCATATAATTTGTTTTTTCTGTATGAAATTCTGAAAATACCATGTCGACGATTTTTGGGTACCTATTCTCCTTCTATTTTTTTTTTTGTAATAAATAAGACCTTATTCAAACTTTTTCAGTATCGTGAGTGTAAAAGGTAGAGTTAAAGAATAAGAGTTAAAGAGTGTAAAAGGTAGAGTTAATATTTCATAAATAATGTTCTCATATTTGTAAATATGCTTAGTAATAATGTTTTATTTGCTAATAAGGTACCTGTTCGCATTTGGTCACTATTGACTATGGCCTAAAACCCTCCCATTGTTAGAACATGCCCTGGGACGATAATCACAGGTCAACGATGAATTATGTAGCATAAATAAAATGAAGTAACAAGACATATCTTGGAATTAATTTTAATATTTAGAAGTGGACTATCTATTATTGACTTAAAGTAGTATTTTATAGACAAGGACATCTACATGTTTATTACTTCTATAGAGCCTTGTGATGGGTAATTAAGTCAGAAGTCTCTAGTCGACATAATTTCGAGGATATCAACCCATTACAGTTCCCATCGCTGAACGTGGGACTCTCAGAGTGAGAAGGGCTAAGATCATGAAAGAGTTAGATCTATCGTGCATGCCAAGTGCGAATTGGTATACTTCAGACGTATTTTCAAACATGACTGTGTTCAAAGTTTTTACACCTTAAGGAGTGTAGGTCATTGCTATAGCAACATTGCTATAGTACCCAGTGTCGGATTAGCCACATAGCAAGAGTAGCAAATGCTTCGGGCCGCGCAACTAGAGGGTCCTCGCGACCCGGCAGCAACCAGCTATTTATATTTTACTATCTTTGCTATCCTAAAAATCTGAAATCTAACTTAAGCTGAAAGAAGATATAGAAAATAGATAAATAAAACGTCATCTCAAATTTTCCCAGATTAAATCAAAAAAAGTTTACTAGTAACAGTTTTGTTTTATTTAATACCGTTACTTATGACACACTATGGGCCTCCTGTCAGAATTTGCTACAGGCCCCGCACTGGCTTAATCCGGCACTGAGTGTACTTCGGACCTCACAATTGCGAGGCCGAGTTCCTACTACTAGGCAACCCAAAGATACTTCTTAAATACGACGGACATACAAATGGCGGATCTTGTCTTTTTGTTTGGGTTGAAGAACATAATTTTAAATTTAAAAGGCGGCACCGTCTGCGCACTATTCATTGCTTTAAATTGACAAAAAAATATATATCACTTTACATGCTATTTTAAGACGAAATAATCAGGTGTTGGAGATATAATGTAATTTCGGAAGAATTGAAGGAAAGCTAATTGTTAGTAGAAAATGCGTATCTAATAACTTTTTAGTGCGGAGCCGGTACCTAATGTTCTTCGTAACTAATGATACAAAAATGTCCATTTAGGAAGCCCCTTGGGTGTAATGAAAATCAATAAACTCGAGGCAGGGAACACCGAATGGCCTTCGGTGGAAGTAATTCAACAAACAAAGAGCATCGCTGTTTCTGGGAAATGAGTAGGAAATTAAATTTCACAGGCTACGACACTTGCCACGATTTCTCCTGCGTAGTATGCTGCTATTCCGAAAAATTGCCAATAATAAAATAATTATAACACTGGCATTAACTTCAAAGAAGCAGTATTTTAATTTAATTTACTATTATGTATGCTATTATAACGTAGAAATATGTGTGATGGTGGTCCTCTGAACTTTAGCTGCGAAAATAATCGAAGGCGCGATATTATGAGGTTTTTACTGTGTATCTTCTTCGATATCCGATCTTTTTTGTACTATCTATCAATAGTAAATATTGTTAACACAGAAAAATCTATGAACGTGATTTTGATCGTCCAGATTATTATATAACAAATACCTACTAAAAACAAAAAAATATCTTATCGTTATTTATCTAACATCTGTAAAACTAGTGAGTAGATAGATAACTTATATTATTAGCACCAAGTTGATTGCAAAGCGCGTAACAAGCTGCCGTCGACAAACTACTTATCTAAATTGAATCTTTATCCTGTTGCCGGAAAATGTTTCCACGCCACAACTAATATTTCTTTTTATTAGCCCTAAAGTTGCTATATAATTAATTTTAGCGCTTACGTCTCTTAAGATAGTAATAATATTTTAAAATGTCTTGGAAATAAGACGTATCTCCGAAAAGTATTATGTAAGATAATTAAAATGTATCTACGTATGGAACATCGTCCCTGTAGTTCCGGGATCAGAATAGGGCTACGGCATCCCCTTCCCGTCGTAAAAGGCGACTAAAGGGGGGCTTCCGGGGTTGCAGACGGTAAGAGTGTGGAGCTCGAACCTTTCAGTCAGGCAATCCCGGGAAGGACGACGGTATGTGTGGTGGGCCCAGCCGCCCATCTGGGAGGAGCCCGATAGGGCAACGTGCTCGGAGGATTCCGGTTGAAGTCGTTTCGAGATCCGGTACCCGACGCCGTGGGAGCGACGCAGGGTTATGTGGGATTTTTACCGCACTAAAACCCTCCCGGTGGTCGTCCTCGGCGCTGAAAAGGAGGACTCCGGGATCTCGAAACGACTTCAACCGGAATCCTCCGAGTGCGTTGCCCCATCGGGCTCCTCCCAGATGGGCGGCTGGGCCCGCACTAAAACCCCCCCGGTGGCCGTCCTCGGCGCTATAAAGAGGACTCCGGGGGGCGGCTGGGCCCACCGCTCCGTCTAGTCTTTACGACGGTATGCGACCACACATACCGCCGTCCTTCCCGGGATTGCCTGATCGAACGGTTCGAACTCCCACTCTAGCCGTCTGCAACCCCGGAAGCCCCTTTTAGTCGCCTCTTACGACAGGCAGGGGATGCCGTAGCCCTATTCTGATCCCGGAAATACAGGGCGTGATACAACATAGACTGCATGCTCGTTTTCTACTTTAAAGAAAGAAGGAAAGATCTTTAAATATTTTATTCTATATCTTATAATAATCCTAATATAATCTTTCTTTTTCTTTCTTACTTTAAACTTGTAATAGACGCCGGTGCCGTAGTTTCGTAATACGACAAAACAATAAATTATTTATCGATAACATGAACCAAATGGCTGATAGGGAATGACAAATTTATCTCTTTTAATAACAATTAAAATAGTTTTTGTTCATTATATCAGATGGATAATAAAATACTGAGTAATTTCTATAACATTTATTAGCATATAAATAATCTTTATCTTCATAATTAAAGAATTATAATCTTTATTATATGTATAGCACGATACATTATTGTACATTTCTAGCTTGTAGCACTATTAAAGTGTCTTAGCATCTGCAAATACATATAATTAAATATTACATACAATTATTTAATGCAGAGAAATTACTATAATATACTAAGCATATCTTATCATAAGAGATGATTTAATTTAATTACTAGAATGGCTACAAGAATTAAATATTAGCTAGCATAAACAATTGAGGTTTGCAGCTCACATAATTAACAAATCTCACTAACAGATTCCTATATGTTTAACAATTTTCTTACATTACATACTCTGCATTACATAATTGCATGGAAACTACTCAGAAGTTATGACACATTAATAGTCTCTATCAGATCATTCAAGTATTATAAATATCTGTCACAAGACCAGCAGCTATTGTGACACCGGAAACTCGCAGCATTACACGGCCAAGTTCCTTAACATCCTTGTAGCGCTCAATACATATAGGCCTACACACTTCAATATCAACAACTGCTACAGAATTATTACCTAAACATCTAGGTTTCTTCTTCATAAGTTCACCAGTACTCTTGTTCAGCTGTGCCTTCAATTTTACAATATTAGCCGATTCCACCAAGGATTGATGGTGTAATAGAACTGGAAATCCTTTTGTTATTGGCACTTTGACGTTGAAGACCACCAACCTGGCTTCAAACCGAGAAGTAACTGGAACTTGTTGCACCGGGTCACTCAATATGTATCCAATTGATACATTCTGCATGTCAACTCCTGATAAGGTCACACTAACTTGGTCTCCAGCGAATGCCACGTTACTGGACATATCATTTATACTTACACCTCGCACATCAGCCATTTCTTTTGTGGGGCAAACTAGTACTTTATCTCCCTTGTTAATTACACCATTTTCAATTCGACCTGCGACACAAAATCCAGACCCAGTTCCTTTGTACACATCATTGATAGACAAACGGAAAGGTTTTGAAACAGGCCTTTCAGGTACGTTAAATTTGTCAATAACGTCCAACAGACATGGGCCTTTGTACCATTGTAATAACTCAGCCTCTACAGGGGGTTTCACCAAATTCTCTCCAGTTAGACCTGAACAAGGTATATATGTTACATCACAGTCTTTAAAGCCAGCTTGTTTAAGAAATGATTTCAACTTCTTAGTTATTTCGTTAAATCTCTCCTGTGACCAATTACTTGTATCTAATTTATTTACAGCGACCGCTAACTGATTAACACCGAGGGATCTGACAAGGAGGGCATGCTCCCGAGTTTGACCCCCATAATCAAAGCCTGACTCAAACTCTCCACGTGTAGCGTCAACTACCAACAGCGCAACATCCGCTTGGCCTGCACCTGTTATCATGTTTGGAATAAAATCTGCATGTCCAGGAGCATCCAAGATAATCACTTTCTTAGTCTTAGTTTCAAATTGAGCTCTCCCTACATCCATTGTGATACCCCTAACTCTCTCTTCTCCTGTCTCATCTAATACCCATGCATACATGAAACTCTGTTTTCCAATCTTTTTGCTCTCCTGTTCATACTTATGCAATGTTTTTTGACTGACTTCACCAAGATCACAAAGGAGGCGTCCCATTAACGTTGATTTCCCAGCATCAACATGACCAATCACAACAATATACAGGTGTTCCTTCTCCAAACCTCTTTCTTTTGAGTATTGAGCATTAGCATCTAGTTTGTTTTCCTTAACTTTTACACGATTATCTTCAATTTCAGTCTTAAGCCTATCAGTAGCAGGGGATTGATCTCTCGGTGTCTGTGGGCGACTGCTAGAGCTGCCATCGAGACCAACTTTAAAACCCTTTGTAACAGCTGCACTCTTTGGTTCTAATTTTGTAGCAATTACCTTCGCAGTAGCATCAGTTGTAATTACCGGCGCTTTTATGTTATCAACAACAACAACAACAGGTACTTTAACTGTATCTTTAGGTCTTTCAGTCTCTTTATTCTTATTATTGTTCAGAATCTCATCCAAGGACTTGGTGAAATCAAAGTTGTTATTGAGTACCGATTGAATGAGTATATTATCAGATATAGAGTCACCCAAAACGTTACGTAGCTCGTCCAAGCAAGACATGAGCTTCGCTTCGTCCTCTTCGGTTAGTTTGAGACTTCGCAGATCCATAGACTCGCGGCGCTCGAGACTCGGTCTGGGTTCCTCGTCTTCCGCATCTTCCTGGATGTCGTCGTGGTTGTCCAAGAAGTGCGATATCGCCTGCTGGTTCCGCGACCGGTCGTACATAAACTGTGCGGTATCGCTAGGAGACAAGCAGCTGTCTTCTTCCACGGACTGGCCGTATACATCGTCGTAATCGTAGTCGTCTGAATAGTTCCTATTCCTTATATTCCGATGACGAGCCATTGTTACAGTAGCACGATAAAACTTTATGAACGTGGAAACATATTTGTTTTATTTTTTCGGATAATCCACACGTTTCCCCAAACTAAAATGTCGTGAGATTGACAAATTCAAGCTGACAGCACAGTTAGCACAGACTATACATATAGCTTTGCATCTTGCATGTCATCAAAATGTCTGGCGTATCATAGTCTGGAATCTTTTGCATTTCCACTTTAATGACTTTTAATACTAATAATTATTCTGAATTATTCACACCGCAAATACCATCAATATCAAACTGAAGATATCAACATTACGTTCTGAAGTTTCATGTCTGTCATTTTATTACTGTCATTTCATAATCCTTTGTTCAATGACAGTTATGAACTGTCATCGTCGAATCATCACGTAGAAAATTACGCCTACATTTTCTGCCTAGATTTTTCATATAAACAAAAGACTAATACCCACTTTGCTTATAAATATTCAGACATTCACCTTATAAGCTCTCATATACAGGTTTCATAGGTGCTCCGATCAAAAAGCATCACAGAAAACTAACGTTAGTTTTGTACTCAGATCTAACAAGTTTTCCAATATGAAGAAGAAGGTAATTATTGCACATCTTCATTGACTGTATACCCATAACAAATAAATAAAGTTCAAATATGTTAATTACTTTATTTTCAGGTATTATTGATGGGTAAAAGTGGCTCAGGGAAGACTAGTATGAGATCGATAATATTTGCCAACTATATCGCCAGGGACACACGACGATTAGGGGCAACAAGTAAGTGGTTTTACCTTCACTTTGAGTTGCATCTTTCTACGGGAAAGTTTTTTTTTATAAACAAATTACTAATTTATATGTAAGTATTTTGTTTAGATGCTTCCTAGATCTAAAGTGCTTCCACATTTAAAATCTGGTACAAGTAATTATAAGCAATAATCGCTAAGACAATTAATATACAATCACATGAAAACTAGTAATATGTTATTGAATATCTTTTTACAAATTGTTTAAATCAGACATACCCACTGTTCTAAAAGGTATTTTGATATTTTTTGCATTATTAATACATTTTCTGGCTATCAGTTAATTATTACCTTTGTTTTAACTTTAAATGTTAAATAAAAGTCAAAGCAATGCATGTTATATCATGTTATTTGTTTAAATGTACCTAGACATAATATTTATTGTTTATAGTTATGAGTCATACGTTAGTTATGTACTTGCCTATAATATGCTATAGGCTTGGGGAATTTAATAATATAATGTTATAAAGGGAGTATAAAGATCACCAATTCGCACTTGGCCAGCACGGTGGACTCTCTCATCAACCCATTATTGGCCCACTGCTGCACACGGGTCTTCTCTCAGAATGAGAGAGTTTAGGCCATAGTGCACCGTGCTGGCCGAGTGCTAATTGGTGCACGGTGGACTGTAGCCTAAAAACTCTCTCATTTTGACAGAAGACCCGTGCTCAGTAGTGGAACAATAATAAGTTGGCGAGGAGTATAAATATATTTTTTTAAAAACTTACTAGAATTATGAGGTTGGAAATCACAATTTACTATATCGCTTTATAATGTTCCAATAGGATATTTTACTAAAGCTGTTAAGATATAAAGCCACATTAAACAAAGCAATATTGATAAATTAGATTACAATTAAACAACTCGTAACCTCGTAGTCATGTCTTACGAGAACGGGGGTTTTGGCTTCACCGCCCGAACCAAGAGGAAGAACACCTCTCTAAAAATAACCCTAATCCCACGGTGGGCAACGTGCCAAAGGGATGCATGACTGGTAGGAGTCCAGCCTTTAACGCCAACCTCAGAGGACCTGGCAAACTCTGTTGTATATGCCTTCTTGCGGGAATAGGCGTCACCCTGCAAGTGACCTATCTTTTCGACCTAACTCGTGGGAACAAAATGAGTGATTCTAAAAACCCTGCAAATAAAATTATATTAGAAGATAAGCTGGTTACTGGTAATTCAAAGACCTTAACCCAACAACTATTTCACAAAAGTATGCTGATAAACCGGCCAAGATCAAGCTCCTTCAGTGAAATAACAACTCCAACTGTTGAAAACAGTAATGCCATTGCCGAAGCCACTCCAAATAGACAGATAGATGAAACAAACCAATCGATATCGGAGGAAAACTGGCAGCAAGCTCACTATGGCAAACGGCAAAGATCAAGTCCAGAAATAACATTACGAAGCCATAAACAAACCGAGCTAAATTACTGGCTCGCCACACCCGCACCGATAGCGACTTCGAACAGCTTCAAAGAACTTGAGACACTAGAGAATGAAGACAAGTCTGAAAAATCAGCACCAAAACCAACGAGACCACCACCATTGTTTATCGATGGAGTTGGCAACATTCAGCCCTTACTTAAAATGCTAGAAGAAATTGCAAAGGAGCAATATGAAATCAAAGTGTTAAGCAACGAAAGAGTAAAAATACAGGCGAGGTCAGCTGAATCTTACTCCGTCATTTACAATGCACTCAAAGAAAAGAAAACAGAATTCTACACCTATCAACCGAAGCAAGACCGAAGCTTCAGAGTAGTATTAAGGCACCTTCACCCCTCCACTGATAAGGAAGAAATAAAAACAGCTCTCGAAGAATTGGATCACGAAGTTACGAATATCTGGAATATTAAGGATAATAAAACAAAACGAGCCCTACCAATCTGGATCATAGAATTGAAACCAAACAATAACAACAAAGACATATACAAAATACATTCTTTACTTCACTGTCGCATACTGATTGAACCACCGAGACCAAAAAGAGTAATCCCTCAATGCTCGAATTGTCAAGAATACGGACACACTCAAAAATTTTGCCATAGACAGTCCAGATGTGTCAAATGCGCAGGATCGCATCACACCTCTGATTGCTCAAGGAAAGAACGCTCAGACAAGGTTAAATGCATTCTATGTGATGGCAACCATCCCGCAAATTACAAAGGCTGTAAAGTATACAAGGAGCTACAAAAGATCAAATACCCAAGACCATATTCTACCAAGAAACCAACCGTATATCTAGGAGGACAACAAGAAACCTTAAACAAACCAACAAGAAACATAAAATCCTATTCCTCAGTAACAAAAGGCATAGAAAATACTGCTTATCAAAACAATAGCACAATAAACGAAAAACTTAGTATTGATAGTGAACTTAAAGGCATCAGGGAGTCTCTGGTTGCACTTATGAACCAAATGGTCATAATGACAAAAGCATTGACCGAACTCATCTCAAAAATGTCACAACATTCTCTACACTAAATATATGTGTATGGAATGCCAATGGCTTGTCCAATCACTCGGAAGAGTTAAAAATATTCTTAAAAATACATCACATAGATATAATGTTGATATCAGAAACACACTTCACTTCAAAAAGCTACTTTAAGTTACCAGGGTATACTTTGTACTGTACCAACCACCCAGACAACAAAGCACACGGTGGATCAGCTGTCCTTATTAGATCAAACATCAGACACCATCTTCGTACCTGCTACTGTAAAAATTATATACAAGCAACAAGTGTCACAGTAAACGATTGGATCAGCGACATTACAGTGTCGGCTTTATACTGCCCACCCAGATACACCATAAAGGAAACAGAGTTTAATGATTACTTTCAAACTCTTGGATGTCGCTTTATAGCAGGAGACTATAATGCAAAACATACCTTCTGGGGCTCCAGGCTCACTTTGCCCAGAGGACGGGAACTCTTTAAATGCATCCAATCAAAAAGCATGAATGTAGTGTCCACTGGCCAACCTACTTACTGGCCAACCGATAAGAGGAAAATCCCAGATGTCATTGACTTTTGCATCAGTAAAGGAATTTCTAAGAATAACATCATGTGTCGTAGTTGCCTAGATTTGTCATCAGATCACTCGCCGGTCCTAGTGGAACTGCACACCGCTGCCATTGAACGCGACCTAAAATGCGTTCTACACAACAACAAAACTAACTGGCACATGTTTCGCGAACTTGTAGATGAGACCCTACGGAAAAAAATTAGGTTAAAAACCACAGATGACATAATTGAAGCAGTGGAATATTTCAACAGCAGCGTACAAGACGCAGCCTGGTCCTCTACTCCAGTATTACGACATACAGGCATTGACTGTACTGTAGCTAAGCATATACTTGACAAAGTCATTAAAAAAAGGAATCTTAGGAAAAAGTGGCAACAAACAAGAAACCCCACGACAAAAAAATACCTTAATCATATTATCAAAGATCTCAAACGTTCTTTAAAACAAGATCGTAATGATAGATTTACTAACTATGTATCGGGACTGGACGCTACTGCTGCCAAAGATTACTCCTTGTGGAAAGCTACCAGAAAACTTAAACGACCTGTTAATATCTCCCCACCCCTTAGGAAACACGATGGCACTTGGGCCCGTACAGACCTGGAGAAAGCTACTACGTTCTCGGAACACCTCTCGAATGTTTTTACACCTCACCAGTATGAAGGTCCACCAGGTCATATTAACGATATTACGGAATTTTTAGATACTCCCGATGACAGAGAAGAACTACCAGTGAAATTCACTAAAAACGAGATTACTAAAATTATTAAAACATCTAATCCCAAAAAATCACCTGGGTACGACCTCATTACTAATCGCATTCTGCAGGAACTACCTGAATCTGGCATAACTTTTCTAACATCATTATTCAACGCTATGACCAGACTTCAATTCTTCCCCCCACAATGGAAAGTAGCGCAAATTATAATGCTCTTAAAACCGGACAAGCGACCAGAAGAACCAAAATCATACAGGCCAATAAGTTTGCTGCCTACCCCTTCAAAAATCTATGAATCGCTATTGTTGCAACGCATTCTACCCATCCTCAGAGACAATAAACTGATTCCTGATCACCAGTTTGGATTCCGAAGTAAACATGCAACGATTGATCAGGTACATAGACTTACAAAGAAAATCATGCAATCGTTAGAAGCCAAAGCTTACTGCGCCAGTGTTTTCTTAGATATATCGCAAGCGTTCGATAGAGTATGGCATGATGGTCTACTGTTTAAAATTAAAAGTGCCCTCCCTTGTTACTTGTACAGAATCTTGAAATCCTTTCTACAAGAACGATATTTCATCGTCCAAAATGGAGAAGCACAGTCCGAGCTTTGCCCCGTAAATGCAGGTGTGCCACAGGGTAGTGTGTTGGGGCCTGTATTATATCTACTTTACACCGCAGATTTGCCAACATCAGCCTCAGTCACCACCGGAACATTTGCAGATGATACTGCTCTTCTAACTTCACACAATGATCCAACAATGGCCTCAAAAACACTGCAAAAAAGCTTAAACGACATATCTTATTGGCTCAAAAAGTGGCGAATAAAGGCGAATGAAACCAAGTCTGTGAATGTCGTATTTACATTAAGGAGAGGATCTTGTCCCCCAGTGACACTCAATAATATAGAAGTCCCACAAGCCGACCATGTGAAGTACCTCGGATTACACTTAGACAAGAGACTTACCTGGCAAATGCACATATTTACAAAGAGGAAACAGCTTGGCCTCCAAACCAGAAAGCTGTATTGGTTGATTGGTCGCAAGTCCCAACTTTCCTTGGAAAACAAGCTACTATTATACAAGGCTGTTCTAAAGCCCGTCTGGACGTATGGGATCCAACTATGGGGTACGGCGTCCCAATCTAATATTGAAATACTGCAGAGGTTTCAAAACAAAATCTTGCGGATGGTGACCAACGCTCCTTGGTTCGTACCTAACGAACTGCTACATCGAGACCTAAGAATACCTACAGTTAAGCAGGAAATTGTACGGCACACAAAGTCATATAAGGAACGCATATTACAACACCCTAACAACCTCGCCCGGTCATTAATGGATGATGTACAGCAAGCGCGTCGGCTTAAACGAAAAATCCCCCAGGATTTGGTCCAGACACAGTAACACAGTAACAACACTGTAAATTAGAGGGGATGTGACATAGGTCACTTACCCGGCACGCCCCAGGAAGCTCCGCCCGACATACTGCTGAATGTCCAAAAGAAAGTGACAGATTGCAGTACAAAGAAATACAAAAAAAAAAAAAAAATTAAATAATTTAACACTTAAAACTTTCCACTTAACACTTTCCTTAAGTCAATCAGTCAGTCTAATATATCTATTTATAGTCTAATATCTATTTAGTCTAATATAAAAAAAAAACTTGGATTAACATGGAAGATATGAAGCATGTTAAATTAGAACCACCCCAAAAAAATATAATTTAATAACACCCATTTTATTTGCGTAGTTGATGTGGAACACTCACATGTGCGGTTTCTTGGCAACTTGGTCCTCAATCTTTGGGACTGCGGAGGCCAGGAGGCTTTCATGGAGAACTACTTTGCTTCCCAAAGGGACAACATCTTCAGAAATGTAGAAGTTCTCATATATGTGTTTGATGTTGAGAGCAGAGAGTTAGAAAAGGATTCACATTACTACCAATCATGCTTGGAAGCTATTTTACAGGTACATATTATTAAATTAACAAATAACTAGAGCAGGCTTTAAAAAGTACATTGAAAGCTCTTTTTTTTTGTTCCCGAGGGGGAAACTGTGCTGCGTGCTCCTATTCTTATCGCAGAACTACAGGGACGGCATTGAAAGCTCTTTGAAATGTGTCATTAATTGTACACTCATCATAAATGTGTAGGTTCACTGCCTGTATCATTAAAGAATAATAGAATATGTACAAGTTAAGTATAAGAGTTCTTGTGTTTTGCTGAAACTGATTGCTGAGTCATTTTCATATGAGGCAACCATATTATTTCAATAATATCACATCTGAGGTTGCCTTCAAATAGAACCCCTGTTTTATATGAAGTTGATTGCATATTTATTTATGCAGTATTTTTTTCTTTGATTTTAATTCAAGTTTTTTCTTTGATACTTTCTTACAAACAACTGCTTACATATTCGTCCGATTTTCGAGCAGCTCGTCTCGATCCGTGCGAGCTTCGTACTGTCGTACCATATACATACACGTTAAGCGAATGCTCGTTCGAGCTACATGGTAGGCGGAGTGGGAGGTGTTAGGTTTTTTCGTCACGGAATTTCTTGATTCGGTCGCCGCGCTCAAAGCCCGCGATAAAAGCCTTGCAATAGCTTGAATTTTCTTAGTGAGGCTTCTGGTCACCTCTCAATAGCTCTAGGTTTGCATTTTCAGTTCTTGCACATAAAAATGTATACATGTGTGCTCTTTTTCAGAACTCACCGGAAGCACGAATATTCTGCTTAGTGCACAAAATGGATTTGGTAGCAGAAGAACGAAGAGAAGAAATATTTAAAGAACGAGTTGAAGACTTGAAAAGGCTTTCCAGACCATTAGAATGTACCTGCTTTAGAACAAGTATATGGGACGAAACACTGTATATGTAAGTTGATTATCTCCTTTATCTTATATATTTTCTACTTCTAAATACAGGAGTGATCCAAAATTTAGAAATTCTAATTCTTATTAGGTAATTGTTTTTGGATCTTTTTTATTATATGACATACCTTATTATGGAAATATTTTTAGACCCCTTATCGTCCATTGTTTTTAATCTATATTTTATTACGTTATATATGTTAACCCATTTAGCATTTTTATACCTAATAAATTTCGGGGTTAACATAAGATTAAATATCTACAAATATCTTGTAACATATTACTCTGAACCTACCACCTTTGTGGACCGTTTTCATATGCACTTTGCCACAACCCACAATGTCTAAACCACTGTTCAGTACTGCTAATCAATTTACAAAATGTATTTTTAATATGTTTTATTCATTTCAGGGCATGGTCAAGCATAGTTTACAAATTAATACCTAATGTTAAGGCATTGGAATCATCGCTCAAACAGTTTGCAGCTATAGTGGATGCAGATGAGGTATGGAAATTCTATCTACCTATATATTAATATGTGAAACAAAAACTTGTGATTCGTTTTTAAGATACTTGCCGTTGGCAGAGAAGAATGAAATTACGCACGGTTATTGTTGATGTAGAGAAGGCTTGCGCAATGCTAATATTTTTTTCAAATAATGCATAAAACATACATAAAATCAACTAAAAACACATTACACACACTACCTTGCATTTGACACAAACACATACATAATAAACGAAATAGAACATTCAACGCTTAATATGAAATCATAACTTCAAAAATGTCAGATGTCTTAATCAAAATAACCGGTATTGCTTTTAAATGCAGTTTAGTTTAGTTCATAAACCTCTTTTTACGTTTAATATTCGAAATACCTTGAAAATTATTACAATTTATTCAAATTAGAGCAATATTGGAGCTACTTTGGAAAATAAAAAATTTAGTTTTATAATTTAATTTTTAATTACTGTCGAATTTCGACCGTTGCGACGGGTGAGAGTAGACTAGTTTATGGTTACTGCAGTCCATGAACTACTTATACACCAATAATAGGGATTACTAGGCAAATCTGAATTAAACAAAAGTTGTATTGTGACCACTGAAGATTCTAATCAGCTGTATTCTAACTTAGGCCTCAGATACAGCGACGCATTTGTGGGTAGCGCCAGATAGATGTATGGATGTCCTTCTGCAGCCGGCAGCATTTTTTTTGTTGTGGAGAGTGGGGGGGGGGGGGGGGGCATATTCAAAAGATAACCGAAAAACTATGGAAGATGATGAAGATGAAAAACGAATTTGACTTTTTAATTCCCTTAAACCCATGTGGCACTAAGGCGCGAATAGGGTTATTCAGGCCTTTCCCGGCAAATTACAACATGCCTCCATTACTAGTTGACCTGGCGAATTTCGTTTCGCCTAAAATTCAAAAATCTAAAATTATCAGTGTTCCTCCACTATATTATTTGTGACTATAATGTGTATGCACTAGTGATTGTGACTATGTACTGACATTACTTAGATATTAAGATATTGTTATTTTATATTGAAAGTAAATCCTCGAATTTTGTTTGTGAAAATTATTGAATGATTTTATTACAATAATTGTGACTAATCTTTTAAATCAATACATTAATGAATTTGTAATACTATGTATCTATAAATTGCATGCCTTAACAGGTGCTGCCTTATCGTTAGGTCCAACTATAAAAAAAAAGTGTATTTTGGCAAACTTATTCTGTTACCACCGATCATTTGTACAAATCCATTTTCAGGCAATACAAGATTTTAGTTGTTTCGCATTTGCGAATGCCTAAGTGATAATATTCGTTACTGTAGTGTTAGGTAGATGATGCCTAAACTACTTAATACTTTCCCTAAGCTAAGCAATTACTTTTCTTGTATAGATTCTTTTTTACACAAGAAGTTTTGACTAGAAACTGTGAATGTCCCAGGTGTTGCTGTTCGAGCGCGCGACGTTCCTGGTGGTGTCGCACTGCCAGCGGCGGCCGCACCACGACACGCACCGCTTCGAGAAGGTCTCCAACATCGTCAAGCAGTTCAAGCTGTCCTGCTCCAAGCTCGCCGCGCAGTTCCAGAGCATGGAGGTGGGTACCTAATGGTCTATCGGTAAGTCTAAGGGTAAAGCCAACCGTCAACCCATTATTGCCCCACTGCTGGGCACGGGTCTTCTCTCGGAATGAGAGTGTTTTAGGCCATAGTCCATCCCGCTGGCCAAGTGCGAATTGGTGGACAGGGTAATGGCAAACAAACTTTGAAATTTTAAGAAAATGGGTTGGATGGAAATTATTCAAAGATCTCATTAAAAGTACTTGATGTTCAAATATGAAAAATATTGATTAAAAGTCACAAATGATCCAATTACAAAGTTTTGCGAGTCTCTGACATTATGCAGATAAAAAATTTAATTTACTCGAAACAAAAAACAAAAAAAACACGCATTAAACAAAAACACAAATCACAAAAAAAAATACCAGGTGATAGAACTCACATAGTTTGACCAGGAAGTACCACCGGCACACTTATTTCTAACGTGAAGCAGGTGTTACACAAGGTGGAAGAGTGTGCTTGCTGGCTCTCTTCCATATGAAACGACCAAGTCATTCCTGGGGAATAGCAATGCATCTGTGATTGACTTCACACAGAACCCCCTGCTCTATGTGAAGTTTGATGTCCTTGGAATCAGAAATTTGTCAATTAATAAGTTTAATAATTTAGTAAGATCAAGCTTAGTCGTAAAGCATATTATAAAATTTCTGGCTACATAGAAGATAAAACAACTGGTGACTGAACAATATGTTTCTGTAATTAATTGAATTTCAAAGTGTAGCATATCCTGCCAAGTATGCTTCTTGTATAGCCAAATATAAGGCAAGGTACTGAAGCGTTAACCACTTATCATCAGGTGAACTGTGTACACTTTTGCTACTTTAACTATTAACGGATTAGGATAGATAAGTAGAATAAGAGAAGTCTAAAAAAAAGAAGATAAGTATCTTTACTTATCTCCTTCAAAGCTGAATGTATTGACAACTCCTTTTGTAATGCTAATATCCAGAGGTGACGTTGCCTACTTCCCATCAGGTAGCTCATCGGCCGTATCGTTAGCTATATAAAGGTGGATCGTATCATCAACCCATTGTTGTCCCAGTGCTGGGCATGGGCCTTATCTCGGAATGAGAGTGTTAGGCCAAATCCACCGCGCTGGCCAAGTGCAAAATGGTGGGTATAAGACCATTCAAAAAAGTGGATATAAGACCAAAAAGACTCAGAAACGTTACATAAATAGGTTGAAAGTTGAAAATTTAAATAGAAAAAACGAATTAAAAAATCGTCTTAAAGCAGTAAGATTTTGTGTGTAATTAGCATTTTTACATTTTTCGTTTAGTGTAAAGATATGGCATATATTTGAACTATTATGGATTTATAGTTTTTGATTTCCAGGTGCGCAACAGCGTCTTCGCGGCCTTCATAGACGGCTTCACGAGCAACACGTACGTGATGGTGGAAATGTCGGACCCCAAGATCCCGTCGGAGGCCACCCTCATCAACATCAGGAACGCGAGGAAACACTTCGAGAAACTGGAGAAGGTGTCTTCGAGCGCGCCCAGCCAGTACCAGTAATGGAAAAGAAAGGGCAAAAGGGTGTAGAATATTGTTAATTAAGGGTGGCCACGCGGTCGCTCGCGGTTATTATTAGAGTTGATAGCAGCGAAGCAAAAAACATTTGATTTTAATTTTGAAGTTGAAGTATATACCTAACAATCATAAGTATTCGTGATGTAACGAACGCATTCGTGAATATTCGTTTCATTCGGAAGGACTGTGTTAATGTTTTGCGAATACAGTATTGCAGTTTGATGACAAAAAAAAAGCCACCAAATCCACATTTTAACACCCCCAACACACTTCTATATTTTATACTGATTATTAGTATAGCGGCACCCATGGCATGAAATTAACAAAAACTGAAGTTTAATATGCATACGTAGAAAATACACTTTCAATAATTACATATTTTTTTCGATCGTAGAAAACATATAAAACAATAAAAATTAAATTTTATGTTTCATAAAAAATACCGTTGACAACTATACCGTTCCATTTATTGGTAGGTAATCGGTGAATGACAATTTTGGTAAAAAGATCTTAACCCTGATCAAATTGGCCACCCTTCCTGTAGATAATAAAATGTATGTATAAATAGGTTAATTGGTTTTTGTACGCGGTGCTGTTTCGTTTGTGGATGTTAAACGAGTTTATAAGACCCTAAGTTGAGCTTTCAAAGTATGTAAAAATTGGTATTTAAATGTATGTGACATTTATGTAAAAGAATTGGACAGCTATATAAATTAGTGTGTAATTTCAATCTCTCTTACAAATAACATTATTTCATGCTCAGGTAAGACAATATGTTACAAATTTATCGGTATATTTAAGTAAGAGAAAATCTAGTATATTTTTGTATTTTTCACACATTTATAATCATGTACTCATGCTTTCATTAATACATCTACATTACCTTTAGTACGAGTGTGCTACATTTTCCGAAAACAGTAAATGTATATGTTTTTGCATTTTATTACTTTGGTCATAACTTGCGAGCTTGCAATGTATGAGCGAAAACGTAATTGTTTTGAAGAAACTTATAGACTCGTACAAAGGTACAGTACGGTACACAATACATTTACATACAGGTACACAGTACATTTGAATCACTTATAGCATCGTGAACACGTATCCATAAAACTACTCATACTAATACTATGTTCTATGAGGAAACTCTTGCCAAAGCAAGCTTACACATTGTATCTAGTATTGAAAGGAAATGTTAAGCTTTTTAAATCTTTAAAATAAATTCTATGTTACTGTATTATTTCGCCACAGTTGCTTATTTTTTTTAAGCTATTTCATCGCGGGCTTTGAGCGCGGTGACCAAATCAAGAAGTTTCGTAACGAAAAACCTAACATCCCCCACTCCGCCTACCATGTTAGCCATACCGCGGCCGAGCGTTCGCTTAAAGTGTGTGTATATGGTACAACAGAACGAAGCTCGCACGGATCGAGACGACCTGCTCGGAAATCGGACGAATATGTAAGCAGCTGTTTGTGAGATATACTTTCTCAGTATCAAAGGAAAAATTTGAAAAAAAATACTGCATAAATAAATAAATAATTATAATTGCATAAGTTGATAAAAAATAGCTTTACCGCAGCAGTCCCCGAGTGCCGCACGTTTTTTTTTAATTAACATTACGTTAAAACATTAGCACGTTCGTCGCCGTGGACAAAAAACATATTATGTTGTTGAAATAATTATGCTTCAAAATTCTATTGTTATACTTAACTACGTTTTTACTTCGGTTAAGTTGATGTAACTATTTATAAAGATAACCTATGTACAATAAATCTCTTTTAATATATTTATAGCAACATAACTTAAATTAAACATAGCTCACAGTTATTTTTTATTATCTCTGTAATAAATTATACATTAGGAAAGTTTAATTAGAAATAAGTTATCTAAATTCCTTATAAAATAAAATCTAAATTATATCCTCAGAAAAAAAAAATCAAATATCTTCAGACAATATTTTGACATAATAATATACGGTGCTCGTTTTGTCGCATATATATGACGTGAGTATATATGCATGCTAATTTCTCTAAGCGACAGTTTCAATACACATTCTAAATAGCATTAGACCGTTGCAAAATTCAAATAAATCGGTATTTGGTAATTTGTGTATATGAGGACGTAATATGTATAAAAGGCATAAGACAAAATCGTTTTAATAACCACTTACTAGCCACAGCTTTGTAAACTTGCAATGATCGTATATTTATAAAATAAAACAATTATAAATCTCTTAGTCTATTTTAGACCATTATTAGCAAATATGAATGAATACTTGTACCGGCACTTAATAATCCTCATTTGGCAAAACGACATTATCAAAATTGATTTTTATGTACAGTCACGAGCTATAAGATGTGACTACGAACAGATTAGCAAAAGTATCTGACCCAAGAAGGAGTTCAATAATATCTGACTACACGAATAGAATATGTAGATGAACGTCAAATCACAGATATTATTGAACTCCTTCTTGGTCAGATACTTTTGCCAATCTTCCATAGTCACATTTTATTGCTCGTGACTGTACATATTTCAATGTCTTGTATTAGAATACAAATACAAAAAACAATATAAAAAAAATTCTAGACTGTATGTATAATTTATTTGTATGAAATACCAAGCCGAATATAAGCTTAGGATACTTTTACATAAAATAGTTAAGTAGCTAGTGTAAAATTATCTTGTACCTAAATCAGCTTCTTGTACCTTATCGTAAAATATGTCTGTGATTTATTTTCGTATGTAGTTGCAATATAAAATGTATCCTTTATATGCTTAGAATACATAAATCGAAGAAGCAAAGTGGATAATTCTACATTGGTGGGATGAGTATAATTTTGCAGGTTATTTTAATAGTAAATAGACTTTTCATGTTGAACTTTGCAATATATTTTTTGTCTCTAGGATTGTTGTTGTTAAAAATATTTTAAGGATGTTTAAAATATTTTTAATAAAGAAATTATCGAATAGAATTTTGAAGCCCTTACATAAATTGTCGCCCCTCTTGCTGTCCTACTACGCAGTAACATATATGATATGGTGGTCATAAGAATATTTCAAGAAAACTGAAGCATGTATGTTTTTTCACAAACTTCTTTCCCTTGAAACTTTCAATTTATGTTGATTTTATAACTATCTGCACATGTGAATAAAAAAGGGAGAAATTAAAATTATAGCCAAGTTAAAGTCAAAATTGGGGTGGGCAGATGTGAGTAAAACTCTTTAAATTCATAATGAGGTCTGATATTTTAAATACACGAGCTACCTACCTACCGCATTATCCGTTACAAGAAATCAATGAAAATAATATTTTATGTAATTTAGTCGAATGTGTAACTTTTTTAAGTATTAAAACCCCGCACTTACTCAGTTACCATATCATACTGCATTCCAAAATATTATTTATGTCATGCAAAGGGCAATAACATTTTTTTGTTTCACAACACGATATTGTTACAATAAGAAATAAAACATTGTGAGCCCACCTTAATGATTAACATTAAACATATCATATATAATTAAACCGCCACTTTTGTAAGGTAATAAGAAATATTTATTTATTATTATATTGACTCCAAAAAAGGAAAAAGCCAAACCACCATAATTATTGGTGTCGATTTATGATATATGTTCACAGAATGTAACTCACATGTAATAAAAGATATCATAAACCCCAAGTAATATTTCCCTAGTTGTCGTTCATTACTGTTAAAAATTTGTTCTACTTGTTTTTTAATAATTTAAATTATATTAAATGCTTATAAAATATATGTGTTTCAATATACCTTTATTCAATTCTATTTTGCAAGTATATGAAATATTTATATGGCGTTTAGACACCAGTTTAAAGTAGCCAGCTTACATAATGGTGGTAGTTTGTGGTCAATGCACAATGCCTTTTTATGCAAAATCTTCCGTCATTTATTTCAGTTTGTTTCATAATTACATGAAACAAAATCAAATAATTGAAAGTTTTTTTATAAAATACACATATCACAGCCAGCATAACATTTTATATCACCTAAATCATAGTGACGATGTCGGAAAATTATAGTAAGTATTACAAAAGTACACGTTCTATTGCATTACCAGCTTTGTATAAATAAGGTATGGGCAAATTTACCCTTCTGCCCTATTTGTTCACGTCACTTTATTTGATTTGTCATCAATGATAAAGTTATGACACTATCCTATTGATTTGAGGTATCTTACGACCGTCTGCAAACTTGCCGTATCTGCGTGATAATTACAAGAAACACTCCTTCGTCGAGAGGTTCGTTGTGTTAGAATTTGTACCTTATCTCTATCGATATAGAAGTATCAACTCGTATGTCCATAGTCCATACGCACTACACTAACTTACATAAAAATAACGTAACGTGTTGAAATGAATGACGAATGTTTATGTAGTCAGGGCGCCTACTGCAATAGCTACTAAACATTGGAAAATAACTTTGATCTGGAATGTTATAAAACACCTATGAATAAAATTACAGGTAAAAGGATTCATTCTCCGAACTCCATTCAAAAACTCAATTATAGTCAGAAATTCATACACATAGAGCTCATAATCGCTTGCTCTAAGTTTTCAAGTAGTTATCGTGAAGTAGTTATTCTATGGAATTTAGCTAGCGCGGTCGTGTCGTTTCCACGCTAATATTAAAACGGACCTTGATATTGAATGTTATCTTGAATCATTGATAAATAAAACGAATACTACAGTAATCTCCGTATAACGTAATTCGACAAACTATCAATTTAGTGGACTGTGTCCAAAATAATTTGGTATTAACTTTATAATTCACGACTTGTTATTACCCTTAGTCTTCAGTTTATGGTGAGTTGACTAATTGTTATGTTAGTTCTAAAACACGAGTATGTCATTTTTAATGTGTTTGGTAACTATGTTAAATCAGGTCTATAAGAAAGATTAAACATACTTAATGTAAGGATATGGAAATTCCTTCATTCCCGGTCAAGATCCTGGCAATTTTGAATTCACGAATCATTGTATTACCCTATAATTTATTGATAGTTACTGACATATTTAAAGGTTGCGTTAATCCATATAATTGAAATTCGAAGAATCGTTCTTATATACATATCGATCTATTTTCTTCGTAAAGATAAGACCAGGAAATTCATTCACTGTTTGATTGTTACTTCATATCTAATGTTAAGATTACGTTAACCTAGTGGCGTAGTGGCTATCTGTTAGAAAAAGTACCTACATATTATGTTTCATTGCAGCTTTGAAAATGGCACAGGAAAAACCAGTGTTTGACTATCACGAGGAAACTCACAGGGAAAAGCTCGCCCGCAAATCAAAGGAATCTCCATTTATGGTAATCGGTAAGTGGCTATTTCATTAAATTAATTATATTTTAATTAACGCTACAAGTACTTATATTATGCAATTATCGACCGCTCTACGTTATATGTCCCGCTCCAGAGAGCGAGCTACCCTGGTAAAAAGGAACGCAATCAAACAAATTTTCTCTACTCTAATCTAACGCAGCACTTAGATCTCGTAATTAACGCTCTCCTTCTTCCCACTTCACCTTACTTGTGCTTCCATATATTAAATTATTTTTGTTAGTTGCCTGGCCGTTAGTTTTAACAATTTTCGTTTTGCCAAAAAAAGGTACTTGTTTGTAAGTACGTCATCCCTACATTATAACTACATACCTTTTAAATAGAGCAGAATAAATTATTATAGCTATAATTGCACCCCGCATTGTTCTCTTCATATACAAATTTCCAGCATGTTCGCTGGAAATTTGAGGGTAGATTTCAAGTAATTTGTGCTCAGTTTTTGTGAACATGGCAAAATGGCGCTCAGCGTGAGGAGGATCAGCAACCTGAGCACCTCGGATAATTTCTGCAAGCAAAGTATACAAGTGGATAATATGATATTTATTCTGACGTTTTTGTTCTATCTTCTAGCTTCTGATCACAGACATCAATGTATCAACACTCCGGCGCTAATACATTGTGAATTCGTTCACTATTACTTCTCAACAATTATTCTCTAACAGCGTATCGGGATTTTTTTATCTCAACGCCAAAGATATTATGATTGTGCTCGAAACAATAAATTTGCAGATACACGTGCGTTTAGTGTAGCCTCTGAGCCCATGTGAAATGCTCGGGCTATGATCCTTCGAAGGTTAGGTACATGTCTGAAAACCTGATCGGTATTGTCACCCTTCTAACAAGCAATTTCCGCTATTTGGGGCAATGGTGGTCTTAGCCTTCTTTTTATAAATCGTTTTTGTTTCATGTTTATGCAAATATTTATAACAATGGCTGATAGTAGAAAAATAATTAAGTTATGTTTTCCTATTACTTTCTAAATGAAAAGTTGATTTTTCAGTACCTACTTTATGGTGGTAGAAAGATGTGAATCCCGGCTCACTATTATTTGAAGCGAGTATCTTTGTCTTCGACAGTCCCAACGAATCTGTCTTTGACTTCATATTGTTCTATGTGCAGTTGCTTACAGATGGCCATGACCACTTACAATCAGGTGGACTGCATGCTTGTTTGCTATTTAAATCTTACAAAAAAAAAATCTTTGATGTTGTTTAGGTGACCGGTAATTCCCCATCTTCCCATATAACTAGCTAATTGTACGTACTACATATAGACATTTTTGTCGACGCTTGCATGAGATCACGATAATGTTGAGATGCAGCTGCCGTCAGACGATTACGTGCTGTTTCGTCAATTGTTTGAAATTGTAATGATGATTGCTCAAGTCACAAACATCCCGCCTATTGTAGTATTAATGTTATTCTTAGAAATGTTTATACATAGTAGTTACATTTTAGTTACGGGTTACTTTTTGAATGATTCCTGTATATAATCGTGCCTGAGTGAAAGTTATTTTCGGATCAGTTCGCCGAAGGAAGCAATAAAGCTGTATAATGGAAGTCTATCTAAATAGAAATAGGTACTTAGTAAACGTACGTATACACCCACTGGATTATTTGGGATCGACAGTGATTCCATGCTTATTCGAACACACTTAAAATTCTAGTTTCATGTTTTTTTTAAATGACGACCAATACGACGATGAAGTACCAATACCTACCTTTTTTTTTCTCGAGGGAGAAACCCACAAAAGGTACCAGACGCCGTGGGAGCAACGTAGGGTTATGTGGGATTTTTACCACACCAAAACCCCCCCGGTGGCCGTCCTCGGCGCTACAAAGAGTACTCCGGGATCTCCAAAGGATCGCAACCGGAATCCTCTGAGAGCGTTGCCTCATCGGGCTGCTCCTAGATGGACGGCTGGGCCCACCGCACCTTCCCAGGACCGTTTTTTGCCAAAAAATTACCGCGTCATAAAAGCGTGCCTATAATAGGTACGCTTTAAAAGAACCACAACGGCCATCAATAGGTAACCTATTGATGGCCGTGGTGGTTCTTTATTATACAGGAAGACGTTGCGCATGTTGCAAATTTTGTCCCTTAGTCGCCTTACGGCGTTTATGGAGAATAGGGAACAATATTATTCAACCCTGACACTACCGGTAACCAGAAAGCATAGCTGTTCTTATTTTTTTCTTTTATTCGCTCCTACGATATCTTAAAGAAAATAGGAAATTATGGAAGGGTGTTATTTAACACCGACAGTTCATAGCACACCTGACCAAACCACTTGGAGCGGAATAGTTATTACCATATCCCTCGACAATTCTAGTAGCTAGGTATTAAAAAGAACAAAAATGCTACATAATAGGTACTGCTGACTACTTTTTTTATAAATTTGAAGTAGCAAAGGAGCATACAATCCACCTGATGGTAAGTGGTCACTGCCGCCCATGGACATCTGTAAATAACTTCATACAGAACAAGAATTAAATCCAAAGTCAATCGTAGATGCGTTGCTACTCCCGAGGACTAAGATGGTCGTCTCAAATGAAAGTGCGCAGGCAACCACCCCCTTCCACCGAAACGCAAGAACTGCTTCACGCTAGAAATAGGTGTGGCGGTAATACTTCCCCGGTCGAACCATTGTACTACCACCTTATAAACTTAACTTTATAGATTTTTATTTTTTAAAGACTTCGATCGCCTTTAGACGTCAAATATTAATTCACATTCCAGGTATCGCTGGCCTCGCAGCAGCTGTAGGCTACGGCGCATACTCCTACAAAAACCGCGGAGCCATGAGCACCAGCGTATTTCTCATGCAGTTCCGAGTGGTGGCGCAAGGTGTCGCTGTGGGCGCCCTCACCGCAGGAATGGCGTACACTTTGTACAATAACCACTTCAATAAACCCAACAAAGATGCTATTAGCGACGTCTTAAAATCAAACGAACACTAATAGTAATGTTACAATACGCTAAAAACAACTTATTAGTGTATATTGTAAAATTAATTAGTTAGTAACTTGTTATTTAAAATTAATAAATCACATCATATTGTTTCCTAAATGTATGTTGATATTTATTATTATTTCATAGTAGTTGTTTTCAGTAGAGGGCATTGGAGAGATTTCTAATCAAAAAATTGGCGTACAAAATGTTTGTCTAATTTTAATTTATTTTTGGTACATTTTTTTTTTAGTTTTGTGTAAGTTAATTAGTTTTAAGTTATTTAAATTAGAACAATTACTTGTTTATGATACCTATATTATTATTGTTTATATTATGACGCATTAAAATTTCAATATTAAATAAAATATTTTGATTGTAATGGAATAATTTAATTTTTAAATTTATAATTTAACCTGTACAATATTAAAAATATAACAGTAATAATCTAGAGTAACAGGCATTTGTTATTAGTATAGTGGTCACAAATTTATAAGTTACATAAAAAACTTAGAAAATTATGATATACAAAGATGATCTTTTATATTTCAAACCGTCAATTAATTAAACAAATTTTCATAAATTATTAATATGTAAATAGTAAATTTGTTACATGGAGGTTTTGGTGTAATTAAAGATAATAATGTAATATGGAGTTTTAAGTACAGACCATGAAAATTATTAAAGTAGGTAATAATTATATTTATTGCACAGTAACAACACATACATTTCATAATAAGCTTTTATACAGTACATAACCAATATAAAAAAGGACGTCATTGCATTGCAAGATCGTTTCAGATAGATAAATCGAAGCAAAAAATGACTAGGGCTAAATAAAGATGTAGTCAGTTATGAAATATTTTTTTAATAGTTTATCTAAAATGCGGTAAATTTTAATAATTTCGCAAAATGATGTGAGGCAGAAGTCATAAAAATGAAAAGATCAGTGTTTTTTTGTATTTGTTTTATATCATAAAACAAGCCATGATATTATAATAATAATTAGCTTATTAATACTACTTCATAGGTTTAATATCACATTTCAATTTTTGAAAACACAGCAACTAATTTTTTATAAGGCTAGTTTTGCTGCATTCCTTTTAATACTATTAATATTATACAAACAACATTGAAAAATCACGATGCTTGAAAAATTGAGTTTATAAATGACTAAGATGCAAACATGACAAATAGTAATAAATCACACCTGTAAAACAATTGCTGGCTGAACATACAATTTCATTAAAATCTATTGAAAATCACACAATAAGAATGTTCAGACAATTCAATACACTTCTAAAAAAAACAGATCTTATACAATCTTACTGATGTCAGTTGCCATCGCCACTCATAAATATATTCGACATGGGGTTGTAACATAATGTTCTCAATTCAATAATCAAAACAAAAATTGTGTGAAACTGAATTGAAATGCCTCATATAAGTCTACCTTACCACTTTCACATCAGAAGAGTGGTATTAATGTTGGCAAAAATCAGGCAGGTGCAAATAATAATATTCTTCAATAAATAATCAACGGTGAAGAGGAAATCTGCGAATGGGAAAAAGTGATCCAAAATAAACATGCTGGACGACTGGAAACTTAGCCAACACCTCCTTCTTGTACATTTTGATCAAGCCTTGGTTTATTTTTGACCATGATCCAACAGCACTTATGCTCCATAATTGATTAGAATGCTCTGCAAATGGGCCCTTCTTCACTTCCTTTATATATTTTATGCACGACAGAAACATGTAGTCATTACAATACTTGTCAATAATTTCATCTTCCAAAAATTTTGCAGGTGGATATATCCTAGGTTGATCAATGAGTTGGGAGCTTCCCCAAATGAATGGGACAAACTGATAGTCGTCCAGACTCCACACACCATGGCTACCTGCGGGTTCCATCCTGTATGTCTGTTGTAACTTTCTAGCAATACTTAAATACTTATTGAATATCAAGAACACTGTGGCTATATTGTCCTCTATCTGAAGAGAACCAATCTTGTAAAGGCAACAGAGAAACATGATGAAAGCCATCTCATGTCCCGTCCCATAGTCAATTCTAGTTGCATTCCCAAAACTTTCCTCTAAATAGACTTTGATCTCTGGTATAGCTAAATGCAATTGTGAATCTAACGCATCCTGTAGAAATGCCGTTGAACTTGCCTTTACCTTAATTAGCCAATCTCTAAAGGCTATATTGCCGAACCTTTGAGGTTGCTCAATTGGTGGAAACTCATCAATCATCTTATCAATTTTATCTAAGAGATTCATCATCTTAGTGACATTTTCTGATATTTTGCAGTCCACAGATAGAGGCTTGGCTTTGATAGCTTCATTGAGAGTTGCAATAAATCCTGTGTATTCCATGTAGGCTTCTGATTTCTCCCAGATAGCCATATCAGTAATCGTCTTTACTGCTTTTTGAGGTTCCACAAAGCGATGGTTAACTGGAAGTGTTGGAGTGGGTGGCTCCACTTTTGATCCATCACCTATCACACTTTCTGCATTCATCTATACAACAAATAAAATCACATTAATTATACTTATTGCTTATTTAAATCTGCGTATAATTAAGCAAAACTAAAAATTATACTCTATCAAGTCCTAAACGTACGTACGCTTATCAGATCACGAGATATTAAATACTTAGCAATCAACAGATAGATAAAATTTTAGGAGAGATAAAAATTTAATGTGCATCATCTTCCCCCGCCCTTGGCAATATGTACGAGAATATGTTAATTCTACTCAAATGAATCGGCTTCGAGGCGGCCGCGATAAGCGCAGTTAATGAAGGTCACAAGTGTCAAAATCATACTAAACACATGTACGCTTAGAAGGTAAATCTATACGGTTTATAAGCTCTACAGAGCTAATCCGCCAGCTCCTAACAGTATCATGGAGCGAATTTTACGAGGCATTATGAGATACCGAGTGCTCGATCGAGCGAGCATGGTCAAACAGTTCCAAGAAGTAAAAGACAACCCTGTGGTGAGTTATAAATATTATAACCGATAAATACTAACCTTGTACTTTACACCTCACTGAAATTTGTGACGCCGACTATTTTAAATTCATCAATTAGTCTTTTGTTATCTATAAATATACCTTTTTAAGTCGTGTTTATCGTTTATTCGTAATATTAAACAAAACTTCTAGGTAATAATAATGAACATTGACTTTGACATCTGAAATAATGACAATCTGTGCACTTTAATTGTGGCATTTTGCGCTATGACGTATGTCAAGCTACCGTGTATTTATTCAATGTTGGTAGAGAACAAAATGTGTCAAAGAATTAGTAGGTAGTTTTAAATTAGAAATGGTTCATTCCCCGTGTAAGTACCAGTAGTAAGACGGGGAATTTTATTACCGTTGTTACTACTGCTGCTGCTGAATAGAAAATTACCCTTATACTATCTTACTACTTTACCTTACTACTATCTTAATTCTCAAACAAAAAATCCATTTGGGCTCTGGGCGGTAGAGCAAACCCAAGAAATGGACATATATACACACAGTCATATGCTCGCAAAAAATACTCTCCTTACGACGCAGTCAGGTAATGTTAAAAAGTTAGGATTAAATTGCGACTGAAGTAACGAACAAGCATAGACTCCACTTAGTGCTAAGCGGTCACTGTTGCCCCTGGAATCTATAAAAAATGTTGTTATCCAAAAAGAGAAAAACATTTAGTGTCCAGAGTAGCAACGTATCAGTGATTGACTTCAGATGGAACCCTATATGTTAATTTACTCTTTGGATGGAACCAATGTTCTTGACATCTCAAAGTAACTTGGATGTCCAGGGGCAACAGTGACCGCTTAGCACTAAGTGGAGCCTATACTTGTTCGTTACTTCAGTCGCTTAAAAAAAGTTTAATCATAACTTTCTAACATTACCTGACTGCGTCGTATGGAGGGTATTTTTGCGAGCATATGACTGTGTATAAATGTCTATTTCTTGGGTTTGCTGTACAGCCCAGAACCCAAATGGATTTCTCGTTTGAGAATTAAGAGAGTAGTAAGAAGGGTAATTTTTTATTCCCCGTGCTACTACTAACAGCAGCAGTAGTAACAACGGTAATAAAATTCCCCGTCTTACTACTGGTAGTAAGATTGGTAGTAACACGGGGAATGAACCTTAGAAATTTCGCTGTACATTGTTTTAATTTCATGTATAAATTAATGAGATTTTTCAAATAACAGCCGAAAGCAGTTTTCTACACTTGTATGGACAGCAGAATGATTCCAACAAGGTTCACAGAAACATCAGTTGGAGACATGTTTGTTGGTAAATAATATAGAAAATAAATTAGAAACTAAACAAAATATAAATAAATTTTACTTACACTTACAATACTCTTTTACTAAATCTTAAATCTTTTTTGCAGTAAGAAATGCCGGTAACTTAATACCTCATTCTCAACACTTTATTGATGAAATGACAAGCTGTGAACCAGCGGGATTAGAACTAAGTTGTGTAATAAACGATATAAAGCATGTTATCGTTTGTGGTCACAGTGATTGTAAAGCCATGAATCTCCTATACAAGTTAAAGAGTAAAGAAGAATCTAGTATAGTAAGTTTGCAATAAAATTGGTTAAATTCTAGTTGAGGCATTACTAAATTTAAAAATGACTTTTGAACATATGTTTTTGTTTCAGGAACAAAGGCGAATATCTCCATTAAAATCTTGGTTGTGTACTCATGGACAAACAAGTCTCAATAAATTTCTAGAAATGAAGGGTGACTTTAATAAACCCATGTTATTTATTGGTGAAACTCCACAACGCAAATTTGTTGCTTACATTGACCCAGATGATAAATTTAGTATAGAAGATAAGTTATCTCAGGTACATTAGCATTTAAAGGTGATTATCGAAAAGGACTTAATAATTATGATTTCTAATTTCGATTAATGATTTTAGGTAAACACACTTCAACAACTTCAAAATGTAGCATCATACGGTATGTTGAAAAAACGTCTCGAAAAACACGACCTTCATATTCATGCATTATGGTTCGATATTTATACTGGTGATATCTACTATTTCAGCAGACGTGCTAAAAGATTTATTATAATCGATGAATCTAGCTACGAGTATATATTAGCTGAGGTTCGTCGTTTTTACTCATAGTGATTTATTATAGTCGTAAATAAGAAAATTAATAGCATATTTTATTATTGGTAAACATAGTTTATTAAGTGGGGCCAATTATTTAAACAACCGAGATACTTTATCCATTTCATTCTGTACAAATAATTTATTTAAGTGTATTGTATATATATCATACAGTAGTAATATCATACAGTAGTCTAACTCTGCCGTGTCCTTGAATTTTATACCTACAGACGCGCTGGACGAGAGTTCGCGTTAGGGCTACCCGCCTAAAGTATTTTAATACATCTGTATACTTGACTTTCTTACTTATTATGTATTTTATTCAGTAGATTAAGGTAAAAAACAACGCGTTCTTTTAATATTCAAGAGACTTAATAATAAATCGAACACAAATAATAGTTATAAATTTCACACTTTTTATTTTGGTTGGTAAAATATTATTCATATTTTACCAACCAAAATAAAAATTATTAACACTGGACGTTGAACTGCTCTTCGCTACAATATTATTTAAATAAAAAGATCCACTGCTTAAAAAACGTCACATCGCCCGCTCGCCACTACGGCACATTCGCTAGCTGTTGGGTACGGTGCATACTGAAATCGTGGCGCGTAGGTACAACTTGCGTTTCGTGCGTTTGTAAGAAGTTAGAATACTGTAGATACTGGTAGTGTGGTATTGTAGTGTATATTGTATTTGATATAATTTGTTTACATACTTTAAGAATCTATAATTGATAAATTATGAAAATAATTAGAATAGTTTTATCTATCTTAATATGTAAATTAGTAATATATTACTTTAAGACTAGGTTTACTATTAAACACGTAAATTAAAACTAGATATTTTTACACAAACAAGTATCTACGTTTAAACTTACAAATTGTAATATAGACTTTGGCTTTTTTACTTACAAAATAAGTTTTATATTATATTATATTTAAGGCCTTTTCATTATTTTATACTTACCAACGCAGCAATTGGATTTATTATATAAAAATATTTCAAAAAAAAAACTTCTATGATTATTATTTTATATTTAAACGTTACAAAATCAGATTCGAAGTAGCAAACGAGCATGGAATCCACCTGATAGTAAATAGTCACTGCCGCCCATGGACATCTGAAAGCAACTTCATATAGAATTAGGTTTTTATCTGAAATCAATCAAAGGTGTGTTCTTACTGCCGAGGACTAAGATGGTTGCCTCATTTTTATGTAAGCTGGCAACCTCACGCTTCCACTAAGACGCAAAAACTGTTTCACACTAGAAATTAGTTTATTGGCGGTGAACTACACTGGTTGTACCACCTGGCAATAATTATACGTGAAACAACTAAAAAAATCTGATGTACAAAACAGCAGCGGAGTGGACGCGTGATAAAAGTTCAACAAACTCAATGACATCATTTATAATAAAGTAGTAAAGAGAGTACTAGAGGGAGAGGTTAGATCTATCTACCTTTTTTTTTGTTTTCGAGGGGGAAACTTTCAAAAAGTACCCGACGTCGTGGGAGCGACGCGGGTTATGTAGGATTCTTACCGAACTTAAAGGTAGCCGACCTCGACGCTGCGAAGAGGACTCCGGGGACTCCAATTGACCGCCACCGGTGTCCTCAGCGTGTGCCCAAGATCTACCTACCTACCACACCTAGACTTTTATTGTCGTAGACCACGTTCAAAATTAAGGCGGATCCCTTGCAGTCGCATTTCTACTATATCCCAAAACTCAACAAAAAAAAACCTGAAGATTAGATCGAACTATGAAAATCTGCATTTCAAATGAGTTTCAATGAAAAAAAAAATCGCTAGTTCTGAATACCATTTTACGCCACTGGGGCCATAGATGAAGTTATGCCAAAATTTCTCTTCATTCCTTTTTTACTATCGAAAGCAGATACATTTTCGTGGACCCCCGATTTTGAATTGTAATTCTAATTTTTTAGTCACGCCAATGTAGTCCTCCCGTCGAGTCGCAAGTGGAGCCAAAGGGTCGATTTGGACCACCTTAGATAATGAGTATTTACACTTTGGTTATTTACCTCCCATATCTCTGGTAAAAACCAAACCGAGAAGGATTGACGAGCATCTTGGCAAGTACCCAATACACACGAGTACAAAATATACATATTCAGCCCTATACGTGTATGCTCAGCGAGTTGCTAAATCGCAGATATTAAAAAAGTAATTGTCAGATTGTGGTCATTACTGTCAGTGTCATAAAGTTACTTGCGCATTGGCAAAAGGACATAAAATGGAATTGTGATGCAATGTGAAGAAAAACTTGAAAATTACATAATTAATAATTTTCCAAATTAGTCACTCAGTAAGTTGGAAATTAATTATCATAATATTAATTTAGTTAAATATTTGGATTTGTTTTTCAACAAAAAACGAACAAATCTTTTGATGTAATGTGTATGAAATGTTTTAAGTTTTACAGACTTAAAATCTACGTAATTTACTTTTAGATTACCATATGATGTATTGCTTTACTAACGGCCTGACTTATTTCTTAAATTGGATCATGATTATCATATTATTTGTCAATTTTCTCTTAAAACTTACGATTTTTCTTTGACCTTGTCCTTGAACATGAAATTTCAAAAAATATTCCTCGCACTTGGCATTGGATGAGAAGAAAAATTTTACTATCGAATATGAAAAGTTGGCATGTGATGCATAGCACCTACACTTTAACAGAACTTGCACTCATAATGTAATTATAGGAATTTTTTAATTGTTATTATTAAAAGTTGTGTAAGGTTTTCCTCAACATATAATCAGTTTATAGGTAGAGAAAAGATACAGATATGTACAGGCATTAAGTGTTAGTGAAACATGTGTGATATGTCCAGTAAACATCTTTTTAACACAATTGGTATTTGTATGTGTTTCATGTTTTTTATCAGTTTGTTGCTGGAACTTTGGAACCAAATTCTGTCAATGGTTGTACTACTATCTTAACAGTTTTCTCCATTTGCTAGTCTCCCATACATGTAAATTAATTATGATTATTATTATGACTCACTAAAATCTAGTTTTATTTAAGGGTCCTACAATTTCACCATGTCGCAGTCTAACCCTATTTTTGACTACAAAAGTGAGTCTCAGGCAGAGAGACTCGCAAGAAAGTCTAAGGATTCACCCTTTATGATTATTGGTAAGTTGTAAAATAATAAATAGTAACATAAACATTATATTTAAATATTTGTGGCATGTTAGTCAACCTCCAAAAAATACTGGGTCCAATAACAGATTCATCTTTTGATGAAATAATTTCACAATCAGGCTAGATAGACACTGACATTATTAAATTATATATTTATTTTAATTTACAGGTATTTTGGGGCTGATAGGAGTCTGCGGCTTTGGTGCTTATAAATTTAAAAACAGGGGTGAAATGAGTACCAGTGTCTTCCTGATGCAACTTAGAGTTGCAGCTCAGGGGACAGTCGTCTCTGCACTCACAATTGGGCTAGCATACCAGTTAGCATCCAAATATATGTTCAAAGAAAAAAAGGAATAATGTTAAGTTATTCATATTAAACAAGCCCAGATACTTAACTTATCGCTCTACCAAGCAAATTTCTAACTTACTTATTTTATACATAAATAAAAACAAAATTACAACTACAGTTATGTAATAATGCAGCAGGTAATATTTTATGCATTAATTTCCACAAATAATTTGTTTCGATTTCTGATAAGTTAGTAAAATGGGCAATTAGCAAAATTTTGAATGTTGTGTGTAGAATCAGTGTTAATAGGAAAATTGAAATGATTGCAGTATTACTATACTGTGCAACAATATTCTCCATTTGTGTATTTACAAATAGAGAAGTTATCAGACATACTAAATCTCGAAGAATCTCAAAATTTACAAAAAACTACTTTTACAGATACAATACAAATTCCATTATTCATATTTTTGTTACTTGTTTACATACAATACAAAAAATGACCAAAATTCCAACTAAAAATATGTAATACTGGGTAGTCTAGATGCTATGCTACATTTACTTAAATATTTGTTTGGTTTTCTGATAAATTTGTAAAATGGGCAACTAGCAAATTTTGAATGTTATGTGTCATGTCTTTGTTATTAGAAAAATTATCAATTGTACAGTATTGTAAATAAAGAATCTCTAAAACTATCTGAAATTGGAAAAATCTCGAAATTTATTTAAAGACCATTCGTTTTTACAGGCACAATTCAAATTCCATTATGCATATGTTTAAGTTATTTTTAGTGGGGTTTAAGAATCGTGTTCTGTGATCTTAGCATTATGTATTGGGTATGCTGTAGGCATGTATGTAAATATGGATACTATCTCACTCTGTACACATCAATCTAAAATTTGAATGGACCATCAATTTGAGGCATAAAACAAATAATAATTTGTGATATGATGTGGTATGTGTATCATGTAACTATAAGAAAATGTTTAATTTATTAAAACCGCTAACATTAATTTAAAATCCTGTTTTTATTTCCCTATTACAATACAATACAAAACATCTTTATTATACACCAAATTAGATATCTAACGAAAATAATAAAAACCACATAAATTGTCTTTAAAATTGTATTACATATATTGTCTCTTACGAAAAAACTATAAATGAAATGAATAGACAATAATGCTTTGTGCTTTACTGTAGCAAATGATATTGCTCTGAAGTAAACATATAAAAGGTGTATCATTCAGAAATGATAAATATCATGTGGTAATTATAAAAAAGGGTATGTGTCATTACAAGTATATTTTCACCTGGAGAATGTTGTTTTTTTATTATAGGTATATTTATCATTTAATGGTAGGAAATAGTATGTATGGTACAAACCAAATACAATTAATTGAATATTTTATTGTTTGTAAAAAATATAGGTTAAATCAGGAATTTCAGCGAATAATTCACAGAAATAAGTAGTATTATCAACTAAGTATTATTCTCTGAAATAAAAATACGACGGATTGGAAAGTTCGTCTAATCGTGACATAATAATGTGGGCAGCTGGGCAGAAAAATGACACGTGAGTCCGCGTGACGAATGACGATCGGCTGTTGTCACTTACGCTATATTACATCTGAGCCATATTACCTAGCTATGTTACATCTGAGCTCACTGAATCATCATTTATTATATTTATACATGTAATTTTTACAATATTCTAAATCATATATATAGGCAGGAGGGCCTAGCCTATATCAGTCATTGTAGCGTTCTCTCGTGGGGGTAGGAACTAAGGCCTAGGAGATAATTACGACACTGGTTTATAGTCACTATCACACCTAACGAAATTGATATTCGGATTAACGTATTCGGAGTAACTAACTGGCCTCAACAAGGCCCGCACTCCGCGTAGAGGTGTAAGTGGCAGTACGTAAAGTAATCCCATAACTAACTCAGCCGACCCATGCTTGTGCCTTCCGATCGCACGACATAATCTACGACTACCCGGTCAGCGTTGCGTTAAAAGCAGGTAGGTGCTACACATATTTGTCCAAGTTAATACATTACGACCTATAAAACTAAGCGGCGTTAATCATGAAATGTATTTTTTTATCTGACTGAATTAGCAAACGAGCATGCAGTCCACCTGATGGTAAGTGGTCACTGCCACCCATGGACCTCTGTAATCAACTACATACAGAACATGGGTTCCATCTGAAGTCATGATTGACTTCAGATGGAACCCGTGGACTTCAGATGCGTTGCTCCCGACTCCCGAGGACTATGATGGTCGCTTTATATGAAAGTATGTATGTAGATTCCCCGTCATCCACCGACATTATATGTAAAGGATGTTACGACGGAGATTGAAGTAATGTATAAACAAAAGTAAAAACTATAAAGAGTATGATTTTTTCAGACAATACAATAACAAAAATATTTAAGAAAGGCAAGATATATTGTGCAAAACGCACAGGGTACTTTGTCTAGTATTGAAAAAATGTAGCATTAGAGTTCCGTACGAATATTATATTTGATGACGTATGATGTGTACAGTTTAAAAAATTACATTAAAATATTAATTCTGGTGAGCCAATCAAAGGAACGCAGATTGAATATCGCGGATCTACACATGTGTATACATTAAAATTAAAAAAACTTGATCATAAGCTATTAGGTATTCTACGTACGATAAAATAAAACGAAATTTAAAAAATCTTACATTGATTTAATCCAAATGTACATTGTCCTAAAATTTACAATACCAAATTACCTCTGCTAAGTTACAATAATAAAATAATTCATATAATAATTTTCATTATAAATAACAACGCATAAAAAAAATATCAATCACTTTTACTGCAGTCAGACAATCCCTTTCTCATTTTAAGACTATAATTTGGAATGGTCAAGTCGTCCTTGTCAGACGTGGAATGATTTTTATTCGAATGAGAAGTTCCTTTAACAGACGACAAGTCGTCGGCATTGCTGAATAACCCATTAGATGTGTTAGAGCTAGAAGTCGAATGATAAGTCATAGATTTAAAAATCTGGACTGGAGTGGATGTACGCGCTCTGTTGTTATTACCACTTGGACCACCATCTACCGATTTTTCATTTTCATCAACTTTTAGAGACGATTGTTTCATTTCTTCGGGCATTTTAGTTTCACACAAAGATATAAATTCATCTTCCGTGCCATTTCTATTAGATTTATTTGAAAACGTTATTTTTTTCGCGAGTTCATTAGCTAGAAACTCTTTCACGGTCATAGAGTTTGTTAAAGATGTTTGTTGTAATGCATTTTTCGCAGTATCGCATACAGTTTGACTTTCATGTGGTTTCAGTACATCCTCTTTATGTGAAATGTTCAACAAAGACATAATAGAGTCTTTAGACAATTCTGGAACATCTTGATAATTAAAACTCTTAATTTTGAAGTGAGGTACACTAGAGCTAGATGTATTTGAGGAAGAAGATAGCGCAAGTCGCTCCTTAGTTTTTTTTAGTGTTGAAGACGCCCATCCCATACCAAGCCTTTGGAATGCATGTTCCAAATCAGGATTTGATGAAATACTTAATGATTCTGATGTTTCTGTAACATTCTCTTTATTTTTAATTATTGCCTCTGATTTCTTTTTCTCTTTACGCCCTCTCGTTAATGCTAACAAAGACAATGTGGATTCAGAAGAAACCGTCGTCGAATTTACATTTGATGTTGTTTCAAATTTAAATGGTTCACTGATTAAGTTTCTTTTCAAAAGTTCAGCCATGACATCCGGGAGACTTCCCTCTGAATGAAGTGAACTAAGTTCTTCATTAACATTTTCATCTTTTGAAATTTCATTACGACTACATGCATCTTCTGGCTCCACAATATTGTACTGCTCCGCATATTCCTGTAAGGTAATAAATGGCTTCAGCATTATGTCATTGAACTGTTTCAAATCCATCATTTTGATTTTTGAATCATCTGACGAATCCGTAGACTGTGTTTTAAACATCCCTTTAGTTAAATTCAATTTACTAGGTTTAGTAACTTTAGGATCAATAGTTTTATTTTCAGTATAAGGCTCACTATGTGTGTCATCTTTTTTATCATTGAAGTGATTATCGTCAACGTCTTCAATATTTGTAACGTTATTTTCATTATCAAGCCGTGTCGTATGATTTTTATGTTTTAAACTCATTGGCGAATCAACCTCAACTACAGTTGATAATTCGTGTGGAACTATGCAGCCATCAGGCACATTTTTTAAATTCATTCTTGTCAGAGCAGGTGGTGGTCTTCCCCTACTTTTAACGCATGGTTGTCCCACCATACTTTCCGCATCGGTCTTATCACTTCCCGTCGAAAATAAAACCGGAGATGGAGTTTTAAATGATTCAGGTTTGAGAATGTCTGCTAAAATTGGCACATAAGTCGACGAATTGTTGGTGTCGTCATTTTTCTGTTCTTTAGGACTTGTTGGCAGAGATGACAAAGCTTCTGTTAACGTTTGAATTTCAACTGAAGGGTTAAATGCGTGAATCCGAGTATTTGCTTGAATATTTTTGTCAGACTTTTGATCTATATCTGATGTAGAATCTGAGGTTGAAATTTGGCTATAAGCTAATGATTTGTTTCTCCTAACTTCCTCCAATACCTTGGCAAGATTAGACAGGCGTTTAGTACATTTTTCTGTTAAATCTGCTATTTTCTCCATGTTTTGAAGTTTGTCTTCAGCCAATTTCATTAACTCTACTTCACTATCAACTTGATTAGTTTGGGTTGAAATACTAATGGGCGGTGAAGCTAATTTTCGTCGATTTCTCGAAAGGTGATATGCTTCTGATTCTGAAGATTGATTTGTAATTCTATGAGACTGATAAGGATAATCTTGTGGCACTCCCGCTTCAACGCGGTAGTTTTCGGATTTTACTTTTGTTGTTCTTAGAGAGGGATTTACTACATCAACGCGACTTTTTTGAGGTTTTAATTGACTTCTTTCAGAATTATAACTGTTGTTCGAACATTCTTGATTAAATCTCATTTGTCTCGATGTAGGAAAATTTCTACATCGCGAATTCAACCCATCGTTGCTTGAATCAGCGCGACTGCTCTTTTGTTTTCTTGAATATACTGATAATGGCGATGTCGTAATCAATGTGCTTTGACCAGATTGACGTCGATTTTCTCTATTTGTTTTATTAATTTGTTTGGAAATATTAAGTGACTTTACTTTATGTACAGGTCGCTTTCTATTATATTTATATAATGGTTTTGAGTTTCTTTCAGTTTGACTTCCTGTGTGTTTCACGTTACATTTTGAAACAGTTTTTCGTACTTCAATATTCTTCAATATCTGTTCCTTCACACTGTTCTTAATTTGTTCTAGTGATATTTTATTACAAGTCGTGAACTTATTATTAGCGAAATTACTCGGTACGTCAATAATTGAGCTACCAGGTGTAGTAACACCACTACATTCTTGATTTACTACTTCTATCGCTTTTAAACCTTCTTTGTTAAGAGCTAACAATTTTTTAACATAACTTTCTACTATAGGATTCAAATTAGCTTTGCCTAAATTGTTGTTTACTTTGTTTTTCTTATTGCATAAAGTAGAATAGTTACTTCCAGTATACTTTCGTTTATTTTCATTTAAACTCCTTTTGAATTTCTGTTTACTACAAATTTTTCTTTCGGAGCGATTCTTGCAGTTATGTGGTTTAACTTTCTTATGTCTATTTTGAGGTGCTGGATAGTTATCATAGCGTTGTTCGTTGTTAACATTATCGGTAGTAATATCAGTACTTCTAGATGTATTTGGAGGAGTATCGACGTTCACCTTCTTATGCTGCTTTTTACACTTCCCACATTTGCAAGTTTTACTATCATTTAATCTTAGATTATGTAAATTAGTGTCACTAGAACCCGGTTCGTATATCTCATCATAAATTTCAGAGGTGCCTTTTCTTAAATACCTAGGTAGCACTAATTCGGGTGGACTCATATATGTCGTTGATGTAGATGAGCTAAGATGCATAAAAACAGGCCTATGAATTGGAGAACTATGCGACGTTTGTGTATAAATGGAAGTAGCCGGTCTTGGCATAGTGTCTACCTTGAGTACATTGTCTGGAATGGCAAAAGAATCACGAAAACTTGTAGATGCAGCTTTGTCACATGTCTTAGGAGGTTCAGCTGCACATGTCCGTTGTTTGAAACTTTTATTGTTGTCCAATTGTGTCGATTTATTATCCTGATTTGATAGAGGTTCTTGTGTATGTGTTCTATCAATTTCTGTAGGTATTATTATAGGTTTTTCCTTCAATGGACTGTTAGGTTTCTGGTTCATATCTTCATTGTGCGTACCAGAAGAATTTAATTCTATATCAGATGTTTGAATTACAGTCGATTGTTGAGTCATGCCATTTTTTTCTTCATTTTTATCTGACAAAATACTACTAGTCTCGATTTTATCTTTATTTGGACTAGCTTTCTTTTCTGCTTCCTTCTTTCTTAATTGAATAACAACTTCATAGGCGTCATCCTTTAAAAAGCCAGATGCGCCTACATAAAATTTACCCGCATCTTGCCCCCCTTCGTTAACAAATTTAATATAGCCGCCATCCGGTTGAACATTAATAGCCTTATCGTTAAATGCAGTTCTGAATGAAGAATTTGATGTAGCAGTTGAAGGGTGCCTGTCAGTGTGCTGATGTGAAACTGTACTTCGAACTTTGCAATTTTCACATGATTTTGAAGACCTAAAAATAAACATACTGTATAGTATAGTAACTATGTAAATTACTATCTCTACTAGAATTATTTGAACATGTAAGTTATAACACAATATTACTTTTAGGAATATAGCTCTTACAATAATTGTCGGTATTTTAGATAATCTTCATTATACTTACCACACCACACTTAAATACAACATATATTAAAAATTACAAACTATGTGTGCAACCCGTCTATAATACGATGAAAATATAAACGACATGAGGGTCAATAAAAGATTATCATTAAGATAATTATTATTTTATATCTTACTTACCTATTTATTGAAGCATCATTTCCTTTATTAGCGCCAGTACCTAAACAATTAAAGACATTTTTTAGAAAATTAATAAGTAAACATATTTTACAAATAAAAAATACAGTTGAATTCAGCTCCTCCTCCTTTTTTGGAAGCCGATTAAGAAGTAAGCAGAATTACCTTTATCTTGTTGAATTTTCTCTATATTCGGGAGTTGGATATTATGCTGATTGGATCCACTTTCTTGCTGGTCATCTGAGAAGTACATTGATGTAACATTGTCCCTAAAATATAGTTAAAACACAAAGTTTATATAAAGTTAAAAAAAAACAACACAAACAATATTTAACCCTTTGTATTTACCACCACGGTTTGCGATCTGTTGAAGGTTGCCATAAGTCCACATTAGTACAACAGCTCAATATATTATAAGAAAATCTGGAGGAACATAGGATAGGATTAATAGGAAAGAAGGTATTCAATATTAGTGTTAGTACTGATAACTCACCCATTTGCACTCACGCTCTTGTATACTCCTGAAAAAAAAAAGGATGATATTTATGCGTAAAATACAAAGAATCTCCAGTTGAACTATCAACATATCCTTTTACTACTTACCTTCTTGTAGTTGTGTAAATGAAACGGTATCTGTTTTACGATTATCTCTAACATCAGTCTTATTTAAAATATTAGTGGCTTGATGACTGTTGTCATCCATATTTTCAGTACCAAAACTATGTCTATTACTTTCGTCAACTTTAGTTTTATTCACAGAATTCTTCTTAACTTTATGCTTTTTGCTCTTTTTAGACTCCATTACTTTGTAAATGATAATTCTTTCGGCATCTTCTATTTTTTTACCCTCGTCTGATTTGTGACTAGCCACATTATCTGGCCTTACTTGTAAATTCTCTACCGAACTCGTGTCGGTTTCGGAAGACGATTCTATGGAATCATTATTATTTTCTTGTATGATAACAGTTTCCACAACTCTTTTGTGTGTTTCGTTACCCACATCTTTAGTAGGTGGCGTGTGTTTATGCCGCGATCTGTATTCATGATAAGTGTCCACAGAGCTGAATTTTACAGTGTTCCCAGGTTTTTCTTTCAAAGTGTTGGGAATAGTGTGAACAGCTAAACTACTGTCACTCTCAGGTACTGGCATCCAAGAATATTGAAAGTCTCTATTACATACATTATTATCTATATCAATCCTAACTGGGGATTTTGACTTGCTTCTTTTGTGATCATGGATATTTGCTCGACATTTTGAATGCTAGAAACAAAAAAACTTAATTTACTGACTATTCATAAAAGACAATTGTTTGATCTTTCTAGTTAATTATATAACCTTTTACTCTTCTATACATTTATTACCCTGCAATTTAATTGTGATCACCTACATACCTTACAATGGCGTCTGCTACACTCTCTTTCTATTTTTTTATATTCCTGTTGTAGCCTTTCTTGTCGTTTGTCCCTAATTTCTTTTTGTCGGTCTCCATCCATGTGTGCAATTCTCTGAAATAATACAAGCTCATTATGTATGCATAAGGACACCTTTTTATTTCTATGATTTTAATTTACTTCTCATCATTCTAAGCTATTACGATTAAAGTTACGATTTCTTGTTCCCAGTTCCCAAATTCGTATTATCAATATTCGCCTTCTATGACTACTGCTGCTGGGCATTCACGGTTTTTGTATTGACGGGATGTGGTCGAAACATAACCCCCGCGAGTAATGGTCGATGGTCTGCTTAGAACAGTAGTTCTATGTTGTTAATCGTAATATTTATAGGGCTAAAAGTGAAAAAAAAGTCTATATTTGTTATAGTATACATACAGTTGTTCTTGTAGATCTTTCCTTTGGCAATGAATTTAGAAATGCCAATGTGTCCCTGTATTCTTTATCAACATTTTGCTTGGTTACTGCCATTTTATTCCTCGCTTCCTGTAATACTCTGTGATGTGCCTTGTCATTGTTATCTGGTATCGACGTTTCTTTTAGAGCTTGAGAGTAAGCATCCTCATCAATACTTTCATCACGAACAACTAGTTTTTCAACATTGCGAGGCAAGTATCTCATGTCCCTAGTATTATGATCATACATGGTCACAGAGTTTTTCTTATTAAGTCCACTATCTTGTTCCATGGACTTGGCAGATTTAGCAACATTGTTTGATCTACCTGAAACTAAACATAACAATATTGTTTAAAACTAAAACAATGTAAATATGCCATTAATTCCATATAATTTTATGTAATAAGGATGTAAGGATAATAGTAAAGTTGAGAATGCTTTTTATTATATACAAGGCAGCCCCAAACTAATAATATGTAATCTAATAATATGGCTAACATAATGATGAAACTAATATATTAAGGAGAATGTAACAACCAATACAAGAAATTTGTGAGATTTCAAAAGATTATAACTTTTCAACAATGATGAATGGTTGATGTTTATTATAAATGGTTGCTAAATGAAGCCACTGTAGGCAAATAGAAATAGGTCACCTGGACTTCTATGCCGGTGCTGGCATTTACGAGTCCATGTACAGGGTTTTGACCTGTCAAAACTTAAGGGAAGATCTTGTAATTGAGACCTAAATGCTAAAATGTTATTCATATACATTTTATTTGTTTTAAAACAATTTTGGGTTAGAGGTCCTTTTTTGTACAAACAGAATTCACAATTCTTTTCAGCTCTCCAAGTAGCTGTGGGTATCACTTGCTCGTCAAGCACATGACAAATATGAGGAAATACACTACCATCAGTTCTGGAAGCCCTTGTTCTTAATAATGTTTGTTTTATACTCTGCAAATCATCTGTACTTCTTTTCTGAAGCAGTGCCGTATTTGGTTCTCTCAGTCGCAGCCCTCTGTTTTGAATATATTCAGAGACCAATGTTAATGATGGTTTAATGGGCATGTGGTCATCTGGAATGCTGGTGACACCACCACGTAAACTCGATGGCATTTCATCACTTAAAGCAAACAAGTTCAACCTTTTTTGTTTATCCAATTTTTCAACTTCAGTTACAGAATTTTTTGGGGTATCATCTTTAGGTAACGACAATGCAGGTATGTTAGGTTCCCATTCATACGGTATTTCTTCAAATTCCCACTGGGTACCCATGTCATTCTTTGTCACCAAGTCAGTTTTGTCTTTATGTTGATCTTTATTTTCATTGATTTCACTGCCTTTTTCAGTTGCATTAAGATTTTTTCCTTGAGCTTCAGTAATATTTTTACTTGAAGATGATTTTGACAAATTGTTTACAACAATCTGTGATTTTTCCCGACTTAATTCATTTGCCACTTCTCTGAAAACACGGAATGTTAACACACATTTATATGTTTAGTTATATTTTCAATGTTATAGAACATAATTATGTATCAAAGAAATATTTTACTTATTGTAACATAATTTGTTGTACATAAATAAGACCATTTCAGATTTATGACAATTTGGGTCATGTAATATTGTTTTCATTCTTTATGCATTATTTCACATGAGGTGACCATCTTAGTCCTCGGGATCAGCAACGCATCTGTGATTGACTTCAGATGGAACCCATGTTCTGTATGAAGTTGATTACAGATGTAGATGGATGGCAATGGTCACTTACCATCAGATAGACTGCATGTTCGTTTGCTACTTCAGTCAGATAAACAATATATATATATATATATATATATATATATATATATATATATATATATATATATAAAATGATGAGATACAAGCTAAGAAGCTTCATCATCAATCATATCCAGCTTAAAGAAATAAGTGTTACGATCATAGTTTCTGTATACCTTGCTTGTAATTTTCTATCTAGTAATTTCTTTTGTTCGTCCAACTTTTCCTGTTTTTTCTTTCTCAATTCAGCGACAGCCTCTTTACCTCGTAATTTTGATAAGTCTTTCTTTTCTGGAATGTCTAAAACAGATACTACAATTAAATAGTGAAAGTTTCTATTTTTTCTATGGCACATATCATATCCACCAGCAATAAAACACGGGGTATCCTAAAATTTAAAATCTTATATGTTTCCTAATAAAGGTATACACTTATTATGATTTGCCTGAATTGGTAAAAATGGCACTTCTTTCAAATGTAGAAACAATCTGAGACTTAGAACTTTGATGCATGCATTTCAGTGGTAGAGCTAAGAAGCTGAACAACTAATGTATGAAGTAAGTGTGATGGGTAGGACTGTATGGATTTTGTTCTAAATGTACATAGACAGCCTTGATCATTTGCCATCAGATCTACTACATTTCTCTCGCTCATTTGCTCCCTCAACTATATTAAAATAATCACTCAAAATATGTAGACAAACTGAGAACAATGCAATTTGTATACACATTGTCTTGCACATACATTTATAATGTTATCACCTGTGTCAGTTCTAACTAATATTAACTACATAAGAAACAATTAGCAATATAATCTCATCAGAGTCAGTACAATAGTATTCAAATTGTGTGACATATAAAAAAAATTGGAAGGTCATTTACTACAAAACAAAAAATTGACACTAAAGTAGATATCTTTGAATACTAATTTGACCTTGGCTTACAAGATATTGTCTGAAGATTTTAATGAAGATATTAGATTCACCTGTTAAGTTTACTTCTGAGGCATTTTTGTGACCAGCCCCAATGTTTTGAAGGCCTTTAGCATAGAGTTGTTCCAAACGGTTCACTAGCTTCTCTTGACGTTGAAGATACTCCTTCTCTTTGTTCGGATCTATATGTGATACATGCCGCAACTGTTCAACCTTGGCGCGCTGTCTGATTTTCTTTGCTATGTCCTTTGATTGTTCCCTAACCTATACATAACAATCACACACAATATTAATGATGATTTAATTACTCACTTACTTATTTTATATTAATCTGCAACTAGAAAGCTTTATTTTTATCAAATTTCCGAACCTGCTGAAGTCTCAACTTTCGACGACGAAGAAATTCGTTTGTTTTCAATGTGTCAGCCTGAGAAGTCATTTTAACATTCAACTAAACTATAGAAGGCGAAGTTCATATATGCCTATATTTAAATTAACCAAGGAGCTTAATTTCATGCTAATTAAAAACTATTTCAGACACATGACAATAAATGATAAAATTTCAAAATAACGTCAAAACGTCAACTGCAACGTATTTCTGATTTACTCTAAAAATTATGACAAGTTTGACGACACAGTTGACATAACTTGTTTTTTTAATACTGTCTTTATGGACTCGAATTATTGCCATTCAACCCAACTTTAAGACAACAGTACCATACCTTACGCGTAAAGATAGCATTTATTAAAATATTTATTGATATAGCGTATAATTTTACCTCTAATTATTTATTGCATATAACTGAAACATTACGAATTAAAGTACAGAACCATTTTAGAATCAATAATACATCAAACTTTAAAATATGAGTTGCGTTTAACTAATGGATATAATATACATATATTTGGTGATTATTTTACGTTTCAAATACTTTAATGTATATATGAAATACTGTGGTAATTTTATAAGAGATATATAGCGTTTTTAACAAAAGAAGCAAGTTTCATAAGTAGCGTGACAATAATGTTCATGTACTATATGACGCCATAAGTTCTGCGGTGATCGTTAGCATTTTTACCCGACTGCGTAAGGAGAGTAATGTTTGAGTAATAGTTATAAAAAATAATATTCGTGTTCAACAATTTAAATATCTAGGAACCGCGAAATACTCTGCGCGTCCAGTACAGTAACGTCAGTAGCACGACGTTGAGAGTTCCACGCTCCTGCAGTGCATTAGAAATATTTGCTCAGACCCGAACGTATGGCTTTCATGCAGTCATTAGGCAAAAAGTGGCATATTTGGCATGACGAATGTGGGGGAGAAACAACATCATCCTAAAAGCAGTTTGTGAGGATGTGCATGTACCTGTTTGGAGGCATTTTACGCAGACGATACTTGAGACTGAGACGAAGCTGCCAGTGATTCGGTGCAGTCGGCGCAGTCGCCTGCGCAGGGTGCCCCGCAGGTATCCCTACCTCAATATTTTTTACTAACATACTTTATCAATAAATTGTTACGAACTAAATGGGATGGGGACAATTTATTATCCGATAATAAATTACCTAATTTGGATTTGAATAAAAACAAAGTTCATTGCTCGATATTTTCTATTGATTGACTTGGGACACAACAATAAGCAAATTGTTTATTATGTGAAACGACATGTCAAGCAATTATTGTCGCTTATTTATTACATAGAACGAAAGGATTTAACGCATCACGAGCAAACACACCTTTTGCACCGAAACGCAAGAACTTCTTCACGATAGAATTATGTGTTGGTTGTTGTGGGTCGTTCCTCTTCTGTCGAACTCTACTCGTTCTACCACCTTGTATTATTTTATTACCTAAGGCTTACGACGCGTAAAGAAACAATGCATTCATTTTACAATATCTTTATTTATAAGTTCATGTTAATTATGATTACAATAAATCATTCAATAGACTTCCAACCAGTCCATCATCATGACCAAGTCCTACGTCTAAGATTTTTTTCCCTGCTAAACCAAGTCTTAGTACATGTTCATAATCTTGAGAGCCCGGGTGAAGAAGATCCAAAGTAATCAATCCCTCTGGTCCGTCGCCACCACTGCCCATACCTCCCATACCGCTTGAACCTCCCATACCGCTTGAACCTCCCATACCGCCATTGCCTCCCATACCGCCATTACCTCCCATGCCGCCATTGCCTCCACCCATACCGCCGCTGCCGCCACCCATACCGCCACTGCCTCCACCCATACCGCCGCTGCCTCCACCCATACCGCCACTGCCTCCACCCATACCGCCACTGCCTCCACCCATACCGCCACTGCCTCCACCCATACCGCCACTGCCAGAGCTTTGAGTTGTCGCAAAAACTAATGCGTTAACTAATTGCATTATGATTTCTTCAGCATTGCTGATACTATTTTTCGAAGGTTCCTTATCCTCAAGGGCTCGTAAGATAGTCAGTAGCGTGGTCAAGTCTTCTACAGAAGTGCCGCATGTTGAACACGACTGACCGCAAGACGGCTGGCAGTTGTTGCCGGATCGAATGCGTATGCATTGTCCTTGAGATATCTGAGAAAAAAAATCATAGGAATAAGACAGAGTACAGCTATCGAAGAGAATAGAATCATTATTTAACTATACTTAATTAATAAACGTAACAAAAATGTTATTACAAGAATTACAAAACAATGAAGCTCATTGTTGAAGTCGAATATACGTGATTTTTGGAAAATAAATCACCAATGAAGAAAATTTAAAGCCTCCTTTTTTGTTGTGAAGTCTTTTAAAAACTTACAGTTATTAGAGCAGCGATTCCAAACAAAAACGATATAGCAATTAAATTCATGTTTAATGAATGTAGGTACTTAATTCGAATGAGGATTTAGGTCCTCGCAAACGCCTTTTATACACCCGTAAACAACACCGTCGTCTATTATTTCGACACACTGTACAATTAATAGAAATAGTAAACAGACATTGCGTAAATGATACACGATATTTGGGTAATTATTCTAAAATTATTAAATAGTCACGTTCCACATATACTTAACGTCACAGATAATGCTCTGAAACAATGACAACAAACAACGTATGTGATGGTAATAAATAAGACTAAGTATCTGCAAAGGCTCTGGATGTCAAGGACATATTTCGCGAATGTGTAGTGACCGTAAACAAGTTGGCGCCAAAATATATTTTTTATATCACAATGCCAAAGAAAAGCTCTTTGCTCCACTAAAATAATAATTTAGTTTTCGATGAATTATTTTAGTGGAGGAATTATATATTTCGAAAGAGCATTTCAAGCGTAATTTATGGGGATAGTGAAAAGATAGAACGTATGCTCGACATTTCCTGCACTTCTTGGAACACTACAAGTTGCCATTGGATGCTAGTTGACTTAAATATGAGATGACTATTTTTTCCGTCAAAAATAGCAGCTAGTTCTCATCTTCTGATGAAACTACTGTTCGATAATATAATTATGGAGTTGATTAAAGATGTCCCTGGGCGGCAATTGCTATTTGTTATTGGATTGACCAACATCATCATCATCACAATCATAGGTATCAAAGGAGGACCTCCTTTGATACCTATGATTGTGATGATGATGATGTTATAAAAACAAAGATAGCAACTTAGCGTATGTAGTATTTTGGTTTTATTTAACGTCATTAAAAATGTAGGTCTGTACACTAAGTCACGACTAGGAATTTCGATCCCGGGAAGCCGAGTCCCGGGATCCCGGGTGTAATTCGATCCTGAAAAATTCGGGATTAAATATTACAGATCCCGGGATTTTCGGGATTGGCCAAAAAAATATATATACAAGAATTTATTTGAATAGTCATTCGTATAAATACTTATTGACGATTCCAGCTACGTCCATTGAGCCCAGACGGGTTTTTTCAACGTTTGCATACAATATGTGTAACAAACTGAGAAATAGACTTGGCGACGCTACATTGGATGCGTTATTATTTCTTAGATTAAATTTTTGCAATATATCCCTTTAAGACATAAAGTGTCTAATCTAGATATTTTAATCAAAGTCTAATTTTTCTCACAATTCTCTCATAATCTGTAAGTTATTATTTTATTTTATTTCATTTTATTGATTAGGGGGGATTTGTTTTTATGATAACACCTAAAATACAACCATATTTCATTATATTATTCCGGGATTGTCTCCTGAAATATCAAAATTCCGGGATTAGAAAGAAGGCTTCCCTTATAATTCCCTAGTCATGACCAAGTTGAATTTACGTACGTCTTAATTCATCATAAGGCACACAAAAATGGATACCGGCCCAAAACAACGTAGACAAGCAAATCCGCGATATAGAGCCAACTTGTTCTCTATTCTTACTTTTGGGTATGTAAGTATTCAATAACTAAATTGCAGGTACCTATATAATTATATAAAGTACCTACCTACTAGCTGAACCGGTGAACTTCGTTCCGCCTAAAAGTCAAAAATGTTCCTCCACTATATTATACATTTATTATACATAAAAACCTTCCTCTTGAATCAGTCTATCTATTAAAAAAAACTGCATTAAACTCCGTAGTGTAGTTTTAAAGATGAAGTAGGATTCGGTATCGGCGGACCAGGATAGTATAGGATAGTATAGTTTCTTTCCTAAGTACCGTGAGAGACATCAAAGTAACTAACGAATCCACGATGGACCTTCCGGGGTCTCGGGCGGATAGAGTGGGAGCTTGAACCGTTCGGCCAGGCGACCCCGGGCAGGACGGCGGTATGTCTGGTCGCATACCGGCGTCGCTCCCACGACCTTACATCCTATCCTACTAATATTATAAATGAAAGTTTGTGAGGATGTATGTGTATTTGTTATTCTTTCACGCAAAAACTACTCAACGGATTAGGTTGAAACTTTACAGTAGTATAGGTTATACATCAGAATAACACATGGGCTATAATTTGTAATGATTTTTTTTTATAAGGTTATAATATAACGAGAAATATCAGGTTAGTCGGAAAAAAAGTTGTGCTCTGAGAGGTATCTTCGCGTACGCTGCCTAAACCGTTGGAGATATCCAAATATAATGTACCGTGGGATTGTTTGGCTCACATAGATCTAAATAAAAGTCCGCGACAGCATATGTCTATAGTTTATGTATAACCCACAATAACTCTTTTTATACTTTGAAAATTTAAAAAATATGAAGTTGATGTTTCCATGGGTTTTATACAAACTAAATATTAATCCTTATCAAAATAAATGATTTCAAAAAATCAAGCATCTAATAAAGATTGAATCTGCTTTTTACACCATGTAAATTGGATAAGTAGTTTAGAAGATATTACGAGTATAACATATTGCGTAGTCAATTGATTGACCGGCAGTACGCGCCGTGCGCCGCCGCCGCCGCCGTATACAACAAAGTTGTATGATATTAATATTTGAATGGTTATAAAACACGGAGCAAAATGTGAAAGGACAATGATGTCTCTGTAGTTACGGGAATAAGGCTACGGTATCCCCTGTCTGTGCTGAAAGGCAACTAAAAGGGAGCTTTCGGGGTTGCGGGCGGCTAGGAAAGGTCCAAACACCCAGTCAGCAACTTCGGGAAAGATGTCAGCATGTGGGGTCGCATGCTATCGTGAGAGCCAGGATGGACGATGGCATACGTGTGGTCGCATATCGTGGTAAAGATCAGATGGAGTGGTGGGCCCAGCCGCTCACTTGGGAGGAGCCCGATGGGGCAATGCACTCAGAGGACTCCAGTTGTGTTCCTTTGAAGATCCCGGAGTCCTGGTGCTATAAGAATCCCAGATAACCCTGTGTCGCTCCCACGGCGTACCTTTTGAAGGTTTCTCCCTCGACAAAAAAGAAAAAAAGTCAATGAGAATGAAGCAGCGGAAAGGTTAAATATGTTATTCAATCGTCATCGACCTTTTAATGTAACACAACTCGGCACATTTGTCAGATTAGCAGTAGTTTAGGTCGTAGTTGACCACGCTAGCCAACTGCGCGTGGGTACCGTCACGGGTTTTGAGACCCTTTCTTAAAACTTTTAATTTCAGAGTAAGCATTAATATCTGTTGCCGACAAAACTAATTCAAATTAATATACGTGCCTGTGATTTGAAATTTGAACACACTGATTTAGGCGATTAACACACGGCACCGCGCACCGCCGCGAATAGCGGTGCCCCGCGCGGTAAGGCGGTTTACGCACCTGTACGCGCGGATGGACCGATCATCAAAATAAACTTTTCGACATCGAAATGCATTTTTGCTTCAACGATGATCCGCGCGGTTAGGCGCCAGCCCGTGTGTGAGGCGCCGACCCCCCGCACTGTCGTTCGCGCGGAGACACGGTGGTGATGAGAACACCGCTGGACCGCGCGGCCAGTCGGTGTACGTTTGTAAGGCATCAACGGATTTATTAGACCCCAATACAACATGAGATCCGCTTCACCGCCTACCGTGGCTGTGAGCGGTACCGTATGTTAATCGCCTTAGGAAGTAGGGCAAGGGTTCAATATGAAGTAAATCACAGATGCGTTGCTACTCCCGAGGACTATGATGATCGCCTCATATAAAACTGAGCCGGCAGGCACACCCTTCAAATGAAACACAAGAACTGCTTCACGGTAGAAATAGGTGCGGCGGTGATGCGTCCCTGGTTGAACCATTGCTCTACCACCTTGCAAACTTTATGTGGCAGACTAAATTCCACGCGAGCGAAGCCGCGGGCAAAGGCTAGTACCTTCATAAAGTTTCCCCCTCGAGAACAAAGAAAAAAAGATTTTCGTTTGGATGGAATTAAGGCTTGACCAACTAATAGTCTATTTTATAATTCATATACACTGAATTTCTTTTATCGCACTTTAAGGATAAAATAAAAAAAAAATAACATCGTAGAAACCGCAATAGCAACAATGACGACATACAACAGGCGTGTAATCCTTAGCAGCAATAGCCATTTTACATCAGATGAACTGCATGCTTGGTTAAAAATATAATATTACTAGCCTTTGCCCGCGGCTTCGCTCGCGTGGAATTTAGTCTGCCACATAAAGTTTGCAAAGTGGTAGAGCAATGGTTCAACCAGGGAGGCATCACCGCCGCACCTATTTCTACCGTGAAGCAGTTCTTGTGTTTCATTTGAAGGGTGTGCCTGCCGGCTCACTTTTATATGAGGCGATCATCGTAGTCCTCGGGAGTAGCAACGCATCTGTGATTTACTTCAGATTGAACCCTTGCCCTACTTCCTAAGGCGATTAACAAACGGTACCGCTCACTGCCGACTGGCCGCGCGGTCCAATGGTGTTCTCATCACCACCGTGTCTCCGCGCGAACGACAGTGCGGGGGGTCGGCGCCTCACACACGGGCTGGCGCCTAACCCCGCGCTAACCGCGCGGGGTTAGGCGCCAGCATCATCGTTTTAGCAAAAATGCATTTCGAGGTCGAAAAGTTTATTTTGATGATCGGTCCATCCGCGCGTACAGGTGCGTAAACCGCCTTACCGCGCGGGGCACCGCTATTCGCAGCGGTGCGCGGTACCGTGTGTTAATCGCCTAAATCAGTGTGTTCAAATTTCAAATCACAGGCACGTATAATAATTTGAATAAGTTTTGTCGGCAACAGATATTAATGCTTACTCTGAAATTAAAAGTTTTAAGAAAGGGTCTCAAAACGCGTGACGGTTACCAACGCGCAGTTGGCTAGCGTGGTCAACTACGACTTAACTATTGCTAATCTGACATATGTGCCGAGTTGTGTTACATTAAAAAGTCGATGACGATTGAATAACATATTTAACCTTTCCGCTGTTTCATTCTCATTGACTTATTTTCTTTTTTGTCGAGGGAGAAACCTTCAAAAGGTACGCCGTGGGAGCGACGTAGGGTTATCTGGGATTCTTATAGCACCAGGACTCCGGGATCTTCAAGGGAACGCAACTGGAGTCCTCTGAGTGCATTGCCCCATCGGGCTCCTCCCAAGTGAGCGGTTGGGCCCACCACTCCATCTGGTCTTTACCACAATATGCGACCACACGTATGCCACCGTCCTTCCCGGGATCGCCTGGCTGGACGGTTCAAGCTCCGTCCATCCTGGCTCTCACGATATCATCTTTCCCGAAGTTGCTGACTGGGTGTTTGGAGCTCTCCGTCTAGCCGCCCGCAACCCCGAAAGCTCCCTTTTATAGTTGCCTCTTACCACAGACAGGGGATACCGCAGCCTTATTCCCGGAACTACAGAGACGTCATTGACTTTTCACATTTTGCTCCGTGTTTTATAACCATTCAAATATTAATATCATACAACTTCGTTGTATACGGCGGCGGCGCACGGCGCGTACTGCCGGTTAATCAATTGACTACGCAATATGTTATACTCGTTATATCTTCTAAACTACTTGTCCATTTACATGGTGTAAAAGGCAGATTCGATCTTTATTAGATGCTTGATTTTTTGAAATCATTTATTTTGATAAGGATTAATATTTAGTTTGTATAAAACCCACAGAAACATCAACTTGATATTTTTAAAATTTTCAAAGTATAAAAAGAGTTATTGTGGGTTATACATAAAATATAGACATATGCTGTCGCGGACTTTTATTTAGATCTATGTGAGCCAAACAATCCCACGGTACATTATATTTGGATATCTCCAACGGTTTAGGCAGCGTACGCGAAGATAGCTCTCAGAGCACAACTTTTTTTCCGACTAACCTGATATTTCTCTTTATATTATAACCTTATAAAAAAAATCATTACAAATTATAGCCCATGTGTTATTCTGATGTATAACCTATACTACTGTAAAGTTTCAACCTAATCCGTTGAGTAGTTTTTGCGTGAAAGAATAACAAATACACATACATCCTCACAAACTTTCGCATTTATAATATTAGTAGGATAGGATGTCATGGTTGTTATCGATACACCATTACGGAGTTCTTAAAATTTTCTCACACCTTTATAATTACCTCTTATTTAAATGAGACATACTTATCTACCGACTTCTGTTTCACTGCAACTTTCATTTATTTTTCAGCTGGACATTGGAAACGTTTATGCTCGGTTACAGTAGAGATATACAAGAAAACGACCTATACGCGCCTTTACCAGAACATCGTTCTGATGTACTTGGTACTTATCGGTTATTTAATATTTACATATTCTATTGTCCTCATTGTATGTAATTACTATTTTTATCGAACATAAATACACGATATTATGTGGCAAGTTCTAATATAGAACAATGTAGTATGATTTGTTACATAAATTGATTGGAAGTTGACCGTCATTAATCTAAATTCAAGGTTAACCAATTTGCACTTGGCCAGCGCGGTGGACTATGGCCTAAACCCTTCTGAGAGAAGACCCGTGCCCAGCTGTGGGACAATAGTGGGTTAACGAAAAAAATCTAAATTAAGCTATATTTACGTAATGAGTAAGTAGGTACCTACATCGTGTAATCTATCATGCAATATGATATACAAAAACATAAATCAGCACTTTTAACCTATAATTTATGTAAAAATATAAATTTAAAATAGTAAAAGCAGGACTTATGAAATAGTATTGTTCTTATCTTCGAAGGAGATGCAATCCAGAAGGGTTGGGAACGAGAAGTGGAATATACCAGCCGTCACGATACGAAAAAACCAGGTTTATGGAAAGTCTTATTTAAAGTATTTGGACCTGAGCTTATGTTATATGGTCTAATACTTGCTGCTATGGAGTTTATAATAAGGTATGAACAACATAGAGATTCAGTGTGCTAAAGCTTGACTGCATAAATACTGTTAATATTTTTGTTAATAATTACTCCAAGTGAAGAAGAAAAAGCGGCAGATTTTTTTTGACTTGACTGACCCTCTAATGATAAGGAATAGAGACAAGAGGTGTTCACTAAGTTCTTAGTGGTAGATAAAAACGAATCTGGGACTGAGTTCAGCTAGGTTTTTAATCGTATCGAGGGTTGATTTTAAATATTTATGGGAGTCGGTCGTAAATACATGTTCATTTGCTACTTCTATGCTAAGTACCTATACTTAAAAAGATTTCCATAAACCTTGTATATTTGGTACAGTGGGTACATTACAAATACATTATAACCTCTTTTTTGTAGATTACAGCAACCTCTGTTTCTGGGTCTTCTTCTGCGCTATTACAGTCCAACTCAAGAATTATTTACTAACGCGTAAGTTTACCTAGTAGATAAAACACAAAATATAATAACTACTGCCTATGAGTCACGGTGACGTCAGATTATCGCTATTCCTTTTTTATATATTTTTTATGACATAAAGAGCTTTGTCTTAAAAATATACGTGTGATTAAACAGTGGGTACCTAAGTACTTTATGTTATCATGCTTGATTACTTACAACTTGTTTAAAAAGACCTTTATGTCGAAGGGTTTACCGAGAACCTTAACCTACTAATTATAAGACTATAATAGGTTCTAGTAAACTCTTTAAAATATAAAACAATCTTTTGTTGTTTATATAGCACTAGAATCAAATTTATAGCAAATATCTATGTGCACGGAAGTAAAAGGCGCATGTAAAGGAACGGTTTAAATTTTACATCTCTAACTTGGCTTCCTTTTTTGTAAATTGTACAACGATAGTAGTGATTCTTCTATGGTGATTGTGTTCTTATGTACCCAACAAAATGTAACACATTCTGGGCGCATAAGATCGGCGATATGCGCACAGTATGCCACACGTGGACAGTAATCAGTTGATAATGATAAATTAAACGATAAGACATTTTATTCTGTTGTTTTAGGTCCCAATCGACATATTTGTCACGTTTTTACGATTATAACAAAATGCAAGGTGCCATATCATGGGGGGAGGCGGTATTTTTCTCGTTCGGCATTGTGTTTTGCAGCGTGGCCAATGTTCTTGTCCAACATCCGTTTATGATGGGGGTAATGCACATCGGTATGAAGATGAGAGTTGGTGTTTGTAGCCTCATATATAGAAAGGTGATACAAATGGTTCTTTAAATCAATTTCTGTTTAATAAATATACCTATTGTGTTCAATAGAAGAAGTAGAATACTACTGACTGTAATATTATGACTATTTGTACCCCGCAGCTTCGCCCGCGTACCAAAAATCAATTGTCTCGTGGGAATAAGATATTTTCCAACATTAAATAGTAGCCTATATGTTAATCGAGCGTATCAGCTAACTCTCTATTAGACTTTAAGAAAATCGCTCCAGCCGTTTACACGTGAAGAAGTAACAAACATATAGACTCAAACACACACAAACTTTCGCCTTTATAATATTAGTATGATAATATAACAATACATATATGATGGTAAGATACATGTAGACTTTCAAGTAGGTTCTTACATAACTATTTTACTTTTAAGTAACCAGATCCATTTCCTCGCATTCCATGAGGTATGCACTACTTCTACTCGTATAACACAAAAAAACATGTAAGTACCTACTATACAGAAGGATTATGTGACTCAGACTCTTTTTCTATTTAAGGCTCTGAAAGTAAGTCTTCAAGCGATGTCGGAAAATAGTGGGGGACTCGTTGTAAACTTGATGGCTAATGATGTTAACCGATTCGATTCAGGGCCCGTGTTTGCTCACTATCTCTGGATAGGACCTTTCGAAACAATTGTACGTAATTTTACAATGTAAATATAACGTAATGTGAATGCATTTACACAATGATATCATCGAAAACATTTTTCAGTTGATAACAGCATATTTGTACAGAGAAATGGGTATGCCTGCGATTTATGGAACACTCATAGTAATAGGGGTCGTTCCCTTTCAAGGTGAGTTAATTACAGCTTTTACATTACAAATTAAATTTTATTTTAATTTTAGCTCACGTATAAATAATATATTGACAAATTCTCTGTACTTTCGTACGTGCCTAATATAACTGTTTGCTACGAATGCTGTAACTAGTGTTTGGCTAAAAGAGTAATAATGAAGTAATTCCTTTATCCTCAGTTTTTCTCGGCACGCGCACTGCGCATTACAGAAGGGAAACAGCCATGAAATCTGACGAAAGAGTCCGATTGATGGACGAAATAATAATGGGAATAGAAGTAATTAAAATGTACACGTGGGAGCAATCCTTTCGAAGAATCATTGATGGAGTGAGGCGGTAATATAAGAGTACAATTAGAATTATTTTACATTTTCAAATTTCAGTTATGATAAAGTGAATTAACTCTAATTTAAAAACCCTTCTATTTTAAAGCCTTTTTTTTTTTTTGTTTTCGAGGGGGAAACCTTCCAAAGGTACCCGACGCCGTGGGAGCGACGCAGGGTTATGTGGGATTTTTACCGCACTAAAACCCCCCCGGTGGCCGTCCTCGGCGCTGAAAAGGAGGACTCCGGGATCTCGAAACGACTTCAACCGGAATCCCCGAGCGCGCTGCCCCATCGGGCTCCTCCCAGATGGGCGGCTGGGCCCACCGCTCCGTCTAATCTTTACAACGGTATGCGACCACACATACCGCCGTCCTTCCCGGGATTGCCTAACCGAACGGTTCGAGCTCCCACTCTAGCCGTCTGCAACCCCGGAAGCCCCTTTTAGTCGCCTCTTACGACAGGCAGGGGATACCGTAGCCCTATTCTGACCCCGAGGCTACAGTACTTCTTACACTTTCTCAATACTATACCTGCTATGCGAATTACTGAATTGACTGTGCAGCGGCCTCATGAAGGAAGGGCTAAATATTTTTTATAACTATATAATAACTAATTTGTTTTATTTTTTTACAAACCATTCGTCCACTCATAATATAAAAACCTACTTACATGAAATCTGTCCATAAAAGTCCTTCCTCTACTAGATTGTGTGTTCAGTACATTCGCACAATTCTTTAATTACGATACTTCAAAATTACGATACTAAGAACATATTTCAGACAAGAAATCGGATTTATCAAGATGACCTCCTACATTCGTGGGATAGTGATGTCGTTCATCATGTTTACTTCACGGTTCAGTATCTTCATCACAGTACTGTTCTACGTCACCTATGTCAACCGTATCACCGTGGAGAAAGTCTTCTACCTCACCTGCTACTACAACATCATGAAGCAGACTATGACGCTGTACTTTCCCCAGGCTGTTGGACAAGTAATTATTTTCAAATAATACGAATTAGTTAGTAAGGAATTACAACTGAAGATACTTGTAATTAATGAGAGAATTGTGTTTTTAGTAAGGAATAAAATACCTATCTTAATGCATCATTACATCTTAATTTCCATGAGAAAAAAATATTCACAATCAGCGAAATAACTTGCTTAACAGTCCATTATGAAAACATGATTCTATTAAAATGTACCTATTAATGAATATAATTTTACAACGAAGTTGAACAGCAGACCTTCATATAGAGATAAAGACACGTTTTTGTTTTAGATAGCAGAATTGATGGTGGCAGTGGAAAGAATAAGAAACTTCCTACTGAGTGAAGAATGCCAGCTACCAGAAAGACCGTTAAATACAGAACTGCTGCTTGATGCCAATAAACCTAAGAAAAGGGTCACGATTATAGGTTAGTAAAATAAAATTACTTTATCTACTGTTTTAATATGTTTGTAAGTTTCATTTAAATTTTAGTTCTAAACTCTTTGTTATCTAGAAGATGATCTTCCAAAGCAAGTTTTAAAGAATCGTCCAAATAAACCTGTGCCTAGTACTTCAATACCTAATACTTCAACGGAACCAAACAAAAAAGGTAGATATTTCTTAATTTCGATATAATCAAGAAATTAATGAGACTTAATAAAATATATATACAAAATTTTATTCAATAGATTCAATAACAAATGAAGTTGTTGTAAAATTTGAAGACGCCAGCAGTCGTTGGATAAAGTCAGCAGATAAAGATGATGTAGAAAACATAACATTAAATGTAAGATTACTTCATTACTTTTTAGCTATTGGAAAATATTACCCGTACACTCAAGGGCTGATATTTTTAAGGTATACAACAGGACGTACTACTCTACAAATGGGGTTTTTTTGCCAACAATTGCAAGGCACGGCAAGCTTGTTGATGACCGTAGTGTGTTGATATTGATGTTACGCAGGAAGACGCTGCTGCCCATCTTTTAGGTTTTGTCCATTAGTCACCTAATACATCCATGGGACGAAAGCTATTCAAGAAAAATGTGTGCGTGTACTAGCGTACACTCGTAAGAAGTGAAACTTCTTTATGACGTTATTTTTCAAAAAATAATTTACTATAAGCAACTTTACAGAAATTGGTTAAATAAAGTTAAATTAGATAAAGTTTAATAAAAGGCTTTTATTAAACTTTATCTAATAATCTATCTAATATCTAATATAGTAGGGATAAGAAAAAGATGACGCGTAACGGAAAAAAAAAGATGGCGCGTAACAGAAAAAGATGGCGCGTAACGAAAAAATGTTACACTAAATTTTTTTCCAACCCCGATAAAGAAGTTTCACTTCAAAAAGTATAATAATACATTTCTGTAGGTTAGACATAATTATTAGGATCACCAGGGCCTGATTAACCCTTAGGGTAATTAGGCTGCAGCCTAGGGCATGAGGATTGAGGGGGCGCGCTGATATCGTGTTTTCGCATGCATTATTAATCTCGCATCATTTGGCGACCTTTTTTTGCTCAACAAGCTGTATTTAATACTTTTAGGCCGACTGTAACACACGGTGGGGGCACGTTATTATAATTAGCCTAGAGCTACTCAGAATCTACTTCTTGATCAGTCGCTGAGGATCACAATTGTTAAAATCTAATTTTTATTTAGATTTTTTCAGGAACACTGACAACAATTATAGGAGCTGTTGGTTCCGGTAAATCTACCCTGTTACACATGATGCTTTACGAACTGCCGTGTTCGGAGGGGAGCATGCGTACCGAAGGAACAATCAGTTACGCTAGTCAAGACCCTTGGTTGTTCGTTGGTAAATACTTTGTAATATTTAGAAGATGAACTATTGACCTCATTATAACTATGAATGTACCTAAATAGGTACAGGAAACTAAGCTGTAGGTATATTTACAAATCATTTTAAATAGATACCTATTTAGATTCAAGTCGGTCTTTAAACAGAAAAAATCAATATCATAATCAGATATTATAGTGTCGAAGTTTTTATGGAATTAATTTAGGCCATTGTTTATCGCCTAATACCTAAATAAAAAGGGACATTGAAATTGGAAAATGACAATAACACAGAGTTTGTTCTATAAAATACCTATATATTATGATTTTAGTCTGCAGTTCTTGGTAATTTTAACCAAACACTTAAAATGGACCACATTACAGGCTCGGTCAGACAAAATATATTATTCGGGCAACCGTTCGTAAAGGCGCGATACATGGAGGTCTGTAAGGTTTGCGCATTAGAGAGAGATATATCACTATTTCCTCATGGTGACAAAACTATTGTTGGCGAAAGAGGTGTCTCTCTGAGCGGTGGTCAGCGTGCCAGAATCAATTTAGCCCGAGCAGTATACAAGGAGGTAACTTGTTATCAAAAGCTGATATTTTCTGGCCTATTCATAGCTTGCGGCCATTCATTCATTTCATATAGACATACTAGCTGTCCCGACAAACGTTGTTTTGCCATATAAAAAAAAATAAAAAAAGTTAAGGGTGGAGAACCCTTATGGGGTATGAAAAATAGATGTTGGGCGATTCTCAGACCTAACAATAATAATCCTGAATAAGCATATAAAATTTGGTAAAAATCGGCCAAGCCGTTTCGGAGGAGTATGGCAACAAAAACTGTGACACGAGAATTTTATATATTTAAAAACGTTGATTTAAATCCTAAATACGTTTAGAAATCCAACAAGAACTTTCGTTAACTCTTAAATTATGTATCTATGACAATATCGTGCTGTAAGTAAATTGGCTTAAATATATACATAATTTACGATTACTATCTCTTTTAGGCAGACATTTATTTATTAGACGATCCTCTCTCAGCAGTGGACACTCAAGTGGCTCGGCACTTATTTGAAAACTGTATCAAAAGGTTCGTTGCAATTATACCTACTTTAAAATTAAAAGATTCCAATAACCGATTACTTACATTCTTCTCTAGATATTTGTCGAAAAAAACTGTGATACTCATTACACATCAACTACAATTCATAAAGTCAGTTGATCAGATCGTAATCATGGATAAGGGAAAAATTCTTGCTCAAGGAGAGTTCGACGATTTAAATGTAATTATAATTAATACACTTTTACTACTCAATTTACTTTCAATGCTTATTTTACTTTATCTTTATTGCCCAAGAGTAAATGTGAAGCATAAATAAGTGTCATATCTTTTTCTTTATCTTTGTTAAATAAGTCAGCTACCTAAGCTTCACAAAGGAAAAATCATGATCAAAAATCAAAAGAAAAATTAAAAAAATTGATCGAAAGAAAAATTTTAATAGTATATAACTATTCAAATGGTGATATAACATCCCTCTATTTGAATAGCTATATACTGAAATCTAGCATCTGAATCTCAATAGGTATATATTTATCAGGATTTTTAAATACGCTTAGGTATACTAATAACTATAAGAAAAATGATTGTGTGAACTATTTTGAAGGAGGGTGAATTAGCAATAATAAAATTGATGCAAGAAAAAGTGCGCGAAGTACGAGAAGACGACACAACCAGTATGCATAGTACGTCAGCATTGCAACCCAGCACGATTAGCTTAGCACGATCACATCGATCACATTGGTCGCTTATATTTGATAGCAATAGTACTATGGTAAGTTATATAGATTTTGACTTGTTACTATGGAATAAGGAAGTAGCCTAATGATAAGAGTAACTCGTTTTTTTAGAACTTGGCAACACGCTGCTGCGTGTTTAGATTTAAGTATTATTTCAAACATAACGTGACCTTACAAGTATTACGGTTGCAAAATAAATATATTTTCTGATTTAGTTCTAGATATTTACGTAAGCCAGAGAGCGCGCTGAACCCTCTCGGAGAAGGATCCGCCGCGGCCGCCGGCAACGGCGCCTCGTCCCTGTAGCCTCGGGGTCAGAATAGGGCTACGGTATCCCCTGCCTGTCGTAAGAGGCGACTAAAAGGGGCTGCTGGGGTTGCAGACGGCTAGAGTGGGAGCTCGAACCGTTCGGTCAGGCAATCCCGGGAAGGACGGCGGTATGTGTGGTCGCATACCGTCGTAAAGACTAGACGGAGCGGTGGGCCCAGCCGCCCATCTGGGAGGAGCCCGATGGGGCAGCGCGGTCGGAGGATTCCGGTTGAAGTCGTTTCGAGATCCCGGAGTCCTCCTTTTCAGTTTTAGTGCGGTAAAAATCCCACATAACCCTGCGTCGCTCCCACGGCGTCGGGTACCTTTGGAAGGTTTCCCCCTCGAAAACAAAAAAAAAGATATTTACGTAAAAAGACTTTTATTTAGGTACTATTGCGTATATGAGGACATATTTACAAGTACAAATATTTACTGTTGCATAGGAATAAAACCTATAATAAATGCATTTTATTCAAATAGGTAATACTTAGCTAATCCCTAAATAGCATACACCTAGTAGCGCACCTAGAAATTGTTATTGTATGTTCCTTCATACAATAAACTATAATTTCAGGATCAGAAACCAATAGCAGAAACTCAAACAAAAGGCCGCGTGCAAGGATCAGTCTACAAAAAATATTTCTTGGCGGACGCCGTTTGCCCTTACGTCACTTTTGTGTTATTCATGTTCCTACTGGCGCAGTTTTTCGCGAGTGCTAGTGACTACTGGATAAGCTTATGGTGGGATCCTTGATTACCATTTTAAGATATTTGAGTAGGAATAGTTTAAAAAATCCTTACGTGTTTTTTATAAATTTATAACACGTTTACGGCCACCTTTTGAACCCACCGAAAGATGGTGCCACTAGTACCTATCCTAAATAACAGCATCAAAGTTTTATTAACTAAAAATCTATGTATCAATACAAACTTCAAACCAGGATACTCCTGATGCTTAATTGCTCCTAATACTTTGACTCCAAATCACTTTTCAGGCGTGGTTGAAATCTAGTGAAAATAATTATCTCTATTTGCCTACCTTTTTAGTTTATACGGGACAGTGATATCACTGGTAACAATCTCCTGTTAAATACTTTACTATTTGTATTTTCATACTTTATCCACATCATCCGTATTTTTCATTTATTTTTCATTTAAAACCGTTATTTTTGTAATTGCATGTTGCTTTAAAAATAGGAGCCAAGCCGAAGATCGTTTGACGGGGGATTCTACGATGGACAATATGATATGGATGCAATATGGACTTCAAAGAAAAGCATTTGTTGTTATTTTCGGAATATTCACATTAGCGACCGTTGCAGTTGCGTTAATGAGGGCCTTTATGTTCTTTTCACTATGCATGAAGTCATCAATAAAGTAAGGATTCGCTAATAAACAGAATTAAGTAGATTTATGGCATATCAAAAGAAATGGCATCAATTAATAGGAATTGCACATCATTTTTTGTATTTTTTGGAGTTTACTCATTAAGAATCGATTTGCATATATAAGGGCCCGGTATGCGTAAGGCGTAGGGCGTCGGAGCTGACACACACTCTTTTTAACCGACTTCCAAAAAGGAGGAGGTTATCAATTCGTCTGTATTTTTTTTTTTTTTTTTTTTTTATATTTGTTACCTCATTTCTCCGGACTGGGTGAACCGATTTAGATGATTTTTTTTTTATTTGAAAGGTAGTGCGTGTCATAGGGTCCCATTTTTTTTTAGTATTTTTTTGACTAGGGCATCCATAAGAAAAACGCATAAGTCTTAAATTTGCATTTTCAATGTACGCGATAAATGTATGAATAACTCAATATCCCGCCAACCGATTTTGATGATTCTTTTTTTATTAGAAAGGATGTACTCCAGGGGTAGTCTGATAAGAGTTTGATAAGGTTCTAATCATAGGATCTTCAACTTTTTGGAGCAAAATAATAAAATTAGTGATAGTCGGCCGAACCTTAGCTGGAGAAGTCCAATTGAGTAAAATATAGAATAAAATTACTATGTAGGTATTTACTATGAAAAATTTGACCTTCAACTCTTCAATCCTGATGATGCAGGGGTACTGCTAGCCTGAACTATAAAAGTTGGTCGTTTGATGTTTGCGAATATATAATGAAATTGTTAAGCAAATTCATGGGACAAAAATTTGACCTTCAACTCCTCAACCCTGATGATGCAGGGGTACTTAAAGCCAAAACCATAGGAATAAGCCATTTGGTGCTTACGTATATGTTATAAGATTACTGAGCAAAAACATAAGATGAAAAATTTGACCTTCAACTCCTCAACCCTGATGATGGAGGGGTACTTCAATCCTAAACCATAGAAGTTGGCAATTTGGTGCTTACGGTTATGTAAAGAAAATACTAAGCAAAAATATAAAATCAAAAATTTGACCTTCAACTCCTCAACCCTGATGATGAAGGGGTACTTCAATCCTAAACCATAGGAGTTGGCAATTTGGTGCTTACGGTTATGTAAAAATAATACTAAGCAGAGGCACAAAATTAAAATTTTGACCTTCAACTCCTCGACCCTGATGATGAAGGGGTACTTCAATTCTAAACCATAGGAGTTGGCAATTTGGTGCTTACGGGTATGTAAAAATAATACCAAACAGAGGCACAAAATTAAAATTTTGACCTTCAACTCCTAAACCCTGATGATGCAGGGTACTGCAAGCCTGAGCCATAGAAGTTAGCCACCTGGTACTAACGTATATGTTATAAGATTACTAAGCAACAATATAAGATGAAAAATTTGACCTTCAACTCCTCAACCCTGATGATGGAGGGGTACTTCCAGAGGGGGCGCCCTGTTTGTATGAATTGTAAAAGTGTTTTATGTTTAATTTTTGTGAATATGTAGATGCACAAAGCAAACTTAGAGGCTTTATTTAAATACAAACATAAAAATATAGTCACTAAAAAGTGTAAAATAAAAACTTTTTAACAAAAAATATCTACCGACTTCCATGTCACAAAAAAGTAAAAAATAATTTAAATATATTTTGGTCTAGAACATACTCAGTACTTAGTACATAGTTCTGAAGTCGGTGCTCATATAGGACGTAGTTACCGTCGTCCAGCGAAATATGTCGAGCACCGACTTCAGGACTATGTACTAAGTACTGAGTATGTTCTAGACCAAAATATATTTAAATTATTTTTTACTTTTTTGTGACATGGAAGTCGGTAGATATTTTTTGTTAAAAAGTTTTTATTTCCTTTAACTTCAGTGTATCACTAAACGGCTCATCCATTTTTTTTCGTAATATATATGAACTAGCCTTCGCTCATATCCGTGAACGATTTCCTGCAAGTTCTATTCTAATGTTTTTAAATAATGTATTACATATAATTAAACACAAGAACTAATGAATCACTTAAAACATTTGTTCTAATAAACAGCCAATTATTCGCAGATTGCATGACCAAATGTTTGACTGCATATCCCACTCTCCAATGAGCTTTTTTCACGCAAACCCATCTGGTAGGATCTTGAACAGATTCAGCAAAGATATGGGTTCCGTAGATGAGTTGCTGCCACAGGCTATGCTGGATTGTTTTCAGGTAGTGAATTACATCGAGAAAGTTAAGTGTTTCCTCGTTTATGAGTACATGTTAGAATACCTGCCTCTTTCTAAGTTAAATAGTTTTTTATATTTGATGATAAGATTTTATTTACCAAAGAACCATCGCTTTATAACTTTTTAACCTGAGGTTAGTTTAGTCTAAGCATATTACCTAGAAACTTCAAATTATCAGGACTTTTACAGAAATTTATGTAACTTTTAGAACATAACTAAAGATGCTTTTAGCATAGTGAAAAAGAGCATTAATACAAATAAAGATGCTTAGAATCGCGAGAAGATCTCGTATGGAACTATGTTATTAAAATAGTTATACAAATACAAATACAAATAATCTTTATTTGTCGAATAAGGTGTAATTACATTGGTGTTCATAGTCAACAATTTTCGCTTATTCTGCCATAAATGGCGTACAAAGATTATTTATGTTACTTGTTCCTTTAATTTTTAGATAATATTAAATCTCCTCGGAGTGATATTGGTAATACTGGTAACGGATGTGACTCTCCTGGTAGCAATTGCAACAGCATTGATAATATTCTACATATTTCGACTGATTTATATCAGAACAACCGGTGCAATAAAACGATTGGAAGGAATAAGTAAGTACGAGGCTAATTTTAACTAAGTATAATTTATAAATGTGCACATTATAATATATTTAGAGCCACCAACGCAAATGAGTTCATCTCGATCTTCATTACAAATTTTAAATACTTACATACAATGGTGTTACAAAGAATTAACGGTACCTACCTACATTGGAAACAATAATTGGTACGTAAGGGAGTTGGGGAATTATCGGAGATGGGGTAAAACCGTTAAATTGACAGTGTAGGTTAATGTACAAATTGTTTATTAAATTAAAAACGTCATATACGTACATCATTTCCATGGCATGGTGGTAGAAGTCACCCATAAAAAGAAAATGGCCGTAGTAATTGTACAATTTCAATCGTATGGTTTTTCCCCATCTCCAATACCCAACCTACCTTACCTCAAGGCTTCACCAATCGGCATCTTTTCAATAGCAATAGTACCTAATAAACAACTATATTATACAGTATTATTCAACGTCTATGGTCAGCAAAAGCCATCTATATTATAATAAAAAACAGCCCGCAGCCCCGTCTTCAGTCACGTGAACGCTACAATACTCGGCCTACCCACGATCCGCTCATTTAGCGCTGAATTGCTATTGGCCCATGAGTTCGACCGCCATCAAGATCTCCACAGCGCCTCCTGGTACCTCTTCATCACTTGCAGCCGAGCCTTTGGATACTTCTTAGATGTTATCTGCCTGTTATTTATCATTTGTGTTACCTTCAGCTGTTTAATGAAGACAGGTGCGTACGGAAAGAAATTTGATATTGTAAAAGATACATATGATTCAAATGCAAGGCAGATTTTAGATTTTTCTGAGTGATTGACGCGCTAGAATACTTTTTGGTCTGTTGAAGTGTCATTTTTGACAATACTCATCCATACCCACCAGTATGACAGTAATGAATTGTACTACTCGTTACTCGACCAAAACAATTAGGCGCACGACAATTGAAACGTCATTAGAACTAGGGATTTCCCATGCCGATACGAAGTATATTCTATTACCAAATACCAAAAGTAGGTATGTAAGTATACCATTATTAAAACATACGCCATAGTGGTGTATTTTCAATAGTCGAGTATTTATTAAAGCACTTTCATGTGTTTAATATATTCGCAGACATGGAATATTTTCTTTCTTTTTTATGTGTGTAAGAGACTGAATGATGCCTGTTGCAGCACACATTCGATTTTTGACTTTGAAGACAAGAGTACTGAGCCAAATATTCTTCTCTTGTTAAAAAAATGCATATTTTGAATGTAAGGGTCTTTTCTCCTCCACGAATAGTCTTTTTCCTACCCATTTTGAGGTTTATTGACGAATTATCAACTAATTTAATAATAACTTTAAAAATTCAACAATCACTACTAACACTACTAACTACAACAATACTAACATTATAACGAAATAATATTAAACACGTGCTGGCTAACGTAAACACCTAGATGATACACGACTGCACGTCACTAGGGGATGCGCGGGGTAAGAAGCGAGATGCGGGGTATTGAACCACTTTTATTTTATGCGCCTAATGGTTGTGGTCAAGTAATACATTAAGACTCCTCAAATGCAATTACGATGAGACACTTTCATTATTTACTGTACCTAGTAAGTACTGTAAGGCATAAGCAAAATACACTTATAATCTTTACACTTAAAATTTGGTTTATAAAACACACAAACACATTAAACGTTAAAAAAATAATTCGAACCTAACTTGCGTAATACAAGTAGAATTTTCTATACTTAAAATCTTTTTATTTGGTGTAGGTATAAAACACACAAACACATTATACGTTAAAAAATAATTCGAACCTAACTTGCTTAATACAAGTAGAATTTTCTATACTTAAAATCTTTTTATTTTGTGTAGGTATAAAACACACAAACACATTATACGTTAAAAAATAATTCGAACCTAATTTCGTAATACAAGTACAATTTTCTATACTTAAATTTTTTTATTTGGTGTAGGTATAAAACACACAAACACATTATACCTACGTTAAAAAAATTATCCGAACCTAACTTGCTTAATACAAGTAGAATTTTCTATACTTAAAATCTTTTTATTTGGTGTAGGTATAAAACACACAAACACATTAAACGGTTAAAAATAATTCGAACCTAACTTGCTTATTACAAGTAGAATTTTCTACCTAAAAAATCGCTACGTATAAACTAAGTTTATTTCAACAGACATGGAAGGTAGCAATGTAGGTTTAGTGATAACTCAATCGATATCACTGACCGGTATATTTCAATGGGGCATGCGACAGTCAGCGGAAATGGAGAACCAGATGACGAGCGTCGAACGCGTACTAGAATACACCAAATTGCCACAGGAATCTACTGTTATGGCTGCAAGTATTAAACGATTGTTTACGTTATTGCCCAAGCATTTACTAATGGCCGTACGCCGTACTAATGGCACAATGACAAAATTAAATAGGTAATCTTTCGATATTATAAAATAATCATCAATACCTACTTATCTACAACTATCATAGAAATGCACGTGATGTTATTAAAGAAAGTGAGTAATGTGAGATAATGAATTATCTGATTCTAATACAGGTATTCCAATTTCATGCTTATTATTAAACCTATATTATAAATTGTAGGTAATTTTTTACGTGGACGAGTCGCCTGCGTAACTGATTGACCTATATTTTCCAATAACAATAATGTTTCTTACAGCACGTAGGTTTATAAAATAAAATGGAATAGTAAATACGGAAGTCAAGTCACAACAATTAAATTTCAGCTTGTTGAAATTGAATTAATATATCACTTGTTACTAGGTACCTGATCAAAAGCCGCCATTCGGATGGCCATCAGAGGGTGCTATAGATTTCAATAATGTCAGTTTAAAATATACCCCGGATGGAAATTACGTTCTACATAAACTACAATTCAGTATTCAGCCCCAGGAAAAGGTATTATATTCAATATAATATTTACAAACGAGGGAGGAATTCTTCTATATGGTAAAATACCTACAAATAAAATGTTGTCATATTTCATTATCAGTCTTACAAATATTTTAAAGTTATGAAAGAATTCAGGACGTATTTAAGTATTCCATCCAGAAGAAACAGGCCAATAGACAAACGGAACCTCCGATTATTCAGAAATAAAAATCATCACTTTTAATATTGCTATTAGGTATAGGTACTTATAAATCACACTTATTTTTATTTTTATTTTTTTATTTATTTGACATGCCAACAGCATAACATACAAAAATTTTACAAATCACATAATGTATTAGAATAAAGTACACTGGTATGTAAGCCAATTACAGGCATGTACAACATTTATAATAAGGAAGACGTGAATTAAATATGCAATGAGTTACACAAGTTAATAAAATTTAAACTAAGTAAACTAGCTCTATACAATAAATGTGATAACACTTGATAATACTTACTATAAAGTGAATTCTTTTCATCCCGAGAGCCGACCTTGCTTAGTACAAAATATATCATCTTCCACTCCACATTATTTCTTTTATTCATTAATTTCTTAGCAACCACTCTGATAAAATTAGCTTAATAAGAAGTGAAGATTTATCCTTACAGGTTGGTATCGTAGGCAGAACAGGAGCGGGGAAATCGTCGATTATCCAGGCTCTGTTTAGACTGGCCTATTTAGAAGGAGTTATTTCTATAGACGCATTGGATATTTCCACGATAAATCTAAATGATTTGAGGAAAAAGATATCTATTATTCCACAGGTATGCTAAGAAATTCAGATTTTAATGCCTGTAGTGTACAAAGGTAGCAACACTCCATGTATATCAAGTGCGGAAGTATCAGCATTATAACTTTTCTCCACTTTAGCTTCAAAATATGGCTGGTTCCGAGGTCTAACTAATTTTCGACTACCCAAGTCTTATTTTGTGTTGATGACAACTGGCATAAAATGACTGAAATTTTAGAGCAAACTTAAAAACTTGTGTGCTATTTATTATTTATCTATTTTTTTTTTATTTTTGCACTGGCAGGTTTAATATTTCTCTGCCTCAGTAATTGAAAATTGGTATACCTATCGGTCATGGGGTAAAACCGTTTTTATGGGTGATTTCATCCACTAGGCCATGAAAATAATGTACCAGGTAATGAAAATAAGTGTAAGACGTGCTAAATATAATAAATAAATGGCTACATTATACAATTGCAATTTTACGGTTTGACCCTATGTCCGATATTACCCCAACTCACCCTACTTAAATCCTATGTCCGTTCGAAATCTTTTGGGAGGCGCCAAATTAAAGAAAGGATTTAGCATTATCTATCAAACCTTTCGCTAACTTAGGCTCAAAACACTTACCCCCAAATGAAGGTTCTGGATCCCTCAGTACCACAAAATCCCAAATACATTACTGTACTTACCTATGTAAATATTTATAGGAACCTGTATTATTTAGCGGTACTTTGAGAAAGAATTTAGATCCATTTGACGAATATTCTGACGAAGAGTTACTACGAGCTCTCGATAATGTGGAACTTTTATTGGAAGAAGAAGGAATCGGTATGATGTTATTAATTTAACAGTGTAAAGTTATAAAGCATTGAGTTTTTGGTAGAATTTGAGAAACATGACCGCAAAAATAAAAAACGCCCATAGTCTTCATTATGAGAAAGATGTAAAAAATAAATAAGTATTACCTGATCTTACGCAAGACCAAGTAGATCGTGTACCTGCTAGCATTAAAGAAAAGTTTTTCGATTATGTTTCATATAGTTAATAGTAGCGCATCTTCGGCTCAAAACACTGCTCATTCGAAACCATCTTATCCTAATAGTAACCACATAGAAATAGTTAAAGATATTCACAATTCCAAAGCCGCTCTCTACAAGCAAGTATCAGACTGCGGCTCCAACTTCAGCGTCGGGGAGAGGCAGCTGGTGTGCCTCGCGCGCGCAATCATCAACAACGACCGAATCTTGCTGCTGGATGAAGCCACCGCAAACGTTGACGCTCAGACCGACGCACTCATACAGACCGCCATACGAGAACACTTTAAGGCCTGCACTGTTATTACTGTGGCGCATAGGTTGAATACCGTCATTGATTCTGATAAGGTTAGTTATTTTACATTCAACGTATCAAAGTAAAAGTTGTTTATGAGCGTGCGTAAACTTTTATCTTGAAAAATGTTAAATCTTTAGCTTTGCTTTTGCGCTTTTGCCTTTTATCTGCCCAACAATTTAAGACTCTAAGAGATTTAGACCTCCCTTAATGTCATTAAGAGAGGCCTAGGTATATCCGGTTATTTACGTCAATACCTACTCGCTGCGCCTGGCTCTGTCCAACACTGATTTTGGACCCCAGCGTGTTTTGACGTTATGCAAAAATAGTCAACAGCAGATTTTTCAGACTTATCTTTTATCCAACGAAATTATTTTTTCAATTTAGGATTATCGATTATTCCTAAATTGAAAAAAAAACTGGAATTGATAAATTTAACAACGTAAATGTTCTACTGGTGATTGCCATTCAAAAGCATTATACATTTCTATGGGTGTATTTCCCTAAACACCCAAAACGGCGTTCCACGAGACGACCGCGGTCGTTGTTGTCGTGGCGAAAACGTCATTCATGACGTCATGACCTACTCTCACAACGACCCATCTAATAAGGTGGATCGAAGTGATCTTTCCACTAGAGAACACGTCAGTAACGCTCACAAGCTAGTGGAACGGGAAAATCTGCGGACGTGAGCGTGGACTTTGTGAGCGTCTAATGGAACGCACCCTATGACGTAACTTATTTTCGAAAACGATCATCGATAATTTGTTCTTTAGAGCAAAGATTGAAACATTGAATGAAAGTACAATGTTCGGCTGATATAAGCAACCAAAGCTTATTATTAATATATTCCTTTGTATTCAGATACTGGTCCTAGATGCCGGCCGGTTAATGGAGTTTGACCATCCGCACATACTTTTGCAAAACAAAAAGAGCTACTTCCGGAAGATGGTGGCAGAAACTGGCCCATCCATGGCACAGCTACTACACAAAATGGCCTCCGAAGTAACATATATTTTCTTCATTTTATTTTACATCTCATTTTTGCGCATTACTGCGCTAAGTGCTAGATTACTGTATTTAGGACAACAGTGGCGAGATATTATGCCTATATATAAAACCCATGAAGAGCATGGGTTCCATCTGAAGTCAATCACAGATACGTTGCTACTCTCGAGGACTATTATGGTCGCCTCTTGTGAAAGAGTGACGGCAACCACTCCCTTCTATCGAATCGCAAGAAATGCTTCACGCTTCAAAAAAGTGTGGCGGTGGTACTTCCCCGGTCGAACTACACTGGTTCTACCACTTTGAAATATCAAGGTAAATAGCAAGCGATGAAAGTGACGTAATGCGAAATATGTATTATTTCACTTTTTTATTTCGCTTAACGAAAACGAATACTTTATTAAGAAACGAATCTACTACTTTATCAAAAGCAAATTTCCAGTACCTATCTAACTTAAATTGCGGAAATTTCGAGTTTAGACCTCTCTCGTCAACCCATTACTATCCCTCTGCTGGGCTTTGTGTCAGAGTGAAAGTTTCTAGGCCATAGTCTACCGCACTGGCTCTTATATGAGTGGTCCTCTGTGCGATGTGTAAATTACAAACTTCAATTAACAAGGAATATTTCTTTCAGAATTACAAAATTATGAAGAAGGTGCAATAAAAACAACGTGTAATAAAATTGCTTTATTTTTTTCGTTGACATTACATTTATTGTTATCTTAGAGATAAATAAAATTGCGTATAATATATGTCTTTTTTCTATATATACCTTTAAGAATACAGCTTTCATTATTTACTATTTTATTAAAAATAAATAATTATTGCATTCATCGTAATATTTAATATTATGTAGATAGAGTTAGTACGAATATACATTGACTATTATACAATTTCTAGATTACAGTTGAGGCTAGCTAGCTGCAGTTCCATTTTTTTCTTAAACCCCTGCACTATGGTGTCCATGTGTCTGAAATTATTAAAAATATATAAAACGGTCAAATTTATGAAAATTGTTCTCTACATATTTTTTATACATATAAAGAAAATAGGTTTTCTTTAATTATTTAGTTCTTTTTTTAATTTAACATGTCTGTCAAAATTTTAAAACGTCAGAATATATTTTGTGAAGAAAGATAGATTTGGTGGAATAATAAACTTGAAATGTTCTTTCTCGTTTCTGATTTTAAAAGCAACACATTTGTTTATTTTCCAAAACCCTAAGATATAATCTTATATACATTGTAACTTTAATTATTATAGTAAAGTTAGTTAGTACTATATTCGAGTTACTCACTTTTTATCTTCTTCGTTTTCTAACGGGGGTACTCCTGCTAAAACTTCCGCTAAGTAATTTCTGAAAGAGAAATAAAAAAAATGTTATACACGACTTTAATAATAAACAAAGTAAGAAACACTATAAAACAATACGTTCGTTGCACGAGCCTAGTTCGCTTAACAAAACCATGCTCGTTTAAGTTCCATAACCTTTAATAACGTTAGGGCGATAATCTGAAAGAGACATTGAATTGGCCGACCGCGTCGCGCATGCAGCTAGTCATGCCAGCCTCGCACACCGTCCATGACTTTGTAACTCATCCTTCGGCACGGCGGTGGTTTCACAGCATAGCATAAGATCTGCAGGTCTCGAGGAATCCCTCGTTGGCTGGGCAATTCCTTCAATGGATGCACTGTTGAGCAGTTTAGGCAGAATTTGTCCCCCAGATCCGATGATACCTGACCCTCTAGTTCACGAGGAAGCGGTCGCCCACCGGGGGGGTTGAGTGTGAAGGCCGAAGCTTCTTCGATGACTTAGAGAGAGTAAGGTGCCCCGTTATCAGCACGCTCGTATATACGATGCGCCAACGCGGTCACATTGGACGAGTTTAATCGCACCGTTCCCGAGCCGAGCGTGCACGCCGCCAGCCGTCCCGCGCACTCACTCGGCCTTCCTGGAGAGGTGGTCCGCGCAGGCGAGGCGCAGCAGCGCGCAGTCGAGGCGCCAGGCGCGGCCGCCCCCCGCGCCCCCCGCGCCGCCCCGCGCGCTCGCCGCCAGCCGCGCCAGCTCCTCGCACACCGTCTCGCAGATGTCGCGCATGTAGCGGGACGACGCCGCGCCGCACACGCTGTCCACCTGATTGGATAACAGATTAGCCGGGTTCATTTGGAATGTCGTCTCTTTGACCTATATCTTACTATAATATACTAACTGCGTTTTTATAAAATGGTAACAAAATACTAAAATTGTAATAACTTTTGATAGAGTATATGAATATTAATGAAATAATCTAATGATAAAAAATGACCTAATGTTACCCCAAGATTTTCAAATATATTATCAATTATTCTAAATATCCCATAAAATCAAATACATTTGGTTTTAATCAGAACACACAGATAAACAGACGAAAAAATTGCAACAGGACGTTGGCGTCGATTAAAAGTTTGTTTTAATAGACGCGAATCACCCTGTAAAATAAAGAATCAGTCTGTGGATATAAAAACTTGGTTGTACGAATTACTGTTCTAGAATGTTCTAAGTACACATCACTCACCTCAGCATGAACCGCAATGAGATTATTGATAATCTCGTACATGTACGGTCTCGCGTCGTCCACCACCGTGTCGGGATCCTGCTGCCGCCCCATGTACATGCTGGGCTCGATCGTGCCCACTAGTGGGTCGCCCTTGTGCTCCAGGTATGTCTCAGCGATGCTTGTCTCCAAGTTGCTGAGCTCGGTCTTTGTGCTTTGCAGCGCTAGAGCCGGTTTAGGGAAGGTGAACCTATGGAAAATATTGGCATTAATTTCTAATACGGTGTATAAATATAAAGGTGGTATATATACCGATTTCTGCCACCATCGACTGGCTCGTATTAAACTACTGTGTTTCCTGCTACTATTACTAATCTTGATTTAGTTTATTAATCCTATTGTGTATATATGTCAAAAAAAAAATCGTGAAATTTATTTTAACAGACTTCTAAGAAGGAGGAGGTTCTCAATTCGAATTTTTTTTTTACATTTATATATTGTTTTTATAGTTTTTACGTCACGTCAAAGTTAAAATAGTGTGTAATATTGTCGAGCCGCTGGTCGGGCGCCAACGAGAGGCTTGTGTTGTTGAACTTCTCTGGGGCAAGGGAGGGGGAAGGAGAGGTGTCATCTGTATAACACAGCGACAACGTCCGGCAGTGCAACGCGCGCGTATTGCAGATTCGATAGGTCACAAGGTGGGGTCAATGTTCTCGTCGGGTGGACGGGGGAAGGTTTCACCTCTCCAAAGCGTCGGCGACGTCGGACATCACGACGTGGCGCGTGCACTAGGCATTGGCGGCGGTGATAAGGAATCGTCGCTGGCAGCTGCGCGCGCGCATCCATGAGCCGAGCGCGCGGCTCGTCCGGACGCCGGTCCAGGGCGACTGACAGACTCGTGTAGTTGAGCTGAGTGACTCATGTAGTTGTAGTATTATTCAGAGGCGGGGAAGGGGGAAGAAGATGGTGCCCCAGTCGAATACACGCGTGTGCTGCTCGTTAGCCATGCCTTCAGACGAGGTCAATGACTTTTCCGAGAGAACGAGGGTTGTCACCTGTCGAAGGCAGCGGCGACGTCGGGCAGCACGACGCGGCGCGTGTACTGCGCGTTGGCGGCGGTGATGAGCAGCCGCTGCTGGCAGCTGCGCGCGCGCGCGTCCGCCAGCCGCCCGCGCGGCTCGTCCAGACGCTGGTCCAGAGCGACGGACAGGCTTGTGTTGTTGAACTCCTGCAATGAAATAATACTTTGAGCACGGCGACCGAATTAAGCAATTCCGTAACGAAAAAAATCTAACACCCCCCACTCCGCCTACGATGTAGCGCGGCCGAGCGTTAGCTTAATGTGTATGTATATGGTACAACAGTACGAAGCTCGCACGGATCGAGACGAGCTGCTCGGAAATTGGACGAATATGTAAGCAGCTATTTGTGACGAACTATATAGTATCAAAGAAAAAAACCTAAATTCATATCAAAGAGAAAAAAACACTGCATAAATAAATAAATAAATAATTATAATTGCATAACTTGATAAAAAAAATGCTATGCAATAGCTTTGCGTTTTTTTTTGTAGGATTGATATATAAAACGAACATGCAGTCGATCTGACAGTAAGTGGCGTGACAGACTACCACCCGTGGATAACTGCAACCAACTCTCATAATAATCATAACACTACCTGAAGTATAACAGAGATGCATTACTTCTGAAGACTAAGATAATCCCTTGTGCTTAAAGTAAGCTGACTCTCACCAGTCGATCTGTACAGATTCTATCACATGATGAATGCATGTCGATATATCGACGCAGGAAAGATAAAATCTTGATGTATTTTGAAAAAATACTTATTTAGTTTATATACATGAAATCAATTACACAAATATTAAACTTGTTTTATACATTAAATATAGCAATTTTCAGAGTTACTAGTAAGCCCCGTAAATTAAAATTAACCAATTTTGAAACAGTTTTGGCTTTGGTATAAGGTTTCAACTTTTTTCGAGACACAATAAAGTTGTATTCCGATGTCGTATTAATATCCAAATCTTTTAATAGTTTATGAGCTACACCATACCTGATCATCGTGATGCAACGCCAAATCCTTCAGCACAGTGACGTAAGCGAAGAAGATTGTCTGCGTCTGTTTCTGTAGCGCTATGAGCGGCTCGCTGCCTTCGCTGAGCAGAGGACTCTCCCTCCTGCCGCTCGTGAATACGCACTTGTGGATTGAGGATAGCGCTTCCGTTATGTACTGCTCGAGGAGTCTTGGCTGGAAAGTTAATAACAGATGTGAATATGTTCGGCGGGTCTACATTTTTTGAAGTGAAACTTCTTTAGGCGCATGAGGGTAAAATTTTTACAGATGAAACGTCACGCCGGTATGCAACGGAAGTGTCGGAAAAGAGAGAGAGTGATCGAGACCGATTGAGAGAGAGTAAGACAGGGCGAACGTAGCATGAGCAACTAGCCGTGGAGTGAGAGTAGGGAGCAAGCGAGTGAGAAAGATTGAGAGAAAAAGTGAGACAGAGCGAACGTCGTATCACGCCTTTTTCCCTTCCTCTTAATCTTGGAAATTTAAAGTTTTAGATTTGTATAAATATAAACAAGATTTATAAATTAGTTCGCCAAAGAAGTTTCACTTCTGACATGTGTACTTTGTACGCACGCATGTTTTTTTTTTATCTGACTCAAGTACCAAACGAGCATGCAGTCCACCTGATGGTAAGTGGGCACTGCCGCTCATGGACATCTGTAATCAACTTCATACAGAACATGGGTTCCATCCGAAGTCAATCACAGATGCGTTGCTACTACCGAGGACTATGACGGTCGCCTCAGGTGAAAGTGTGCCGACAACCACACCCTTCTATCGAAACGCAAGAAATTTCTCACGCTAGAAATAGGTGTGGTGGTGGTACTTCCCCAACAACAAATACTTTGGGTGTCCGGCAAAGTCTACTTAGACCCGTGCTGCATTAACCAACGCTTTCTCTCGTCAACCCATTATTGTCCCACTGCTGGGCACGAATAGACCCGTGCCAACAGTGAAGAATGAGAGAGTTTAGGCCATAATCCACCGCGCTGGCCAAGTGCGAATTGGTGGACTTCACACACCGCCGAGATCTTTTTTAAAAAACTCTTGGGTTTCCTAACAATGTTTTCCTTCACCAAAAAGCAGTGACAATTAATTTCTAATACGCACACAAATCAGTGTTGCGTTTCTGAGTTTGAACCTCGGACCTCCCGATTGAGAGGGCAAGTTTCAACCGTTAGGCCGCCACTGTTCTAATGTGAGGTGTTTGTTCCAAAATATATATAGTGTTTATACTCACCAGTTGCGTGATAGCGCCGTACTCGGTGAAGTCCTCGATCTTCCAGGTCTCGGCGGCGGGCAGCGCGCGCACGCGGCGCAGCGCGCGCTGCAGGAACACCGCCATGCCGTGCACGCGGTACTCGAATATCACCTTCTCCACTATGCTCAGCGGCTACCGACAAATATATATTCGTCAAAACCCATTGAGTTTAGGGATACTAGTTTTGTAGTCTCTTCTGTTTGAACTTGTTATCATCCACAGAAGTTATGAATTAGACCTCTTACTGATAAGCCTCTTATTAATATTTTGAGGCCATTATCATGTTCCCATCACAATTATCTATCGATAATCTGTGGTGACGACATTTTTTACAAAAATTGAGAGGAAGTTAACCATTATTATGATATAAGAAATACTCTCTTAATAAAAAAAATAATAAATAACACTTTCTATACTCATAGCTCAGAAACTCGCAGACGAATATACAAATACCTAGAATGATCGTAATACATCATTCAAATCCGGCAATCGAACGCTGAAACCATCGCGCGTCATTGTCACATCGTTCGTTTGCTACTTCGTATAAACAACCCAGCTGTACCTGCGACGGCAGATCCAGCTTGAGCAGCGAGTCGTACGCCTCCCGCAGATGGCGCAGGTTGGCGGCGAGGCGCGTCCGCATCGCCTCCGCGCTCGCGGTGCCCGCGCCCAATAAACAAGCGCGCATGTGCTCCGCGAATAGCTCCACCGCCGCTATTATCATCTCCTGTGGGTATATGTAACGTAATTAATTATTTCGTAGTAGCTAATACTAATGGTAAAACAAAGCGCTAAACTTAGTAATTAATTAGTTATAAACAAAGCGTTAAACTATAGACTAAATTTGAAATGTGGCTATTTTTAGTATAACAAAATATACTGTTTCACTAATGCCTTTTGTAAAGTTTAATCTTGAAGATACCTCAATATTATGATACTATGTGGCAGAAGAATGCTTGTACTTTATATAGTGTCTGCTACGAAGAATCGTGGGTACTTAACACCAAGTTCACCCAAGTTTACTATTAAAATATTTGCTTTTTCATTCAAACAATATTTGGCGTCAAATCGTCAAATGGCTCGACAAGTACGTTTGAATTTGCGATAACGTTTGAATCCACAGTGGATAAGGCCATATATAGAACAAAATGATCGTATATTGTTTTGCTCATGACGCGACGGAACCAGCGGAAGAGGAGAGATATAAAATTTTAAAGGAAAAAGAAGAAAATCTGTCTCACCTCTCCCACATTATTTACGTATATATAATATTTCTCTTGTGTGACAGAAAATAAGAGGAGAGATATCAGAATACATCAGTGGCGGATTTATAGATTTGCCGCCCATAGGCTATTCAATTTTTGCCGCCTCTAAATTTTGATATCTTAGTCCACAATCATATCAATTTTCTATCAATGAAATTTCAACTTTATAATTTGTGCTCCATCATCCTCGTTACATCAACTTTTCCCATATAGTTATTATTATTGAGAACTATGGTACCGTGTTAGATCCTTGGTTATTTTTATAGCAAAGAATTATTAAAAAACATTATTTTAAGGAAAAAATATCGAAATTACCGAATCGTCATGTCGTTTGTTCTGGCGTTACAATACAAATACGACTACGCAATTGCATGCCTTAAGTGCGAAGCGCGTAGTAGGTATGCTCTATTCTTGCCTAAAAATCTAAATCCGATATTTTCTCACATTGAACCGTACCTAACAAATATGATGTACATGAATATTATTTAAAAAGCAACTTATCAGAAAGAAAAATAATCGCTGAGCTTATAAAAAATATTTTTTCGGTTATGATTAATTATTTTTTATTTAAAAGGAAGTAATTTTAATGCCATATCGTATGGATTTTGGATGATCGTGTTCACAGTAAACACGATAACTTTCGAAAAAATCATTTTTTCACTTCAATTTTTTTTTAATATACTTATTTAATTGGAGAGAAGCCGTTGAATAAAAAATTGCAGCTGAGTATTGTTTTATCTTATTATAAATAATTCATTCCCATTGACATTTTCTGAAAAAGTTGGCTTTGCAAAAAAGTTATCAAATCTACTGATGTAAACATTTAATTTAGATAATTCGTGTACGACATGAGCGCTTAAGGCCTGCTCATTTGGATTTTCAAAACTTTTTCTTACTACAAATAAAATAATTAACTGATAAAATGCATCAACTTTCTAATGAGCAAATTGTCTCACTTCATATTTTGTGGAAGGAATTTTTTTATTGTCAAGTCACAGTCGTTCAACAATCAGTTATTCGATTAATATGATCTCTATAAGATATTGAACTAGTTTTATAATTAATAAAAATTAGTCAATTTTAGTCAGTATTTTTTACGCATAAAGAAATTACTTTCTGAAATTGAATTTGACAAGTTGCAAACTTGCTGCAGCAATCATGGTTAGACCATCGATATTATATCAAGATTGAATTGGGTAAGCAGATCTCATAATTATTAGGTACACGGAGAAAAAATTATAGCAGTTATCAGTGAATATATGTAAAAATTACTAAATTTCGATTATAATATCGAATCGCTATTGCGATATTCTAAAAGTTCATAATCAGTAATGTATAATTAGTAAAGCGTTTAGGAATTGTTCATGCAGAGCTGTTGAAATATTTATTAATTAGCACTGGATATGAGAATATTTCGATTTTTGTTAAATATTTTAATTTCTCACCAATTTTCGAAATTCGTATTATGTGTGTATAATATTTTTTTTTTAATTTGTAAACCGAGATAAAAAAATTATGAACTAAATTTGCCGCCCCTTAAAATTTGCCGCCCTAGGCTCCAGCCTACTCAGCCTGCTGGTAAATCCACCACTGGAATACATAGATGTCGCCGGCGAGGTCCTTGGCGAAGTACCGCTTGGCGAGCGGCGCGGTCGCGGGAGCGTGTCACCTTGAGCTCGGCGTGGCGGTCCGGCGCGGCGGGGTCGCCGGCGAGGTCCTTGGCGAAGTACCGCTTGGCGAGCGGCGCGGTCGCGGGAGCGTGTCACCTTGAGCTCGGCGTGGCGGTCCGGCGCGGCGGGGTCGCCGGCGAGGTCCTTGGCGAAGTACCGCTTGGCGAGCGGCGCGGTCGCGGGAGCGTGTCACCTTGAGCTCGGCGTGGCGGTCCGGCGCGGCGGGGTCGCCGGCGAGGTCCTTGGCGAAGTACCGCTTGGCGAGCGGCGCGGTCGCGGGAGCGTGTCACCTTGAGCTCGGCGTGGCGGTCCGGCGCGGCGGGGTCGCCGGCGAGGTCCTTGGCGAAGTACCGCTTGGCGAACGACGCGGTCACGCGAGCGTGTCACCTTGAGCTCGGCGTGGCGGTCGGGCGCGGCGGGGTCGCCGGCGAGGTCCTTGGCGAAGTACCGCTTGGCGAGCGGCGCGGTCGCGGGAGCGTGTCACCTTGAGCTCGGCGTGGCGGTCCGGCGCGGCGGGGTCGCCGGCGAGGTCCTTGGCGAAGTACCGCTTGGCGAACGACGCGGTCACGCGAGCGTGTCACCTTGAGCTCGGCGTGGCGGTCGGGCGCGGCGGGGTCGCCGGCGAGGTCCTTGGCGAAGTACCGCTTGGCGAGCGGCGCGGTCGCGGGAGCGTGTCACCTTGAGCTCGGCGTGGCGGTCCGGCGCGGCGGGGTCGCCGGCGAGGTCCTTGGCGAAGTACCGCTTGGCGAGCGGCGCGGTCGCGGGAGCGTGTCACCTTGAGCTCGGCGTGGCGGTCCGGCGCGGCGGGGTCGCCGGCGAGGTCCTTGGCGAAGTACCGCTTGGCGAACGACGCGGTCACGCGAGCGTGTCACCTTGAGCTCGGCGTGGCGGTCCGGCGCGGCGGGGTCGCCGGCGAGGTCCTTGGCGAAGTACCGCTTGGCGAGCGGCGCGGTCGCGGGAGCGTGTCACCTTGAGCTCGGCGTGGCGGTCCGGCGCGGCGGGGTCGCCGGCGAGGTCCTTGGCGAAGTACCGCTTGGCGAGCGGCGCGGTCGCGGGAGCGTGTCACCTTGAGCTCGGCGTGGCGGTCCGGCGCGGCGGGGTCGCCGGCGAGGTCCTTGGCGAAGTACCGCTTGGCGAGCGGCCACAGCGCGTGCAGCTCGGCGGCGAGCGCGCCGCACGCCGCGCCGCACCACGCCGCGCGCACGCCGCCCCACGCGCCTTCGCCTTCTGCGCCGTCGCGCGCCTTGCGACGACCTGACGGACGACTGTACTTAAATATTTTATACCAACCACCTCTTTGAAACCGTAGATCCCCATTTTGAAACCTTGACTTATCCTATCCATGTTGAGCAAGCAACTTAAATGGAGGGCTGTATTTCTAAGAATACTACTTAAAAGATAAGTTGTTTACTATTGTATTGTTCATTTATTATTAGTATTATTTTACTACAGAAGTCGTAAATGACATTAATTTGACGACACCTGTCGTTTATAATATGTAAGGTGACCACATAAAAAAGACGGAAATGAAAATAAATGAATCAAAAAAAGTCAAATGAATAATCAATTAATAATAAATGATAAACTCTGCCAACCAAAACTTAAATTCAGACATTTCTTTCTGTTAAATGACACTCATGTAAAAAAAAAAATCTTAAAAAAAACTATAGCAAAAACTTAGAATGGAAACTGTACCTTTTTCAGTAGACTCCTGTTCTTCCTTCTGCTTGAAGTGATCCTTCACCTTATTCATCAAACTCATCAGGTAGTCCTTGCGAGCGACAATAGCAGTCCATGCGGCATCGCCTTCCCAATTTAAACTGATGAGCAATCTGTAAAAAATACAAATGTTTCAGAAGTAAAATTATTTGTTCTACTAAACTCTAAATTTAGAATTTACATTTAGGCAATGTCTAAACTTAGCACTACGATTTGAAAAACGTTGTACAATGAAACACTAAGATTTACGAATTATAATTAAGACTAACTTGTTGATGTGGATAGCGAAATGGTATTATTGGTGTTATATTGATGTTTGAGGATTAGCTTCAAGCCTGCAATTTAAATAAGATTCAAACGTAGCCATATAGATCAAAACATACACCAATTAATGACTAACCTAGGTTGCAGAGTGTAGTAAACTTAACTATAATCATTTACTATAGTTTCTAAGATGTAACCATTCTATGAGAAATAAACTATTCTATTTAATGCAATATCACACATTGTGATTCCAATGGTCACAAGCTTTAGCGTTATTTCTGAAGTCAGGCTTGAATGATTGTTTTTCTTACCTTATATACTTTGTTTGTTCTTGTACATTGATGGGCATAGTCTTCATTCTAGTGTGCAACTTTTCCTTCAAGTCTTCAATCTTTTTATCAATTTCATCCAAGATTTTCTGGAAGAGCTGCAATATTTTTTTAATAATCAGTTATTATTATATAAAAAAAACCCTAGGCAATTTTACAGGCAACCCTTTCTTAAGTCTAAATATAATTTTAATGGATGTGACATTACAGGACTGTGCATCATATTTTAATTAGAACTTTAAATTTTTTACTACAATTTTTTTATCTTTTACTACAGCATAAATTCAACATACAGACACACAGATCTTTCATTTGGTTATATGTATTAATGTTACCTTAACATCTGTATTTCCAAACAAATTCTTGACTCTTGTGTAGTCATTCACCACAAGATCATACTCCTTCCTGCGTATATTCTTATCAATAGAAGCAGGTAGTTGGAAGAGGAACTTGTGTCTGGTGAGTAGTGACAGCGCCTCGCGGGTCTTATCCGCGTTCTCCTTCCGAGACAGAATCTCAGAGAACAGAGAATTCGCGAGCTGTATTGATTCTGGAAGTTTACAATATATTTATTTATTTATTGTTACAAAGAACGTCAATACTTACTAGCTATATTTAATAATTATAGCCGTTAATTTCAAAATAATAATAATAATAATAATATAAATGGCGATAATTATGATAACTTCAAATAAGGTGTCAATAGATTTACGGATTTCAACGGATATAATCATGTACAAGCTTTTCTCATTCAATACGAATTTTCTTCTTTTTTGCTTTTCTTACTCTTTTCTTTAATACCACAAATGCTTGTAGAAATAATATATTTCAAATAAAATCTTTTTTGTTTTATGGTATCTGTATTATTCCTATAATTTAAAATTATGAGTAGAGATGTGTAATCTATGTATATATATATCACTTTTGTTACAAAATTGATGCAGGAATAAGCATTCAGACCACCTGAGACCTTGGTTCTATCTTGAGCCATGGGCATAATCATTATAAGCACAGATGTGTTGCTACTTCCAAGGATGATCATCAACCAATCATCATCTAATAAGAATGTGATTTAAAACAATTACTATTCCATTATCATAACTATTAAAAGTGACATATGCCATAAGCAAAAGCGACTGATAAATAAGAATATACTGCACCTTCTATAGCTGCCTGTAAGCTAGGCAGTGGCTCCTTTCCATTCTTCCTCTGGTCTTCCTCATACATGTTCTTGAGTAAAACGAGACGATCTAGTTGGTCCATGACTGCCCCAGTGTTTGCTTTTAAGAAGCTAAGTTGGCCCTCCTTTTGACCTTCAACCTAAAAAACATATCAACTAATTGATAACCTCCTCCTTCTTGAAGTTGGTAAATGATATAGTTAAAACTCTAGTTTTAACTATACAAGTTACAAATTAGAATCTTTAAACATATATTTACATCAACAGTTACAAATTTAAATCTTTAAAATTACACACACAATTAATTATTATATACACAAACTATAATTTTATTTTTTACCTTCCTCTGCAAAAAGACCATTCCTGCCTTCAAATCCTCATAAGATGTGTTGCTGTGATGTTCCAGAAGATACCAGCCAGGTTGGAAATTCTCATCTGAGAGCTTGCCTGACCTAATGAGTAAAAAACAACCATTTCATTACCCTCATTTCAGAAAAATTAATACAATATATTTTAGTTTATTTAGTTTTTAATCATCTTTTCTTGTTTTCAAAATCCTTAGTAGGTAGGTATCAAAATAAGATATAAAACAGAAACATTTCCCGACTAAATCAAGCATTTTGTTTAGTAGTTTCCGATAGTAATAAATAAATTATTAAAATATTGTATTTGCATCCACTATTATTGTTCAACTAACCCATCAGGAAACAGTTCATTCAGCTCTTCCTCAGGGAACTTGCAATCATCCCCCTCAGTTGACAGTCCCAGGGGGTCAGGAGGGGTGTAAGCTGTGGGGGACATAGGTCTCCTCCCCCATGGCACGGCTGGCGGTGCCGCTTCTTCCACCCATACTGCACTCTCTTTTACTGGTCCTATGGACTCATGGTAACCTGCGAGATATTTAAGTTTTTAAAGTACTGTATGATTACATGTATGTATTTTATTATAATATGGAAGAAGCAAATAAGTATGAAGTACATGCATTGATAAGTGGCCACTGCTGCCTATAAACATCTTCAATCAACAACAGATAAGATAAGTCTTGCCTGAAGTTGGCCACAGATTTGTTGCTACCCCAGGAGAACAAATTGGAATGCCTCAGATAGCTTTACACACCTTTCAGACCAGAACATAACAATTCTTAATACTGCAGTTGGTAGGCAGAAATAAATGTGGCAGTGGTGCTTCCAAATCAAATAACAAACCGTTCTGTACCATACCATACTGTATCACTACATAGTATAAAACAAAGTTGCTTCACACTCTCTGTCCCTATGTATGCTTAGATCTTTAAAACTATGCTATGGATTTTAATGCAGCTTTTTAAAAGATAGAGTGATTCAAGAGTAAGGTTCGTATATATAATGCATGCATAATATAGTGTAGGAACACTGATCATTTTGGAGATTTTTGACTTTTAAGCATAAAGAAGTTTGCAGAAACAGCTAATAGTTTATATATTGATTATATATAGGTGTGGTATATAAATATGCTTTAAGTAATAATAAAGAAATTAAATAATATAACAATTTTATTATTTGTCCTTCAATGTTTTTCTTATCTCTTAGGTTGACTGGCAGAGAATGCTTATAGCATTAAGTCCAAATTTGTACATTAATTATAAGGTACATAAACAATAAATAAATAAATAATTTTTGTCAAATAAATTACCACCAAATATCTACAGGGTTTTGATTGAGGTTTGAATTGAGATGCTAGTGGTGATGTTTATGATCTTTACCACATAAGACAAAGTTATAATACCAACCTCTAAACTGCACAGTGGAGGTGCCTTCCCCACCAGACCTGGTAGTGACTATGATATCTCCGCGCCCCTTACAAGGCCCGGATCTAGCCACTATCTTGTTCTTACTCTTCCATTCAGCGGAGAGCAGACAATCACACCCACATATCTTTAGACCTTCATCAAAGTAAATTTTACATTTATAAGGATAAGTTTAAGTTGTACTAATTATTTTGTTACAGTTTATTTATTTTTGTACATTTTATTATTAAGGAACAAATCAATCAACAATGTTAAAAAAGGGGAGGAAACGATTAAAGAAGGAAGTACTTTTCTACTTTTTTTGGGCTTTTATATTGTAGGGTACTGTCAGTACTGAAATTTCTGTATTATACAAAAAGCATGATGCTTTCAACTGGATTCTGGAAAATCATAAGATTAATTCCATATAACATACCAATCAAATCAGTTACACTCGTTCCCAAGAACTCTCCACGGATTGTCACTCTCGTTCCTGGTGGCCCTTCCTTTGGGGATATGCCCGTAACCACAGGAGGAGGACCCATGACAAAATAATATGAAGTTTACAAAACTATAAATATTATTTTAACGCTTTGAAGAAATCAAAACAATTCGATTGAATTTGTGGAATTTGTCTGTTTGTCAATGTCATTTCTGACAGTGACATTGCCAGCAACTAAAGTGCCGTATTGAAGGTGTTACCTACAATTCGGCACTAATTTCTTCTTCTTCTGCATAACGTATTTTTTTGTGTTTAGTGTAATAAATTCTAAGAACAGTGAAATCAATTTTGTTTGATCGTATAAAGATCTGTTTTCTGATTTATCCTATAAAATCATAGAGTAACATTACGGATAATTTATCCAAAATTCACAGTTAGTATATTTTTCAAAATTCGGCAAAAACCTTTTTCTATTAAACATTTACTTTCTTTTACAAAAAAAATAAATAAATAACAAAAAGTCATTTTATAAAAACCACAGATATGGCAAACTAAATGTTATTTTTTGTGAAAATAATTACTGTCATGCGGGGGTGATAGATATTTGAGTGGGGTGTTTTGGGGCGTATTAAAATAATTAACACGCCTAAACTAACAATTATGCTGCTTGTGTCGTAAAAATCGTTAATCTATTAAACTAATAAAATGGCCCACTCAAATTTCAGGTACGTTTTTACTAAGGGAATATAAAAATTGAAGATGTGTATTAAGCTTCTATTTACTAACTTCAATGCCTTACTTTGTTTGTTTTAACAGTGCTGTAGATGAGTACGGTTTCGAAAGGCATGAAGACTTCGACTACGAGAGCTATGAAGAGTTCATGTCTGTTTATTTGAAGGTTCTCGCATCGAGAGCCCAAAAGTGGTCCATTTTGCTCGGCGAAGGAAAGTCGGTCAAACGTACTAACACAGTTAAAAGATACGTGCGCAAAGGGATTCCGAGTGAGTATTCCGGTTTAATATCAATTTTATCTTACGTAGAATTCGCTATATACTTATTAAGTAATAATAAAGTAAATATCAATATACAGGGTGATTCAATACACACTTTTTCTCAGCAAGGATTAGATTTCAAAAGTATATAAATTAAAGTTCTCATTAGTATCAGTTATTCTATTTTGTTTTATCCTATGCTAGCTGACCCGGCAAACATTGTTACGCCTAAGAGTCAAAAATCTAAAATTATCAGTGTTCCACCAATATGTTATCCATGTATTATACATACAAACCTTCCTCTTGAATTACTTTATCAATTAAAAACTGCATTAAAATCCATAGCAAAGTTTTAAAGATCTAAGCATACATAGGAATAGACAGCGGGAAATGACTTTGTTTTATACTATGTAGTGATTAAAATGTTATGAAATGTTAAATTGAACAATTGGATAAATATATGCTTGAAATTATTTCCTATTTTCCCTGTTAAGACCTCTATCCTTTCGTACCTTAGAACTGTCACAAGAAAATTGTGATTTAACAAGTTAAAATGTATTTTTGATATTTCTTGTAATATAAGTTCTATTCAAACCACTTCATGGGAAATAGAAATTTAAAGATATGTCATATTTTGTTGTGAAGTATACTGCATTTTGTAAACAAATATGCATATCTGTCAACAATACTACTGGCAATTTAATCAATATTGCTGCCTTCTGTGAATAACTGAACCATTTAAAGTTTGGCAATTTTTAATTAAATATAATATATGTAGTTTTGCCCTCATTATATTAGTTTAGTCTTAAAAACTTGCTACACTAATGGCTCTAAACTCCACTGTGTCTAATGGTCTTTCAAATAGCATTATTTTAACTTCAATAAAAAGATCAACATCAAAAGCATTATATAATTTCTACCAGGCTTTTTTGTAAAATTTTGTATCTTTGGATTGTGGTGTTATTTATGCAAAACAGCTATTTGTAAATGTCAATAGTACCCCCTTCCTCACACACACACATACACATGTAGAAAAAAGTGTATGTAGAACATTTAATAAATATTTTTTTGAGTATTCAAGTTATGGCTAAGACCCTGTACCTTGATGATGATTAGAATATCTAATAGGGAAATTGGCTTGCTATGTTGTTAAATCCTTTCCACTGCTTATTATATAAACTGCGTTGTCACTGGTTTCATTAGGGGTTCTAAGGGCAGCTGTATGTCTCCCCTTAGAACCCCTAATGAAAAGATATGTTTTAAAGAATCTTACAAATATAGGGATACAAAGGTGTTGGTTGCTTTTTACTCGTACATGCACAAAGGATTTGAATAATATTTAGTTTGTAGGTATGAACTGGATTAACCCATATCTTTTCACCACAGAAAAAAGCTAGTAGTAGCATATTTTAAAAATACCTTTCAAAGCTTATAATACCTACATACATTTGGTAGCAATGTGTATATTCCATATTATTTATTATTTATACATAGTTGTGTATAATCATGTACATTTTACATAGTGTATTATATTTCCCATGCATTCTGTTATGACTTGTAATTAACATACAAATACTTCTCATAAATTAACCTCTTAATCAAAACCTGTCTTGGTCACTGCATAAGTGAGTCACTACTTAAGCTGTTTAATTTAGGCAGTGAGTCATTTGATTAGGCAGGACACATTCAAATATATCCTGTCCATGCAATATTTTAAGTGACAAATATACAATCTACAAGTTGTTAATAGCATAATGCTGGTCAAAATTTTATCGTGTGTAAAATTATCTAAATTGTTTTTATATCTATCACTGATTTCTGATAGCGACTCATTGGTTGTATAACCAATAAAATAGTACATGTCTGAGAATATAAGCAAATGATTTGAAATAATACGAAACAAATATGCATTTAACTTTAAAATGTAGCTAATGTCCGACTGAAGATCGATTTTTGGCCGAAATCGATGCCGATTATTCCGCTATCGCCACATCAGTTTAAAATCCGCGCAAAAACAAGTACTATAGGGGAATCCCATTACATTGCAACTTTTCAAAAACGATAACCTATGAAAAAGAGACTATCTCGAACAACAAGCAGCAAGACATTACACGCGTGTGTGCTACCCCCGCCCACCACCCTTTCCAGCGCGGTGTCGTGCATTCGTTCTAGCTTGTTCTATTTTTACGCTTGCTTCGGCTTCGAAGGTTTTGCTGAAAGTGGCCGAAGCCGAAGCTAAGCTTTGGTCGTACATCAGACAATAAATACGAATAAAAAAATACGTTGGTTTTAATGACTTAACGAATTCGCGAATATTCGCATGTATTTGAATGTCGCATTTGCAAGAACTGTGCGAATATTGAATTCTAGTGCATTGCAAAAAAGGTCGCCAAATATATCCAAATTGAAATCGAACTGCAGATCCTCCGGCCCCCTATACGAAAAAGTGAAATTCGCATTCGCGAATGTTCAAATGACAACATTTGTTACAACACTAATTGGGTTAGAAGTCAACTCTCAAAATATTATTACAGTTTCGCCGCGTCACTATGTATAAAGCACTAACTTAAAAACAGGGCACAAAACCAAAATACAATGCAAATGCAGGTGATAGAACCAGTGTTCGACCGGGGAAGTTCCACCGCCGCACCTATTTCTAGCGTGAAGCAGTTCTTGTGTTTCGTAGGTAGGGTGTGGTTGCCAGCACACTTCACTTTCACAAGAGGCGACCATCATAATCCTCGGGAGTAGCAACGCATCCGTGGTTGACTTCAGATGGAACCTATGTTCTGTATGAATTTGATTACAGATGTCCATGGGTGGCAGTGACCACTTGCCATCGGGTGGACTGCATGCTCGATTGCTACTTCAATTTGATTTTAAGTTATTTCTTTACCTTTTTTTGATAAGAAGTCTATTATCTTATTGTAAAAAGAAGTTTGCTGCTAAGTGATGTGGGTACCAATAGTCCAGTCCAGTAGTACTCCACAATAGTCCCTATTTTGTAAACTGTACCCATTTAAATTCAACTGTATTTGGTATGCAATCTTAACTTAAATATACATATCATCAACAGGCATTGAAATGGCAGTTACTTGATTTTTTCCTAAACCACAATTACACAACAAATCTAAATGATTAACTGTGTGTATGATGATCAATATGATAAAAAAAACATTCATAAATTCTAATTACTTCTAAATATTCTTAAAACAAAAAATATGTATTTATATCAGTTAATCAATTCTTATATATCAGTAATTTGTATACAATTTTACGCTATCGCATGATATCATTTTTCATCATTATTGGCACAGTAATTTATATCGGGAAAAATATGAAAAAAATGTATTTTAGTATTGTTTGACCTCATAGTTAGTAGGGTACCTGTGTATATGTATGCAAAGTAAATTATCTATTAATTTTCTTGCATATATGCCAATGCAATGCTTATATTGCTTTGTTATTTAGTATCAACTTTTACATTAACAGTAAGTAGGACTGGTACTTAAATTATACAATAGGTATAACAAACCAAATAGGCAATTGTAATGACACTCTTCTTAAAATTCTCTTGATTATCAAATAGGATTTTTTTTCATAAGATTGAAGTAGAAAATGATCGTGCAGTACACCCGATGGTAAGTGTTCACTGCCACCCATGGACATCTGTAAGCAACTTCACGTAGAATATAGGTTCGATCTGAAGTCACAGATGCGTTGCTGCTCCCGAGGACAAAGATAGTCGCCTCATACAAAAGTGTGCCGGCAATAACTCCCTTCTATAGAACGCAAGAACTGCTTCACGCTAGAACTAAGTGTGGTGGTAGTACCCTAGTACCTCTTTGGTCCAATTACACTAGAAGAATTATTATTATCTATTTAATCTTATTGCGAACTTTTTCAGGTGAGCATCGTCCGTCAGTATGGATGGCAATATCAGAAGCAGAGAGAATGAAAGATCAGTCTCCAGATCTCTACCAAAAAATTTTGGACGGGCCATTCGAAAAGGAACTCGTTGATTTGGTAAAAACGGACTTGCCACGTACATTTCCCGATAACATCTACTTCACAAAGGAGGCTAATCATCAGACCCATCTGTTCAATGTACTCATCGCTTATGCACACAATAATAGAGTAGTCGGCTATTGTCAGGGCCTCAATTATATTGCTGGTGAGTTAACATGCATGTGTTTCATATATTTTCCATGTTAGGGGTCATTGAAATATACCGTAAAGCGTAAATTAAGGCAAGACAACATCCTATCTATGTTTGCTTGGCTTAATTTCGTTGACATGGAATCCAGGGGGTCTGAATAGAGTTTTTACCGATATAGTACGATAGTATGTACTGATATAGTTGTATCAATATTCACGTAAGTATAGGGGCGGCGGGGTTCCGTACTTTCGCTGACAGCGAGAGAAGGATAGAGTTTAACATCTCAAAAATCAGCTTACGTAATACTTAACTGACTCCTAATTAATCAAATTTCGATAGATTTTAATTAGAGACCATAGTATTAATCTTTAGCATCTCACATTATACTTATACTTTAACTATAGAAACATTATGTTAACTTCAGGACTACTCCTTTTGTCTACAAAAAGTGAAGAAACATCATTCTGGCTGCTAAAAGTATTGGTTGAGAAAATCCTACCCGATTATTACACAAAGACAATGGACGGTTTGATTGTGGACATTGAGGTGTTATCAGAATTAGTCAAATCTAAAGCACCCGATGTACACCAGCATGTTATAAACTTAGGTAAGGACAAATCATCTTGTAAGATTATTGATAAGAGGATTGCGAAATCTGTTGCCGACAATCTTGATGACTTGTATGATACACTCGTCCCATGAATATGCCGATATAAAATTAATAAAAACTTTTTTACTACTTTTAATGAAAATTAAAATGACGACCCGCGTGGCGGAGCGGTTAACATACTGGTCTGGCGTGCAATGGGTCCCGAGTTCGATTCCCGGCCAGACAGGTATCTGAATAATGAGTTTAGATTCCTGTTCTGGGTCTGGGTGTTTGTGTATTCGTCTTGTGTGTGTCCATAGTTCCCACGACACAGGAGAAAATCCTACTGTGGGGCTATGAGTATAGAAAGTTTGTGTGTGTTGAATTATGTAATTTGTGATCATTATGTGTAATTATAATCGAATACGGGAAATGTCATTATTGTATTAATGTACTAATAATAATTATCATGTTCTTACGCTCAATAATGACAGTAGTCTACAAATTGTTTAAAAGATTGACTGTAAAAGTCATCCTATGCCGCGGCGTAACGTCGCCGCGTGGCATAAGGTCTCCAGGCCTCAAGGCCCGGGCAATAAGGGGATCCCTTATTGCCCGGGCAATTCCTTCAGTGGATACACTGTCCAGAGTGTATGTTTAAAAGATAGTTGATTTTCGTAAAACCTAAAAAAATATTAATTTTTATTAAAATTAATATTGACGCGCCATCATATTTGTCTTGTTTGCTAACACTTCACAAATAATTTAAAACATTATTATTCAAAAGGCCGTGTTACCCCACACAGGTCTACCGTGGGCCGTGATAACCACCAAGTGGTTCGTATGCCTCTTCGCGGAAGTCCTCCCCATAGAGACTGTGCTGCGGATATGGGACTGCCTGTTCTACGAAGGCTCCAAGATCCTGTTCAGGGTTTGCTTGACGTTGATCAAGAACAATCGGGCGTCGATAATGGCCTGCAACGACTTTACCTCGCTGGCCGAGTGTTTCAAGGCGATCGTGAAGAACGCCAGTGCGTTACACTGCCATGAGTTCATGCAGGTAGGATTAGTATCTTGTAAAAGATTGATTTTTATAATATTTTCATGATTTTTATATTGTAAGGATTAAATATGTCGCGACCTGTTGCTAATGCCTGTTGGAGATCAATAGAGGTCTTTATAAAAAATGTTCGTCGTAAAATTATTTACAATAGGGGCCTCTTTTCCTATCAAATTAACCGTTTTCCGAGTAGAGCGCTGAGAAAGCGAAGATATCAATGTCGATTTTTCCCATCTTTATTAAAACACTGTAATAAATGTGTCCCTTTACAAAAATTTACCTCACTAGTATTTTTTCCTCATATTGGGGTTTAAAATGGCTGGACTACTGGCTGTATTTATATTACATTTTATAATTTTATATAATATAAATTCAGACAAAACTTATAATAAATGATTGTAATTACGACTACATTTCGACTCAGACGCATGGGCCGTGGTCACGACAAAACTGTCTGAATTGGTATATTAATCTTAACTAAAACACATAATCTGTTGCACCCTACGAAATCTCAGTCGAATAATTTATCTACTTTTACAGTCTATATTCAAAGTACCTGGGACCCTGTCTAACGCCACCATAATAAAGCTGAGAGCGCGCTTCGCGAAGCAACGCCGCGAGCAGCAACAGAAGGAGCCGCGGTGAATTGCTGCTTACACATAAGGAACTTTTGATCTCAGACTTATCAAAAGAATACCAAATTAATACTAACTACTTAAATTTCTAACGAATTGTATGGTTTTGTAATACGCCTATTGTACATTGCGCCTGGTTCACACAAGGGGCAAATCTCAAAACTGTTTTGGTGGATCGTATACGATTATCTTACCTACTAAACAACATAATTAGAACAGCGATGCTATACTAGAGTATGTTTATGAAAAACTATCACTTATGTTTGCGAAATGTCTCTTTTGTAAACCTGGCACTACAATGTTTTTTTTTTTTGTAATATTTGTAATCTTTTTTACGTAAACGTCAAGGTAGATTTATACCTAAATGGTCAATATTCCCAATGTACTTACAGATATCACAATATATTGCCGTATCTTTACTTTATTTTAAAAAGTAAAACGGGTCCGAAATTGTCAATTGAAATTGACAATATTTATACAAACTACTCAGAAAGTTCATATATTGCTAAATATATGATTTATTTATATATTAGAGGGATTGTTTTTAATTGTTAGATGCTCTCCACCCACTTTCCAGTAACTAATTATTTATTGCAGCTTATAATTGTATATCACAAATCGCCAAATAAAGTTGGTATCTTACTATGGTTAGGACGTAAGGAAGATGCTGAAAAACATGTATATTAGCCTTGTTACCCTTAAAATCACAACACTGCAATACTGCCTAATTTAGAAGCAGTATGTCTGCTTTTATACAAGTAATTGAATAGAGGATAGTGTAATCTGAGACTACGATTGAAAATAAACGAATTGACCTTTTTTACCCTAATCTTCATTGCAATTGCAATATTAATTATTATCGATCATAATTGATTGTCGCGAGCCACTAAGTATTTGTCTTGTGATGAAACTTTAAAGATATAATGTATTTACTTGATGTAAAATTTATATTATAAATAGTCATTTAATGATAATGACTTATAAATTACAATTTTAAAGTTTGTTGTAATGTTTTACTACACAATTGCGTGTAATTACATTCTTATTAAAATTCTACTTATAATCAAATGCTTCAAGTGTTAAATCGAAAAATAAATGTGAAAATTTAGTATAAAGCAAATTATTGCGTGTCAATGTTAAAATTAAATCATTAGTTTGATGTCTATTTCAATGCAAGGCAGATTTATTTGTCCTTTGTTTCAGAAATTAAATTGATTGCTGGCAAGAATACTAAATGCCTAAAAATTTAATCATTCTGCTTAGTGATTGGAGCCATTATCACTATGGATAATACGTCAGTCGTATCGTCATTATTCATGCATGTGAAGGTATACTCTCCCAGAATCTAGGGCCTCTATTTATAGGTCGGTACAACGGTACGGTAAAAAAGGAATTGTAAAGTCTTTATTTAGAGATTGCTATCTTTTATCTTTGGTCAATAATTTTATTGAATAGGTATGCAAAATAGAATGTCATACATTCTATAGAAATTATGCACAGCACAAAACGTAACTTGCTTCCTAGAATTTAAAAATATAGGTTGTGTCATAGAAATATTTTCCCACTATCTTGTGGCATGCGAATCATACTTTTTTTTTAATATTTTGTACAAACACTTACTAGTCTATACAGCTTTTGTAAATCGTTTATTTTTTATATCCAAAGAATGGATGTATTTATAGATAATTATGTATGGTAATAACATGACAAACTTTTTCAGCATGTCACTGGTATTTGTACAATAAATAATTTTATAAGACAAACTTTTCTTTTGCATATCATTATATCGTATTGTTATTTAGTATTATTTTTGTTAAATTTTAGATTATGAACAAAGTTTGCAAAGTAGCTGTTTTGTATGATTGTGAGTTATTAATAGATTATATTTCTATGAAATGAAAGTTTTAGCATATTTCTGATCGATAATGCTACTCATTTTGCTTATCACTATGCTATATTTTATACCAAATACCGCAGAATACTACAGATATTAAATGCTGAAATGAATTATCTTTCTCAAGCAATTTTTTATTATGCATAGCAATTTAACTCGTGTAATATATTAATCTTTTAACGTGGTTTTGAAAAAATGTCTTGTTTATATAAGCAAAGTCTACCTCTTTATTCTATAACAGTATAGAAAGGTAATGGATCAATACTGTATACTAATTGCAGTGGTTTATGCCTCGTTCGTACTTTCTCTAATATTTATGATATGAATTTTTTTTAGGATTGTTGGCTTCTCAGAATATTAATGCTTCACTGCGAATATAATTACATATTACCACACATGTTGTATTAAAATTTTGTCGAAGAAAGCGTTCAAGTACAACGCAACGCAAATTGGGGAGAAGCGGGGTCTTGTCAAACGTTACGATTCGTTACAGAAGAGGAAGTAGGGGGTTTGAACAACGCATTATGTAACGTGTTTATTTTTATTTTAAAATAAAACCTTATCTAAGTAAACTGCCACAGCGACTTGCTGCCCAAGTTTAGGGAGAGAGAAAGGGATGCAAAACGTTACTGGTGCGTTACATGGACGGGAGGGGATCTAAAATCTTAAAAAAATGTGTTACGTAATACTCAAATGCCTCCCCCAATTAAGCACTATGACGTATTTCACATGAAAAAGATAAATAGAAATTAAATGCCGTTACTGATGACTGGACTATCATTCAACATATATGTGTATTCCAACTGATATCAAATGTTGGCGTCCAAGTTACAGCGAGATATTTCTAAATTCCTATAAACCTTCTATATTCTAAGTGCAGCTGAAACATGTTATTAATTATTTGTGAATACATATATTGTATTTGTTTTACCTTTACCATACTTTCATTTTATTCTTTGTCGTCACAAACAAATGTGTCGTCACAACGAACTTGTTTTTTCATGAACTGGATTAAACAGATTATTATTTGTTATTTTGAAGTAAGTTAAGTATGTAATATTTCAGTTTTATATTGATTATTTGCTATTAAAAGTAGTAGGGGTACATGATTTTTGAACAAGTGCTAAAATATTTATGTCTATGTACTTAGTAAAAGAATAGATTTTGTAATATACCTGGTTTTCCGTCTCAATATGTAACAGATGTAAATATTTCAATCAATTAGAAACCACACTTGAAATTGTGAAAGCTATCAGAGATTTGGTGCAAATTCTTAGTTGCTCTTCTAAATAAATTCTTGCTTATATTTATCGTGTTATAAATCTTATATATTGTGTTTGTTGATAAATAGATGTTAAATAGCTTTAAGTGGTAAAAATATGGGTATGACAATTGGTTCTATTGCTAATTACATATTTAAAGACAATGTGTTTATTTATTCTCATTAGTCCTCTCAGTTTTAATATTGCTTCGTAATAAAATATATGAATATTATGGCCATAATATGTTTGACAGCATAACAGAATACAATATTAAGATGTTTACACTGTATTTTATTTTTAGAATGATTTAACAATATTACAGAATATTTCTAGTTACAAGAATCAAATCTATCATGTACGTCTGGGTTGAATATATGAAACGGGACCTATAGAGTAATGAGTTTAGAGTACTCTTCAAGGCTCAAGGAAATAATTACACTTAGCAGTTGTAAGGCTCCTACCTGCAGGCATTGATACACCTATCACTTCTATAATGTGATAACTGATAAGATTTCCGATTATATTAAAAACATTTTGTATTCCATACTAAACCTCAATAAGAGATTTATTAATTTTTAAAAATATTTGATTTACAACTTAATAAAATGTTTTGAAACCTTGGCTACTGGTACAACTGCGGTCGCAGAAGATTGATGACGCGACCTAAAAGAGGGGAAGTATGATCCATGTTAACTAATTCTATTGTCTATCGATGGGTCTTAATGCCTTGTTATGAAAGTTATGCACTTGTTTAAGGCTAAAAAAATATAGAGTGGAGATCCAATTGACTTAAAGCCAAAAATAATAGGGTTCTGATAATATATTTTTATTACTATATTATGCTAACTTTATCTACATATTTAACAGAAAATCACTATACAGTACATAATTTAGTCTATTTTTTTCACCAGTTGTTGCCAATTTGTATGTAACCTAACCTCATGACTTTCCGCTTTCGAGAATATCTTTTGCTTCATTGATTTTTGCAGCTATAAGAGGGGAGCCTCCTTTGTCTGGATGGTTTAGCAACATTATCCTTCTGTGAGCATCACGAATCTGCAAGTAAATAGATATATTTAGATTAAAAAACAAATAGTACTTTGAATCAATGTAACAAAAATGAATATATCTGTAGTAGAATTTTAGTTATTTCTAGCATGAGGCAGTCGCAGTTCCTGTGTTACATGCTCTTGCATCTTAGTCCTCAGGAGTAGCCACGCTTCTGTGATTGGCATCTGATAGAACCTTCTGTCTCGTCTGAAATTGTTTTCAGATGTTCATTGTAATTATGCATGGGCAACAATGGCCACTTACTATATGTAATACATTCTACAATCATATCCAAAGTAGATTTACTTGATGGCAACAACCTGACATCAGTTTTACAGCACATAAACACAAAATCACCTCAATAATTACCTTAGCCTTATTTGCTGTCGGACTGACGCCTAAAATAAGTGCAGCTTCTCTTTTCGTCATCTTGGGTTCAAAACCACCTTTGTAATATTTAGAGTTAGCTAGCGACTCAGCGTCGAACTTAGGCAAATTCTTCACAGCTTCCGCGAACCTCGAAGACGCATTCGGCATTTGTCGGAGGATGTACCGCCCGGCGAAACCCACTGCGGCCATCCCCAACCCAGCTAATATAATAGACGTACCCTAAAACATTAATATTTAAATTATAGTGTATGATCAGTTATTATGAAATCTTTTATAGGTTATTTCTAATGCGTACCATGTTTAAATTATAAACTCCACTTATTTGTCGATTACTAGTTTTAAGGGTCGAATGGTTTTAACTTTTAATTGCGCATCTTATGAGAGAGATATTAATGCCTGTCACTCGTGTATTAGATGGATTTTTGGATTTGAATTTATGTTGGTGTCTGTCAATGTGTCAATATCATTATTGCGATAATATTTTAGTGACATTTATTATTTCTGACAGTCGACAGCTGTTACAAAGAGTAAATGTCTAATCTATTACTATTATTTATGGATCTGAGCCTTGGATTCAGTACATTTGCCCTAGAAAAAATAAATCAATTACGTTTTTTTTGTAATTAAGACGTCAACTAGGACGTTTTCCTGTGATAAGTTAATTCTAACTTACACCTTAGCTAATTTTACTAACCAGCTGAAAACAAGCACTCATTGCTTTTAGCTAAGATCATGTCTCGTTTTTTATAATACTGCTGTGTTGCTTGCTTTTTTGTTCAAATGTTTAATATAATCAATCACATGTGTAAGTGAAAACATGACTCATATTTTTATCACTAAGCTGACTTTGTCTGAACACACGATTTATAAAATATTTCTGGCATCTAAAAATATATGTAAAACAAATGACGCATGATAAATTATGTAACGTTACAATTACTTGGATAAAACTATACAGATTATGGTTAGTGTGTAATAGTAGTAAATATTATTAACATTTACCCTTTAATAACTTTGAAAACCGGTAAATATCTAAAAAAATATATGAAATGATACTGGCAACACAATGGAACAATAGCCGGCCGCGTAAAATTTTATGAAAAAAAATTGGGCCTTTTTGAAGAGGTTCAACATGGCAGGAGATCAGGCGCAATTTTACCAGTTACTAAATACATTATTGGCTACAGATAATGACACCCGCTCCCAAGCAGAAGTAAGTGATTGTGATTATTTACGTTTTAATTATAACATCTCCATGATTGATCCAGGCATTCACGTGCTAGTAGCAGAAATCTAGAAGTATGGCCTCGTGTCAAAACGTGGTCATGGAGGATCTCGATTAGCATTTTATGAAACAAATGTAAAAACGATACTTTAATGTTGTGATTACGTATCAAGTTGTGAAGTAAATTATGTGTATTTTGACAGTGCAATATTTTATGCTGAGTGGGTAATTCATATTTATTCGCATAACCAATACCGCTTAGCGGCCGCGGGCGGCGTTTCGGACATGTGGATTTCAAATTAATTGTAATTGCTTAATTCTTGCTACACTATTTAAATTTTTTGTCGTCGATTATTTTAATATTTTGCGGCAACGATACCGATAATGACATTCTTTTATATGGGCTCAGTTTGTGTAAAATTTTAACTTTGTAAAATTAAATAATCGTTACATACACGTGATATTTACAGTGTTTATGAAAAATATACTGTGGTATTTAATTTTTTGGCAAATACTTTGTATCAAGATTTCTTTCACCATCAAGTTGCAACACAAAATTCATGGGTTATGTTTATTATCTTAACTTCATATGTGCAAATTAAAATAAAACACTATTACAGTAATAATAACGTAAAAATCAAAATTACAATAATACATATGAAGCTGACTATGTATTTTTGTTCATAGGAAGCATACAACAACATTCCAACAGAGACAAAAGTAGTACATCTAGTGAATGCTATTCAAAATGTGGACCTCGGTGACGAGGGGCGGCAGACGGCGGCGGTGCTGCTGCGGCGGCTCCTCAGCGCGGAGTTCTTCGAATTCTTCCCCAAACTACCCTTCGAACAACAAGCCATGCTCAGGGAACAACTGCTCCTCACACTACAGATGGACGTCAGTCAACAGTTACGAAGAAAGGTAATTGTTAATTTTAATTATGATGTTGTAGAACATCTCGTGTGACTTCACATTTTACTAACTGATTGAGCCCTGGCATTGCTAATTGTAGGTGTCAAAAAACTATAACTAAGTTATTTAGATGCTATGAGATTTTCAAGCCAAAAATACACCATATTTCCCTATAAACTCTGTTGTCATCGTGACTGTAAAAACGAATCAGAAATTTAATCTTCTAGCAGAAGTAGAAAAACATCAAAATGTTTTTATCCCTTGGACTAAACTTATATCAGAATTGTGTAATAATTTTTATTCTATTCCTTTTTCATTGTTATTTTTGCCTTATCTTTTTCAATATCACATATTGTACTTGATGTGAAGACTGAAAAATTGACATAACAAAAAGGTATCAAAGATTGCATCATTTTCTTTGTTTCCTACATAGATAAAAACAATAGATTATCAATGAAAGACATTCTCACTGGTACAAATTATTCATAACATTAGACAAATAGATCATAATGAAACTATACCTTTATATTTTATGGCGCGCTTGTTAAGCCAATTAACATCCACTGTTGCCAACGCACACTGCTTCGATTTTACAGACTTTCTGTGTGATTAATTATATGTTAATTGGCTTATTTACTGCAATCTCTAATCTTCACATAGGTATATTTATTATGGATATATCTAATGGCTAAAGAATGCTCACTTTTGACTAATCATTGCAGACCCTTAACTATTAAAGTTAACCATAAAGTAAAGAACCATTAGAACCATGCAAATTTTACTACAGATTCATAAAATGAGTAATGTAGTTTACTAAAAAAAGATTATTTGATAAACCCTGGAAAGGCTTAATATAGGTTGAATATCTGTGATGCTCTGTACTTTAGCCACGAAGACACAGGCGACTGTTATTATCATATGATCGCAAAAATTGCTGGCCGCAATTTAAATGCTTCTGTTAGAAAGTTGCATTATTCCCCGTAGACATAAGACTATTGAAATGTAATACCGATCCAGTGAAATTGAGCGCACTATTTGCAATTTATTCACCGGCGTACAACAGCGACCCATTAGGTATGCCTTTTAAGGCATCGTAAAGCGCGTCATTGCAGTCGCTGGAAGCAATCGATCGCCATCTAACGAGATACATGGGCTTAAGTGAATAATATTTATGACGAAAATAGAACAGCGACCCTCGCTCTGTGATTCGTCTTAAACAGCGGCTCTCAAAGTGATTTAGCCCACTGACCACTTTTATAATCAATTATTTTCTTACGCACGTGTCTATTTTCAATCTTTGCGAATAGGTCGTTTAAAAAATTATTATTCTGTAACCATAAATTTGGCTCTGCAAGAAATAAGTGACAAAAATAGTTTCTAGAACATTATGTGAACCATTCTTTGCCATCCTGTATACCTCTGGCACCTGCATGAGGTCTTCACTTCCTATTACTGGTCTTAATTCAATATCGTTTACGAACGAGTTGTACCTAAAGAGTTCGTTAGCAAGTACCGAACTCCTCTATCCTATAGTCTCGATATCCTAGCTAATTATAAATGGTAATTATAGATATTTACATTATCACAATCACGTGATTGTCTCTGATCGTTAATAAGCGCGTTGCTTATACATTGATAGTTATCGCGCAAATAGCCTTCCCACAAGAGGCAAACTAAAAGATTTGATCATTTAAAATAGAATACACAAAATATATTGCTTAGAATAAAATTGAATTGCGCTTTAAGAATACGAAATTGTATTAAGGAAGATTTATCGCTTACGAAATCATGATCTCACCACAATTCTGATAGTGAACAAAAGAAAATATACATTGTACCTAAGCGAAATTGTTTTGAATCATTAATTATCACTTTTATTTTTAATATAATGAAAAATTATTGACGCTTCGAGTGGCACAGCGGTTACTATAAAGGCCTGCAACACGGATCCGGGTTCGAACATCGACCTGACAGGTCACGATAAAGGGGAAATTTTAGTGTGTAACTAGGTGGATAGAAAGCGTTAATTATTTATTATTTAATTACCTATATTGTTGAAAAATAGGTAGTCAAATTCAGCGTCTTTATTGTTGTAATAACATGTTAGCGCTGCAAATTAACGATGGCCGTAGTATTTCATCCGATCTCAGAGTTATAGTTTTTTCGCCTTTTGCTCTTACTAGTTTAAACCATTTACCATTGACCGTGTTAATCACTTTAGATATTGACAATAGACTAGAGTCGTGTGAGAGTTATGTCGCTCTATCTTATTTCTTAATAAGAAATCACTACATAACATAAAACTTCGCTTCACACCCTCTGTCCCTATGTATGCTTAGATCTTTAAAACTACGCTACCGATTTTAATGCAGTTTTTTTAAATAAAGTGATTCAAGAGGAAGGTTTTTATGTATAATAGATGCATAACATAGTGGAGGAACACTGATAATTTTGGATTTTCAACTTTTAGGCGGAACGAAGTTCGCCGGGTCAGCTAGTAGATGCATAAATGTAAATATTTCTAAGGATTTATGTGTTTGTTACTGTTTCACACAATAATAACTGATCGCATTTCGCTGAAATTTTGCACACAAACAATTTATGACCTGGATTAACACATGGAATACTCATTATTATGGTAAAAGTAATCATAGCCGACGGAATAAGGTAGCACACCTTAATCCTTGGCCGACCTTAGGTCATTGTTACCTCAACTTATGTAGATTCATAGCATGATTGTGAACGTGTACCTCGCAGAGTCAATAGTCAATTAAATAATAAATAGCTTCCTGGCTCATTGTTATAACCTGCCAGCAAAAATTGCGTTTTTGTTCTCGTCAATTAAGTATATTGAATATCAAAGCGTAGTTATCGAAATAGATACTTCTTTGTTGCGCTTATTTTACAATGGAATGTGTTTTTGCTTTCACACAATATAACTAGTTGTCTTTGTGAATTACAACAGCACGAGTTGTCCCCTTGTAAGAGTTTATTGCTCGTAAACAATGATTATTTACTATTTCCCCAACATACGTAAGTTGCAAGTTATGGCCGAAACCGAAAAGGTAAACTTGTAACACCTGTAATGTATGAGAGGATTCGTTACGAGTAAACGTTATAAACTCGTCCTTACGACGACTTACGTTCTTACGTTCTTTTGACGACCCGCGTGGCGGAGCGGTTACCATACCGGTCTGACGCGCAATGGGTCCCGGGTTCGATTCCCGGTCAGACAGGTATCTGAATGAAGAGTTCAGATTCCTGTTCTGGGTCTGGGTGTTTGTGTATTCGTCTTGTGTGTGTCCATGGTACTCACGACACAGGAGAAAATCCTACTGTGGGGCTATGAGTGTAGAAAGCGTGTAACCGTTACGAATTATCTAGTATGTATAAAACCACAAGATTACATAAGTCTTGAGATATCATTCAAGGAATTTGATTTGAATACACTTAAGACTCCTTTTCAAATCAAATACATAGAAGTCAAACCGGTTTTAACGCCTTTTATTTATTTATAGTCTATCATAATAAGCGCGTGTTTAAAATACCCGAATTCTTTATAAATTGATAAGCTACGCTTTACTGCGAAAAATTCTTCCTAAACATGATTAAGTGGTGCCCTCGATTTTATTTCTGACTCATAAATGAATCAGGCCACTGTTCAGAGATCTAATTTTGTACCTATTGTAGATACGATTATTCATCCGCCCAATTGGAGGTTATCTATAAAAACCTTGTTAAAAACTCGTGCAAGAATTAATTTGAATAGATATTTTAATATGTCAATTACAATATGCATTAATCCTACCTGCTCGACTTATACGAATATCTCGGCCTGATCTTCACTTCGTTACATCTTTCAATTTATAATAACCAGTTGTGCAAACATAATCGGTATAACATAAAAATACAAATAGGCGTGACTGGTGTCACTGCAGAGTAAAGATTCTATTCAATTTGCAAGGTACTAGAACAATTTTCAAGGTGGTAGAACTAGTGTAGTTCGACCGGGGAAGTACCACCGCCATACCTATTTCTAGCTTCTTGCGTTTCGATAGAAGGGTGTGGTTGCCGGCACACTTTCACATGAAGCGACCATCATAGTCCTCGGGAGTAGCAACGCATCTGTGATTGACTTCAGATGGAACCCATGTTTTTTATGAAGTTGATTACTGATGTATGGACATCAGTAATCAACTTCATAAAAAACATGGGCGGCAGTGACCACTTACCATCAGGTGGACTGCATGCCTGTTTGCTACTTCAGTCAGATAAAGAAAAAAAAACAACGGTACAACCGGGGGAGTACCAACGCTACACCCATTTCGTTGCGTTCTTTTATAATTATGAGGCGACCAGGACTAAGACAGTATATGGATTTGTGATTGACTTCAGATTAAGCCCTTGTACTGTATGAAGTTGCTAACAGACGTCGATAGGCGGCAATGACCACTTATCATTAGGTGGACTACGTGCTTCTTTGCTACTTCAGTCTTAGAAAAAACTATTTTAAATTTATAATTTCTATAGTCAATCCATATTCTTTCGTCTGACCGATCCTCTGACTATTCGTAATCTGGTCAACTCTCTATTGTTCTCCTGCTTTTTTGGTTTTTCTTCAGAATGAGAGGGAGTCTAGCCTTAGGCCATTGCGCCGATCAAATGCGAATTTTTAAACTCTGGTGTGCAGGTATCTTAATAATTTAAAAAGGTTCATCAGCTGGTAGAACCGTTGATAAAGCAGTTCGACCGGGGAGGTGCCACCGCCACACTTCCGACGTAAGACAATTTCTGCGTTTCGATGTAAGGATGTGGTTGCCGGCTCACTTTTAACTAAAGCGACCATCTTAGTCCTCGAGAATAACGACACACCTGTAATTGATTTCAGATAGTACTTCTGTTCTATATAAAGTTGCTCACGGACGTGCGTCTATGGTGACCACATAAGATTATGTGGAATGAAATTGCTCGTTTGCTATTTCAATCGGAAGAAAATTGGTTGACAACCAACATAAAGATACTGAACTGTTTTATATCTCCTTTTTATAAAAATCTAAATATTAAAAAACTGTTCAGTGTCGTATTTATTTAAATGTGTGTTTTGTATAGTCGTAAACTTGTTTGTTCTAACTTAGTATATCAATATAGTAATTTTTATTTAAGGTACATCTGTTTGTCCACAGATCTGTGACGTGGTATCAGAGTTAGCGCGGAACCACCTTGATGACGATGGTAATAATCAATGGCCAGAATTCTTGCAGTTCATGTTCAATTGCGCCTCTGCACAGGATCCCAATATTAAAGAAGCTGGAATACGAATGTTTACGTAAGTTTGTGTCAGTTGATTAATTAATCCTACAATAAAATTCACTACAAGCTTCATTTTCACGGTTTCCTTGCTCGCGCTTTCAGTATTCGCGCGTTACAAAATTGTGATCATTTTCTTGTACTCGCGAACGTAATCAGTACAAGTAAAAAGATTCTGCGCTTTTTCTTTTCGCGTCAACTTTCTTTAGTACTACTGGTTATTGACGATTTCAGAATTCGCGGTGGAACATAAGTCCCGCGAAAAATAAGCTGTTATGGATTAAACTAGATAGCGTGTTCGATTAAAGACTTTAGTTTTTATGGTTGAAGACAGTACCCAGTAGTTGAATTAACTCTATTTTTTAGATTGGGTTACCTATGGAATCTGTATAATTATACTTTACCGAAAGTTTCGTGATTTATATAGACAAAAAATAACTTAGTTTGGGTTTCCTAGATATATAAATTTTGCTGCTGAGATGGACACTTAATCTAGACCACCTTGCGTTAATGACATACTCAGATTTTTCCATTTATAATATTCATAACTGTTTTTGCAGGTCAGTGCCGGGCGTATTCGGCAACCGTCAAAACGACAATCTGAACGTGATCAAGCAAATGCTCGTCTCAGCTCTCCAGCCAACTGAATCGGCGACGCTCCGCATGCAAGCTGTGAAGGCTGTCGGCGCCTTCATCTTGAACCACGACAAGGAACCCGCCATCCTGAAGCACTTTGGCGATGTACTGCTGCCACTAATGCAGGTGTGTGGCTATTTGTAACAGATAACAATATAAAAGAGGGCCTTTATTCTGCATTTTTTAACACTCATTTAAAAGAAGTATCTGTAATGTCTAGCTGTATTATGTTAATCTTGAATCTTTCAAAAGAAAAGTTAAGCATTTTCAGATTTTGTTTCTAGTTTTCAGGGTAATAAAAAAGATCCTATTGTTTGAAGTCAAAGAATACCAATTGATATTGTTATGCCTCATTTGTTCAATGATTCTAAGATAATAAATCATACCCATAAACTTGTACATACACATTTTCTTGTGAAATGTGTATTGTTTTAATAAGGCTAATAAAAAGATCCATTGAATGAAGTCAAATGAATACCAATTGATATTGTTATGCCTTATTCGTTCAATGAGTCTATAATAGTAAATCATGCACATAAACTCCTACGTGCACTTTTCATTGTGAAAAGTGTTACTGCCAAAATGTGCAAAATTAATTCTGAGGATTTCGCTAACATCACCCTGTTAATAGGATGAAGTTTGATAGTAGCCCTCAGTACAAATATCAGCAAATCTAATTGAATTAAAAATTCCTTGTCACTTTTGTTAATGGAATATTTTCATATTTGCAGTTTGTAATCGAAACAATCGAGAAATCAGAAGATGACTCTGCATTGAAAGTCTTAATCGAACTTGCTGAGACAGCTCCTAAATTCCTCAGGCCACAAGTAGAAGTCATCTTCCAAGTTTGTATCAAGGTAAGTACACTTTATTTTATTTGTCATAGCCTAATTCATTCTTTTAGATGAGAAAATAATAGAAATGTGTGGCAGTGATATTTTGTCATATCAATGGTTCAAAGACTTTTTCATAGATCACTTTAAAATGTAGCTATTTCTAAGGGTCGCCCTTAAGCCCATTTACCATATATACCATGCCAAAACATGTAAAAAATTGATAATAACTATAAAAATTAAAAATTGCGTGTTGTGGCTTAGTTCCAGTCACGTAAAGAATCAGGTCTAAATTGACGACCAACTAATGGCACCAAAGCTAAATAGTTTGACACCATATCAGTACCATTTGATAAACAAAAAAGGTTGCCAACATTTCAGTTTTTCACTATCGAAAGTAAATAAATCTTCGTGGTAACCCTCGCTTACGGATCCTAACCTCCATTTCTTTATCACGTCAATGTGGACGCAGAGTTTCCTTTGGACCCTTACTCCTGTGGTACTCCTGGATTACTTTAAAAACTAAGGCATAACAAAGCTTAATTCCTACGTCAGGTGATAAGCGACGCGGAAGCCGAGGACAACTGGCGGCAGCTGGCCTTAGAGACTCTGGTGACCCTGTGCGAGACGGCGCCGGCGATGGTCCGCAAGCAGGTGCCGAACGCGATCCGGCTGCTCACGCCGCTCGTGCTGCAGATGATGTGCGAGCTGGACGACGAGCCCGACTGGGCGTTGCAGGACGACGTGGCGGACGACGACAACGAACTGTTAGTATTGTTGTGCATATCATGGGATGTAGATGTAAATGTGGGTGGATTATTGTGTTGTCATGTTGCTTTTGTATTGTTACGTTTTATGATTTTATTAGGTATATTTATAAAGGAAAACAGGTTATAAGTTATAAAAGTAAAACGTAATGGTAGTGTAATTATTCCAAAAAATCAATGACATCTAAAATGTTTGGATTTTAAGTGACTAAACACACTATGCCGAAGATACGCGATCCAAATTCCGTGGCTGGTTTTACGTTCTGACTTATTGGCCTGATATGACACACCATAAGTGCCGAAATCTCGCGGAAGAAAATCTGCTGTGTAATTTTGTGTTTCTATTCAGTGTCTCGTGCGCTGTCGTGGAATCGAACTTCAGTCGCGTATAATGTGTACTCTACAGAAAAGTTACCGCTGAATTTATGCCCGACCGAAGTTCATCTGTACGTTATAACGCAACGTAATTTCAACATGGTGTGTCGTCATTAATTCAAATAGCATTGCAGACATAAACATGTCGAGCTTCGGTCGCGTACCTTCGGCATAGTGTGTTTAGACACTAAAAATATTTTTTTTACATTACATATAAAATACGATAAACGTGATGGTTGATATTGTTCAGTATTGATACTGAACAAAGTTTATCTTAGCTGAGCAATTACGGCTATAAAGGGACCAAATAAAAATAAGTACCTTACTACAGTTAAAATCTAAGGGTACAGGAATATTTTGTGTTTTATAAGCACTAAAGAAAATGAACATTTTAAATATTTCATTGCCCCCATACAAGTGTTGTATGTAAAATCTGTGTGTATTGTTGCTATTGTTTTATGTAAATTGTAATAATGACGTGGTTACATTTCATTGTGTTTGTTAGATTTTATTTTTGAATTTAAAGGGCACCATATCTCATTTTTCAAAATTAATGGAATTTGTTGTTTTGATATACAAGAATCAGTGCTTTGGGTAAGGTTCATTTTGTTGGCTGCATGTTTGTTACAAGTGTCGCTTTGGGGAATCTTACAAGATTAATATCGAGATAATTAGCATCCTTTGTCTCTATGATATTGGATGTCAGTCCCTCGATAACATTTTATGTTTAAACACATATTTCTACACTTCTCTACTATTTTCACACTATATGTGGTAGGACAATGGTTCGACCGGGGCCACCGCCACACCAATTTCTAGCGTGAAGGAGTTCTTGCGTTTTGGTGAAAGGGTGTGGTTGCTGGCACACTTTAATTTGAGGCGACCGACTCAGTTCTCGGGAGTAGCAATATATCTGTCATTGACTTTATATTGAACCCTTGGTTCATATGAAGTTATTTACATGTCCAAGTTTATGTGACCACTTACCATCAGGTGGACTGCATGCCCGTTTTCTACTTAACTTTATAAAAAAAAATATGTTTTTAGAAATCACGTCGCCGCCGAATCGGCTTTGGACCGCATGTGTTGCGGGCTGGGCGGTAAGATCATGCTCGGTCTGATCGTGGGACAAGTGCCAGAGATGTTGAGCTCCCAGGACTGGAGGCGGAGACACGCGGCCCTCATGGCGGTCTCAGCGGCGGGTGAAGGCTGCCACAAGCAAATGGAACAGATGCTCGACCAAGTCGTGTCTGGTGTGCTCAACTATCTTACTGACCCTGTAAGTCGCGTTTTTTTGTCTTATGGAATCTTAGTCCTGAATAGTAAAAGAGTAAACTGTATGAATGTCAATCAAAGCTATATCTCTAAAATCGTAATTGATTGGTACTTATGGATTTGCATTTTTTTACAATGTGTAATTACTATGGATACTATAATAAACAAAAGGTTGAAAATAATAAATATGTCTCCATACAATACTGGAACTTTGCAGTTTTAGTGTCCCGTAATAGGTAGGCACAGTTATTTTAACACTAGCTGTCCCGACAAACGTTGTTTTGCCATATAAAAAATGTTAAGGGTGGACAATCTTTAAGGGGTATGAAAAATAGATGTTGGCCAATTCTCAGACTTACTGAATAAGCATATAAAATTTGGTAAAAATCGGTCAAGCCGTTTCGGAGGAATTTGGCAACAAAAACTGTGATACGAGAATTTTATATATTAGATAGCATAATATATACTTATGAAGCTCCTTTAAAAAAAAATTACAGTATAAATAAAGTTTTTCTCCTCATACTTGGCCATGTACTACTTTTTATCAGATTTTTGTTTAATATCTCTATAATAAATAATGTTTATTTTGCAGCACCCTCGCGTCCGACACGCAGCATGTAATGCCGTTGGACAGATGTCTACAGACTTTGCTCCCGTTTTTGAAAAGAAATTCCACGACAAAGTTGTACCTGGGCTATTGATGGTGCTCGATGATAACGCTAATCCTCGGGTGCAGGTAATCTATTGCACATAATATTTACGTAATTTAGTGTTGTTTTTAACAGTAATAACACTGTACACGCTCATTTGGCATAAGCTCGTGTACTACACATGGGCTTATGCCAAGTGAGCGTTTTAAGTATACATACATATTTATATATATTTATGAGTAGCTACATATTTATATAAATAAATATTTATGGGTCTGTGTATTTGCAAAAAAAATCTATCTATCCTACATGTATTTAATAGAACTGCTTTTTACGTATTAATATGTGAGAAACACAAAAACAGTGAGAAATTGATGTTATATTTTCTTTTCTAATTTCTGTACATTTTCAGGCACATGCAGCTGCTGCATTGGTCAACTTCAGTGAGGACTGCCCTAAACCAATTTTAACTCTTTACCTCGGACCTCTTATGAACAAGCTTGAAACTATTTTGACCACTAAATTCAAAGAGGTAATTATTAGAATGATTTCTACAATTTTAGTACTAGTTTCCAATGTTCGTTAGTGGCAAAACTGTTCAATACGTTTAGTCACTTCCATATCATTGGAAGAGTAAATATGGCGATTGCTCCCTTTCTATCTTAAATAGATAATCAGGGATCTCAGTCCAAAAACAATGTTATACAAAACCTTATGTATTAAATTTAATTGACTGCTTCTAGACAGTCAGACTTAAGCCAAGATACTATAGTTTGCTTTTAATATCCATGTAAAAACATGATTAGAAAAATCAGAAACAATTATCATGGAAAGAAAAAAGGCCTACCTGCTGATTTTCTTGTCTTTTCTTCTAATTTGAGGTTGTACAGTATTGTAACTGAAATTTTCTGTCCTGATAGGCCTATACAAAACACATACATTTCATATCAATGTATTTAACGTTTTATTACAGTTGGTGGAACGCGGTACTAAGCTTGTACTGGAACAGATCGTAACTACCATTGCGTCGGTAGCGGACACTGTTGAGAAAGATTTCGTAGAGTACTATGATCGTCTTATGCCCTGTTTAAAATACATCATTGCAAATGCCAACACGGACGAGCTGAAGATGCTTCGTGGCAAGACTATTGAATGTGTCAGTCTTATTGGTGGGTTTAACTAACTTATTTACATTTATACACTTATGTCCACAAAAAATAATCTCTAATACTTGTTGTAAACCCAATACTTTCTCAAACGTGGGCTTGATTCTCCTTTTAGGTTTTTGAGTTTTATGTACTTGCTAATTGTAAAATGGTAGACTTCACCTTTAAGAATATTCTTTTCTTCTCTAAGAATTCTTTTTTTATTCACGATGCCACTTTCTATCGTAAAAGCTAGTAATAATTCATTTGAATTTGAAAAATCTGAGGTGCATGGGTCATATCTTGGAAGATTTAGACACAAATTGCAAACGAATCTATTAATGCTTGTAACATACTTGTTAAATAAAAATAATAATGATAATAAATCTGTGAAGAATAGTCCTTATTTTATGACTCTTTCAGGCTTGGCTGTGGGAGAGGAGAAATTCATGAACGACGCATCGGAAGTGATGGACCTGCTACTGAAGACTCACACGGAGAACGAGCAGCTTCCAGCAGATGACCCTCAGACGTCATACCTTATATCGGCCTGGTCGCGTATATGTAGGATTATGGGTTAGTATTATTTATTTTTATTTAAAATACAGCATTTATTTCACAGTTCAAACTATGACTATCCAATAACATTTTAATGATGTTTTCGTTACAGAATAGATTTTTAATATACCCTATATTGCCAAATAATGTTCTATATAGGGTGCGTTCCATTAGACGTTCACAAAGCGCACGCTCACGACCGCAGTTTTTCCCGTTCCATTAGCTTGTAAGCTTTACTGACATATTCTCTACTGGAACGATCACTTCGACCCACCTTGTTAGATGGGTCGTCGTGAACGTCGCGTGGACGTAGGTCATGACGTCATGAGTGCGGTAGTTTTGTGGAACGACGTTTTGGGCGTTGGCTTTTTGAGCGTCATCTAGAACGCGCCCATTGTCATGTCAAAATTTGACAAAAAAATTGTATAAATCTTGTCACATTTATGCTAGTTGATATACTTGCGACATTATATTTTTTGTTTGCTAAAACTTTTATAATACATCATCTGAAGTAAAACCTTTTTTCTATTTTTCAAAATCAAATTGCCTGGCATTTATACATTTTGCGATTTTATCAGACAGATATACTTCTAAAAATATTTTAGGTGGCCTTACTTATTAGTATAACATGATAGTAAAACTATATTTTTAACATGTGTCATTGTAATTTCAGGCAAGAAGTTCGCGCAATACCTGCCCATGGTTATGGAGCCAGTGATGCGCACGGCAGCTATGAAGCCCGAGGTGGCGCTACTTGACAATGACGACCTTGAATCCATCGAGGGAGACCTGGATTGGCACTTCGTCACATTGGGCGAACAGCAAAACTTCGGCATTAAGACTGCAGGTAAATTGAAACTATTTAACTGCAATTCAAAACTAATGCATTAGCAGACATATTCCAACAGTTGAAACTCTGATTTTCAATCGATTTTTCGAGTTAGACCTACCCTAGACACGCACGATTTTTTTAAAGTTAAGTGCGATTTAGAAGTTTATCACTGCTTAACAGTGAAGGAAAACAACGTAAGAAACTTACGCACCTGGGGGTTAAAAAAACTTATTAGTTTTCGAAGGTGTGGTAATAGACTTCAATTAATTTGCACTTGGCCAGCACAGTAGACTATGGCCTAAAAAACTCATTCTAAGAGAAGACTTGTGTCCAGCAGATGGACAGCAATGGGTTGACGAAGATTATTATTACATGAATACAACCCTTTAGTACCTGAAAATTTGTCAAAACGAAACTTCTAATTTCATTAATTTTTAACATCCAAATTCTTTATAGGTCTGGAAGACAAGGCATCAGCTTGCGACATGTTGGTGTGCTACGCTCGCGAGCTCAAAGAAGCCTTCGCTGAATACGCCGAAGACGTGGTCAAGCTAATGGTGCCCATGCTCAAGTTTTACTTCCACGACAACGTCCGCACGGCGGCGGCGGAATCCCTCCCATATCTACTCGAGTGCGCCAGGATCCGGGGCCCGCAGTACATCCAGGGCATGTGGGCGTACATACTGCCCGAGCTGCTCAAGGCGGTCGACGCTGAGCCCGAACAGGAGGTTCAAGTTGAACTGCTAAACAGTCTTGCAAAGGTACTCATTATATTCAAATGAATGTTTTGTATGAATTAGTTTGAGTGTACTTTTATTTTGTTGTAGCGTATACAGGTCAATCAACTTCACTTTAACTACATAGCTTTAGTTTCGAGTTTTCGAGCTAAAATTCAATGATTTTAGAGCAATACAGATGTTTTATGAATAGTTTGTTTCATATTAAACATACAAAAATCATGTTACAAATACAAGCTTTATGCTGTATTTTATTACATTTTGTAGCCTTAAGTTTCAGCTTTATTTACATCTTCAGACATTGCGGCAGTCACGGGCCGTAGTAGACAGGCAAAAATGAAATATTAAAGACGTTTATACGTAAGATGTACGATATTCTGTACATATTTCTAAGGTCTATATAGACATGTTTGATTACAGTGCATTGAACTTTTGGGCGCCGGTTGTCTTTCGGACGAAATGATGGCCGACGTGCTTCGCATACTCAACAAACTGCTCACGGAGCACTTCAACCGCGCCGCTGCACGCCGCCAAAAGAGAAATGACGAAGATTATGATGACGTGAGTAATTTTAATTACTTTTTAATTAACACTCTGAACATTCACAATAAAAAATATTGACTGGATGACATGGATAATAACACAATTGTAATAATACATGAATAAATTAAAACATGTTCGATTTGTAACAGGAAAATGTAAAATTGTTGGCATTTCGAGCTCATGAAATTTTGATCTTCCTATCTCACCCATCATGGTCTATTTGCCTCTATATAAGAAAGAGTAGAATAAATGTAAAATCTAAACTCAAAAATATATTGTGCGCGTATTATGAAAGTTATAAAGGTGTCGATATCTTACATGATTAAATCTCATGACTAGGCAATTGCTTAAAAAGAGCAAGATTAATCAAAATGATTTGTTTATTGTTTTCAGGTCGTGGAAGAGCAGCTTGCAGATGAGGACAGTGAAGATGTGTATGGACTGTCGCGCGTGGCGGACGTGCTGCACGCTCTGATGATCGCGTATCGTGAGAGCTTCTTCCCACATCTTGATTCACTGCTGCCACACTTGATTCAATTGCTGAACCCCGGACGCCCTTACTCTGATAGGCAATGGGCGATTTGCATTTTTGACGACGTTATCGAATATGGAGGTAAATTATACTGTTCCATTACAATAAGTGACAATAAATCCAGTTAGTATTATTGGATTTATTTCTAGCGTTAAGAAGTTCTTGAATTTCTGTAGGAAAATATGTGGATGCTGTATGATATACACGAGTTGAACATCTTAGTTCTCAAGAGCAGCAAAACAGCTTATATTCTATATGGAGTTGATTACTAATTTTTATGATTCACTGCATGTTTGTTTAGTACTTCAGTGACATAAGTAAAAAATGATGTTGGTTTATGTACATCATATTATCATACAGTTAAATATATAAAAAAATGTTACATAGAATTTTTTTTGACACTTCAGTTATTGAAATTCAAAGAATTAAGTAATAGGATTATTTCAGTTAACAGAAGAAATCGTTAAAGTAACATATTTCTAAAGAGTTGTAAATAAATTGAAATAATACATTTGTTTTGTTCCAGGACCCGCATGTGCTAAATATCAGGATATATTCTTGGAACCAATGTTGAACGGATTGCGCGAGCCTGAACCAGAAGTGCGCCAGGCAGCGGCGTACGGTTGCGGCGTGCTCGCGCAGTACGGAGGTGCACAGTTCGCAAGCGCATGCGCACGCGCCGTGCCCCTCCTCGCCGCGCTCATAGCGGAGCCTGGCTCCCGGTCCGTCGAGAACCTCAACGCTACGGAAAACGCAATTTCGGCCGTCACCAAGATTATCAAATACAACCACTCACAGATTAACAGGGATGAAATCATCAGGCATTGGTGAGTGATCTGTCTTACATGATAGAGTATATAAATGTAGTAATAAGAATAACAAATTTACCGTAGAGTGACCATCCACAAACTATTTTTGACGTGAAATGTGTTGGTGGAACGATATGGACATATGTATACCTCATTTTTCCAGACTTGATCTATTTGGTAAATAAACATGGCCGACTCGAACTGTCATTTAAATGTCAATGAGATACTGTCAATCAATAGGGTTGGGAAGTATCAAATTAACTTGCTTTGGGAAGCTACCGCAAATTGTTGTATCGAATCGTATCAACATCGATTATACTCAACGATATATTTTTTCGAATTTAATAAAATATTTTTAATAAAATAATGTATTTGTTTTTAATATGCACTAGTAAATGTAATATTAACGATAAATGAGAGTAGCATAGATGTTTAAAATATCTTAAATATCTTTTACTCGCATATAAATTAATTGTATTTCTTATTTTTTTACCTGACATAAATAGTGAAATTATTGTTAGGTATACTTTTACAGACTAAATACTTTAATCTCGTATTTCTAATAATAAAAATAAATTGTTGTGGCTACTTTATACTTTTACCAGCTCAGATATTTTTTGAGAAGTCATTTGAATTTTGTTATTATTTCACTTCTTAATTAATTACTCAATTCATATTTTTCTTAAAATATTTTTTTATTTGTGATAATTTATCTTAATTTATTTTGTAGGCGTATTTGCGTGAATTTTATTTTCTCTGAAGTCTATAATTTAAAATCTTGTATTAAAAATATATCTGTAATACTTCATATTAATTTATTTTTTATGTATTTTTGAGTTATTTTAGTTTTAATTTTTTGAAGTTTACGTTTTAATATGCCAGATTAAAAAATAATTTTCTATTCGTCAATTTTCATACGTAATACTTTTGTGCTTTAACAGAGTAGTTAAAATATCGCGATATGATTCGTCATTATCGCGACATCAAGAAAGCAAACTTGCTTAAATTTTATGAGTTTATACCACGAACAAATATATCGATTAATGTCACTTAGCAAAATCATGAAACCAATGTTGTTACATTGAAAGACGAATCGATTTGTTAAATCGATTCGTCTTTCCCATCACTAATTTGGAAATGACCGAAATGTCAAATTTTTGTTGAAATAAATTATCTGTGCAAATTAGTTTCGCCGGTTTTGCAACTTTAATTAAATTTATCTATTACAATTGTAAATTTAAGTAGTTTTTGTTGTGAATCAAAGTGTAATACATCAAGTGAACCGATGTAATTGTTTGCAGGTCGTTTGACGCGTGTAACTGTGTGAAAATGTGATGTTTCGAAAGTTAGGTGGTTTGTTTACTAAATAACTCAACTGTGGAAAAATGGAGTTTATAGGCTTGAGGTAGATTTTCGACACGAAAATGTTTTTTTTTTTTTATTCAAAAGATTCAAAGTAGCAAACAAGCATGCAGTCCATCTGATGTGAGTTCATGCAGAACAAAAGTTTTATCTGAAGTCAAACACAAATGCTTAGCTTCTTGATAGACTTCAGATAGAACATAGTAGGCTTGAGGTAGATTTTCGACACGAAAATGTTTTTTTTTTTTTATTCAAAAGATTCAAAGTAGCAAACAAGCATGCAGTCCATCTGATGTGAGTTCATGCAGAACAAAAGTTTTATCTGAAGTCAAACACAAATGCTTAGCTTCTTGATAGACTTCAGATAGAACATAGACTCATCTCTTTATCGTACCCAACTATTTAGGGGAGGTACAACCCATTATTGTCCCACTGCAGAGCACGGGTCTTTTCTCAGAATGAGAGAGTTGTAGGCCATAGGGAAGCGTACAAATTTTGAGCTACGGAGTTATATCTCGTTAACAGAAGTTTATTAAACCATTTGTCGCACATTCCAGGCTCACTTGGCTACCGGTAGTGGAGGACACCGAAGAGGCGCCGCACGTGTACTCGCTGCTGTGCGAGCTGGCGGCGGGCGGGCACCCCGCGCTCGACACGCCCGACGCGCCGCAACGCGTCATCGCGATGCTCGCGGAGGCGTTCCTGCGCGACGCGGTGCCCAACGACAGTCCCGTGTTCGCGCAGATGGTCGGGCTCGTCAGGCAAATACAGGTCAGTGTTGAATATATACATATTGTGACACATCCGACTTTACACTCAAAATATGACAACGCTGATGTACTTGGTTACCTTACTTCATACTAATATAACTTCGACTTGTAAGGAAAGTTGAAAGTTTTTGTGTTTTTTACTTTTTCATGCAGAAACTATTGGTTGGATATTGTTGAGATTTGGCACACAGGTTGATGTAGGTTACCACATGGGATACACTTTACCGTGGTAAACATAAAGAAAGCAAGAAGAGCCATGGATTTTTTTATATATCCATTATATATATATTTGGAACCAACTAAATCAGGCCGCCATTTACCGAAGTCAAAGTCGCCCGAGCATCTTTCGACTGCGATATCAGTTGAACGTCTAGTCGTTTAAATTAACATGGTCAACTAATCAATTTCCAGTATCCGATAAATGGACCCTAAATTGAAATCATTTTATAAAATTCACATATTATATTAACCTTTTAGTGTTATATTACCATGAGTGATGTTAAACTTTTTTAGGTTGTAGGTGTTAGAATTCTTTATCGTATAAGTACTGCCTTATATCTAATTACCTACCTGATTTATATGTAACAATATATTTCAGGCCAACGCAGAGCTGTTCAACTCGTGCCTCATGCAGCTGAGCTCCGAGCACCAGGAGGCACTGAAGGTGGCGCTATCGACTTAGTTGTTCCCGCGCCGCTCTGTATTTATTGCCCGCCATACGCCGCTCCACACTGCGTTCCGTCGCCACTCACGCTCCACAATGGCCTCATTATATTGACTAATCCTTCATCAACCGCCTTTATTATACGATAACTCTAAACCTTACGTAATGTAACTGTTATGGCATATAAAATACCTATTCTACACCTTATGTGTCTTCTCTGTTTAAATAGACTGGTTAAATAATAATGATAATTTAATAATCATGAAATATATGTACACTTTATTTCTATCCTTGTTAAGGATTGTTTCTTCGATCTCATTCTTAAAAGAACATCTGTTGGGCTAAAAATTGCTGTGATATATTTTTACTATTTTTTGATGTTCATCCGTTGAAAAGTAGTACCTTGTTGACCATGTAGATGTCGATTTCTAAAATGATGTTTTTCATGAGCCATGTTAGACCATATGATGTGGTTGGTCCAATTGTTGTTTAGAATGTTTTGGCTTCCTACTGCGGTAGCAGAGTTTATCAAATAAAAATTGGAAGGGAATATGTTAACATAAAATAAATTATTTCGCAACTTTCATGCATTTTATCCTTTATAATCTTTTGCTTGCTTATATTTATTTTGGAAGCAATTATGCATTTTTATTGTTCATTTGTGTAATGAATTGTCTGATTTTTGCATACAACACGGTAAATTGGACCCTCTGCATTCAGGTACATTCAATATTTTAGTTTGCCATATTCGGCTGCGTTGGGAACTTTGTAGCAGTTTCTCGCAATGGACGAGACTTGTCTGTTTGTAAGAAATAATTTTATTCAATAAATATATATAATATTATATATACATTTCTTTGTTTAACTAAAATAAAAGTTATTGACATTTAAATAAGTTGTTTTATTTCGCTTCGGAGCATAATGAACAAAACGCGAAATGAGCACTGCTGTCAAAAAGTACAATTCGCAAGATGTACAAAATGCAAAATGTACAAACGCAAAATGAACACAACACGCAAAATGTACAAATAGCAAAATGTACAAGAATAACATAGGCCTCTTTCACCATGAAGCAATTTACAGCATTTTCATATCTAGTATATCGAACAGCTGGTAGAACCAGTGGAGTTCAACCGGTGAAGTAATACCGCCATACCTATTCCTAGCATAAGCTTTTCTTGAGTTTCGATGGAAGGGTGTGGTTGCCGGCACACTTTTACATGAAGCAACCATCTCAGTCCTCTGCAATAGCAACGCATAAGTTTTTGACTTCAGATAGAACCTATGTTCTGTATGAAGTTACGGGTGTCTGAAGAAAACGCGATGTTTTGTTTGATATAAAATACAAAAAATATTTCAAACAGCTTGAAACCCACAAATTAACCCCTTCGGATTTTTTGATAAAGATATTTTTTGCCAGACTATTGTTTTAAATTTGAAACACTATCAATGCGTATTCGTGGTATGCACGGTGGTATTGTTTTATTCTCCTAATTTTAATTGAGGAGTTAGTATTTTTTCTATCAATTTACGCTGATCAGCCAATAGAACGGACTTGTTTCTGATTTTTTATTTTAGTTGTGGAGTTACAATATTATTTTAGTTATATCAATTTTTGCTCAATAAATAAAAACAATTTTCTCTACTTTGTATTTCAATCGCAAAATTCAAGAAAAACGCTTTAAAAATTTTAATATGTGTGAACGTGGGTGTATTTGTACATTTTGCTATTTGTACATTTTGCGTGTTGTGTTCATTTTGCGTTTGTACATTTTGCATTTTGTACATCTTGCGATTTGTACTTTTTGAGAGCAGTGCTCATTTCGCGTTTTGTTCATTATGCTCCGAAGCGTTTTATTTTAATTCTGTTCACCAACATAGTACGCTTCGGATTCGGAGCATAATGACAAAACTCGAAATGAGCACCGCTCTCAAAAAGAACAAATCGCAAAATGTACATAATGCAAAAAGTACAAACGCAAAATGTACACAACAACCAAAATGTACTATGCAGTGCATAGTATGCACCGTGCGCCCCCTTCGGCGTGCCGCGCCTAAGCACTGCGTAATTTTCGTCAGTGTTGTATTTGTATCGCAGCTTTCGTGAGTGTGTCGACGACGCCGGACGTTTTCACGTTTTAGTGGCCGACTACTTCGCTAATTTTATTTGAAAATATTCCTATATTTTTTTTTTATTTGTTGCTTTGAATAGTTTCTCAGATATTTCTTGTAGTAATTTATCAAATGTCTCTGTTCTCTGCATTCTAAAATACCTGTAAAACTTTATCTTCCCTCAGCTGATTCTTGACAAGTGTTTGAAATGGTGCATTCCACTTTGATCACCCAAGTGATATCACCTAGGTGATCAAAGGCGACTCATTACTCATTGGTGTCCTTTGATCACCTGAGACATAATCACCTGGGTGATCATAGGCGACTTCAAGAAAATATATTATTTCAGTATCCTTTAATCATCTGTATAAAAAATCTGATGTGGGTGCCTAAAATGTCGTTATTCATATGTATTCATATTAGACTTCAGTATCGTTTATTTTTGATTTCTAAGGGTATTTATTGCGGTATCCACGTTTATTGACATAGGAATGGTTTGATGATGAAAGTTTAGGTTAGAGATTATGGGGAGTTACGACGTGGATCACAACGTCCATATTTCTTAAATATTATTTTATAATATAGCATTTGCCGACCTGAGCATCGTGCAATTAGGAATGAATAATTAGTATCTAGGCTAACATGTCATGATAAAATTTTACCAACCTTAACTCTTCTACCCTGATGATGCAGGGTGCCGCCTACCTAAACCATGGGAGTCAGCCATATGCTGCATATGTATTATTATATGATAAGATGCTTGAGCAGAGAAACGGTAAAAAAGTTTTCAAAGAAAAAATATCGAAAAAAATTTGCCGCCTCCTAGGGTCAACTCACACCGGAATGGCAGAGGCCGGTCGTCAGCGACCGACAGATACCGACAGGTAAAGGTCACGAAGCGATTTTTACACGTCCGCGGGCCCGCAGCTTCTGTAGTATGCAGATATATGTAAAAAATTAAAGCAAATCTCAAGACAAGTTTTACGCTCACGGTTGTTGTTTGCGGGTCTCGCTTCACCGGCGAGCATCTAGTAGAATCCTGCGGGCCGCGGTTACCCGCAGCCTCGCCGGGTTGAGCCCTCGTGCTCTGTGATCAGTTGGTGGGCGAATGCAGTTGTAGTGGCCGGGGCCAATCCATTTTGTACTAATGACTTGTGGCATCCTGACGTCTGGACCTCAACTGATATTTAACCGTAATGCCCATCTTGCGTTCATCACACGCCACGTTTGTGAGCGATGATCTCAACCGCGACGGCAGCGTAACCGCGCAAATAACTAGTCTCGTGAACTTATAAATAAAACCGCATTTCCACAACTGCGGCGGGCACGGGACAGAAACGCTCCGTGAGATCTTAGCCTTATTACGATGCTCGGGGCCAGGGGCCTCCTTTGCCCCTTTGAAGACAGCTACGCCATGTTGTAAGGTGCATATAAATGGAAAGTTCTGTTATCAGATACAGCGGCGACGGTGCTGTTGCCGTAGCGGCGCGTTGTGTAAACGCTCTTAATTTATGCGATTTGAATATGAATTTAAGAAACTATATCTACGTAGGTAACTGCAATGTTTTTATTGCATCTAAGCACAACCTGGATCAATAGATCATGATACTGATTACTCGCCACTAGAGATCGTGAACAGAATAGAATGTTATCATCTAGCATTCTGCATTTGTAATTATTAATTAATAATTACATTTAATTACAATTTTGACAACACATAAAGTGACTAACATCAAAGGCTGTTGTTAAGTTTGCCCTGCTAAGTTTTTTGTCTTTACTATAATTTCATGACCAATAAAATATATTTAGTAGCAACGTTATGTTACTGTATTAAAATGTTACAATCTTGATTAGCGTGCAAGACATGGTACGCAAATAATTTATTGGAGGTAATTTCCACTTAAATGGGCATACAAAACATTTGAAAAATGTTACCTACGTTCCCTTTGCCGGTATAAAACTTGGGTTGCATTGCAAAATAAAAATGCATACTTGAATTTATGGTGGGTATTCACGTTACGACGGTCGCATGGACTGTATCGGACTGTCGCGTCGACAGTTCGATCACCACACGTACTTTGCGACTCAATCCTACAGACGGTTCTACATAAATTTGTTGGTATTTATTTATTTATTGTATTCAAACTTATACTTAACATTACAGGAAACCCTAATGCGTTATATAAGTAAATAATTTAATTTATAATATTCTTTAGCTTTTTCTATTAGCTCTGCATACCTAAAATTCCGAGATGTTTATTGTGATCAAGAGAAGTTTGGGTAGACACAAACATGAACTATGTTCATAGCATATACATATAAATAACAAACTTCTTTTTATTTCATTCTACCATGTTATTAAATTGTTAATTGTTATTGTCTTCACAATAGCACGTCTTTTTAAACACTGATTAGCTTGGTTACACGGACCGTCCCAAACTCCTCCTGTCGCAAGGTTCGATGAATACTTCAATGAACCTGCGACATGACTTTGGTCGTACAGTCCGCTTTATGACCAAGCCATTCACGATCGAACTTGTCGCATACGACCGTAGTTCGTTCGACAGTCCGTGCGACCGTTGTAACGTGAATGCCCACCTTTAGAATTTGAATAACCCTTGACTTGAAACATTAATTAAAAATAAATAATGTTTCAAGTCATGTAAGGATATTCAAATAGTGTGATATATTCAAACAATGTCATTATATTTTTTGATCATGTAACACTAGGCAGTAATGATAACCAAGAAAAAATGTATTATCACGAATCTAATAACAATAATTAATATGACGATAAGGATTAATTCTGATTGATGGTACTTTTAGAAAAAAATACTGAATAATTATTTGTAATGGTACAAAATTATTATTTAGTTATTATATAATTTTGTAGGAGTTATAAATTATAGTAACTCCATGTTTGACATTACTTTTGACAGTTCCATGTTTTTTTCATGACGTGATGTTCTGATGTTCTAAATTCGATCATCACTCTGTTTTGTTGTTACTCGCAGAAAATATATTTATTTTAAAATTGTCAAATTATTTACCGCTGTTATATTTTATATGTACGTTGGTGATATTGTTTGTCTTTTGAGTAATCCCGCCAGAAATTTGAATCACTTGCGCGCTTTGATAGGACGGCGCTGCATTCAAGATCAGCTAGGTTATGAAACTTGATTTGGCAGTGCGAAAGGCACCTCTCTAAGTGTGGGTGTTGTTGATTGAAACAAGACACTGGTTGAAGCCTAAGTGCCTTAAGTGTTAGTAATTAGTACCGTAGGTGCCATGTTATGATGTCTCGCAAGAGGACCCGGCAAGAGAGCGCGGAGGAAATGAGTTCGAAGGTGCTGGAAGCTGGCGGCGGCGAGGGCCGCAACGGCAGCGAGACGAGCTTCTGCAGCACCAGCCAGACTCTACTTGAACCCATTCCGGTGAGAGAATGTTTATTTACAATAACTATCTCATCATATTTCATCAATCTTTGAGTGATTGTCATTTCACCGCTGGTGTGGAAAAAGATAGTCTTCTACACCAGGAAACAAATCTGTGACTAATATAATGGTGCTTGTGTCACTGCATAAATTAATTAGTATCAGATTTCAATTTGTATTTATAATTGTTTGAAAAATATATTTCTTAGTGCTGGGAATTTGCGTTATTGCATATAGTACCTACATGTAATAAGGAAAAATCATGGTTAAGACAATACAGGAAAATTATATAACATTATTTAAAGTTCTGAGTTTTTTTATTGAAAAGCTAATATACTAATAAATTTCATATAATTAATTTATTTTCTAAAATAGTTTGTTATATATTTGCTTAGACATAATTTTGTGATGGTTAATGGGGTCTTTCACCTTAGCATAATTGGAAAAGCATTTTTCTAAATAGAATTTTTTTTTGCTATGTTGTCAGTCTATTTAATCTGGACCTTAGAGTCGCAGCACACTGGCCACCGGCCACAACCACAAAACGCTGCCACTGGCATATTTCCTATAGTTTCTATACATCTTATAAAGACTTGCTGCACACGGTGAATGCTTCTACCTTCTAGTGGCGGCACAAGCGACCTGTGTGCGGACACTTAGCATAAGGAAAAAAAGAGGCTTTGCTTTCAACTCTCACATCTATAGCTGAAACATCATATATATTTGTAATATTGCACACCTCAGGCAGGAAAGTGGAGGTTAATTATCCTTTAGTGTCAGTTAGGTAGACTTTATTTTTTAATTACAGTAGTGCAAGGGTTCCATAAGAATACAATAGTGTACTCCAATAGATCAAACCTCCCTGGAGACAAGCAATGAGAACTGGCACAAATGTTATAAACAATACTAAAGTACAGCCGTTTAACAACTCAGATTGGTTCCTTTGAGATTTTTCACACTTATTGTTATGAAGGCTTAATTACTGATAATAAATTCAAGATAATAATAATTTCAAGATATTTTATTATATAGAGATTGTTTCATTAGGAAATGTAAGAATTAATAGGTTTTCGATAAATCATTTGCTCTTCTACTAATGCAAATATTTAAGTATTTCTTAGTTAGTAAAAATTATTTTAAAATGTAGAAATATAATACTGGATAGCCCCCAATGCATTATCTAGAGCATATAAGAGATAGATAATAATTGCTGTTATTGCTATAAAAAATATTATAATGTTTCATACTTCTTCGATACTTTTATTGGGAGTATGGCCAATTATATATTTTTTTGGGTGACTGCTGCTATCAGATACGCTCAACAAAGCGATGTTCTTTCTATCTATTCATTTGCCACTCCTAAAGATTTACATGTAAGCCAGTCATATGGTACATTTTGATTTGCAGTATTTACAAGTGTAAGTGAAATCAGATGATAACAAAATGTCTGCTCTGTGCAATTAAATATTTGCTTTATATGAGCTGTGCTGACTGTACAAATAGTGTACATATTTGTCCCACTTTAACCAGGAGGTTTGTACAAGGCTTCTACTCAGCTGAAGGTACATGTGACAAAGAAATGAAATTAAAATAGGGAACAATATAATCTATAGGCAAAAATAAAAACACGTAAGCAAGCACCTTTTACTTTTTGTCAACACAATTCTTATATTAAATAGCTTCATTTCTATTATTAAATAATTGGAAAATTAGTCGAATTATCTGTTCTAGTACAACTAATTACTCTGTGAACTCCATTCTCAAAACATTGTGTCAGCTGATTGAATATCATAGTCAAAACAAGATTGTTTGTCAACACCGAATTCCTTGTAATAATTTATTTACTATTATTACTATACATGAAAAGATTGTAGCAAAACAACAGTTAACAATGAGCATACTAAATAATAAAAATCGTTATAAAAGTTTGTTCATACACATCAGTGATGAAATAGGTCAAAGCAGTTAAAACTGCATCGCCATGGTTTATGATAAAAATCGTACGTGTTTTCATCTTAAAAGTGATATGGAAGCCAAATGATCGATAGCTTGGGCTCGGAGCCAACAATGTGGCGTGATCTCTACAACACTGCGTAATTTTTAAAGCGTACACAGTATATGACACGTAAATGATGTCGCTGAAATGACCTCGTTCGTCACGGTAATGATTTGTATAATACCTCGTTGAATTACGCTACAAGTCGAGCTCAAAGGCTAGTGGCTTTTAAAACACGCATCTTACGCATGGTGTTTGATTTTCTCATGTAGAAACGGTAGATATTGTTGAATGAAAAATAAAGAAAATTTCACTAAACCTTCTTTCGTACGTTTGGGCCAGGTACATTTCTGAATAACTTGTCTTAAAATGAGATAATAATATTATTCATTTATATTAGCTTATGTCGTCGAATAAGAAAATAAATTTCCGGTGTAACTTATTAGTAAAAGTAAATTTCAAAATATTCAATTTAGATATTTGAGAGTTACATCGGTACATCCTAAGATATTAAGAAAGATATAAGTCATCTATTTAACTCTATGAATATCTCCAATTATGTCCAGTTTGAATTTATGTAGTAACCTATCACATATATCGAGATTGAAACTAAAAGAACTTTACTATCAGTCTAGAATGCTAAGTAAAAAACGCAACCGGTAAAATTAGCTGTTCCAAGTAGGCTTTTCTCTGCTCCTAGCTAATTGTAACGTGTTGTTTCGAAATAGGGAGATGCCAATTGCCCGTTGGCAACTTCGTCATGTACCTAAAGATATTCTAATTTGGCCCTCGCATATCGGTCAGTGTGCCGGTCGTTGGCTCTAATATTTAAATAATTGGGAAATATTAATAGATCGTAAGGACGGCTCCAGTTATTAGATAAGCCTGTACTATTTATATCTTTCATAAAGAATTCGGAACGGAGGAAATATTGTATAATTCATAGACGTGAAAGCTATAATTAACATTTCTAAGAATAAGACGGCTTAATACGTCAGTGTTTTTAAAATGAGGTATTGTTACGATGTTGGCCACCGCGACCGATGTCTTAAATATTATTTCGTGTTGCAGATGTAGCACACGAGTATATACTCCAACTGGTGGTGAGTGGCCACTGCTGTTGTCACATTTGTGTTCAACCTCAGATAAGATAAGAATTTTATCTGATGTCAAACATAGATGCATTGCTGCTTTGGAGGTCTCAGAATGTCCTCGGATGAGTATGGCTTACTTACCACATCCTTCTAACTTCAAAACACCAGCGCTTAATACTGCTGTTATTATGGAGAAATACGTGTGGTGGCGGTACCGCTGAAAACAAACCACAAAGGATTCAACCACCTTTTTTTTATAAACAACTGCAGAAAATTACCATCAACTTCATGTATTTATACAGTGTCAATCCTCTGGTTTCAAATATTCAACCACATATTACGTGAATTATTGTAAGGTTAGAGAAATAAGAAAATTGCCGATAGAAAAAATTAGGAGCCTTTCGACATTATTATCTACTATCTGACCCAGCGAACTTTCCGCGTAAAAGACAAAAACCTCACTCTATTTATTTAAAAAAAGTGCAAAAAAATCCGTAGCGTAGTTTTAAAGATTTAAGCATACATAGGGGCAGACAGCTGGAATCAACTTAGTTTTATACTATGTAGTGATATCTAACCTAGAAATCCATCAACTAATCAGATTAATCTCACGAGTATCGGAATCAGTTGATTTAGATAGTAAGACGAGGAATTGAGATTAAAATGTTACATTATTATCATTCACTTGATAAAAACGCGAGTAGCTGACTGATAAAAATACAAGTGATTCCCGGATTTTTGTAATAGTTTTGTCAGATGAGTACTTCTGTAATCCTGAATTGTATGCGTAATGCAGAAAAGCGCATTGCGGGTCTATCGGGTCGCATAGTTGGTCCTTTGTATTTTAGCATATATTTATCTGGACACAGTAATTTTATTACAAGACAAAAACTTAACAATATGTATAAATATTTTCTAGTTAGCTCATTATACTGGAAGCTTATTCAACGTTTAAAATAATGAAACAATTGTTATTTGATAAAATAAAAAATTGACAGGTCTACTAATTAACATAAAAGGGGAGTATGACTAAGTCTTACTCATTAAAAGTGTTTAATCAAAGAGATTACTTACATACAAATGCGTCAGAACAGTATTCTGATGCTTAACTAAATTTACAAAGGCACTATGACGTAAGAAATAAAATAAGGTACTAACAATACTATCCTGACTTTATTTTATGTCATAATTAAAATTTAGTTCCTGGAAAAAATATTCTAAATAATATATAAAAAAAAAATTGGCATCATTTTCAAGGTCTGGCTTCCTCGTGGTGTAACAACACAAATAACAAGTAGCATGTTTACGAACCATCCACCTAAAACATATGTGTTAGAGCTACCAAATGCGGCGGTGACGACTTATTAGAACAGAATTTCGTAAGATTTGTAATGTGGACTGGACACCGACTAATGGATCAAGAAATCGAAAATAATATCTAAGTTAGCAGTGTGACCTTGCAAAATATCTGAGCTCCGATAGAATTAATATTACTGAGTGACAATTTATGTGAGCCGGCCGAAGCGTTGTGACTGTGGTTCGTGGAGCGTCGCGTCAATTCGCGTGTCTGACGACTCTGACGAGCCTCCACGTCGGCGTCGCGCCACCGGCGTCGCCCTCCCCCGCGCCGCGCCGCACACCCGCATAGTGGCTGGACTGGCTATACATTCCGCGATCACCGGCTCCTTGCTTGCAATCGCTTTGCTTAGTTAGTCATAGTCACGGCCCTCGGCTCGCGGAGAGTACTCGTGTTGTACGTTATCGAAGCCGTTCCTCGTTATTACATGAGTGGCCACTGACGTTTTAAATTGTCTATTTAAAAAAAATACGAACTTGACGTTACTTGTCATTTCGTTATTTTGTGAATTTTGTCGATTTACTTTTTGAGACTAATCACTCTACAGTTACTTTTATTTTGGTAACGATGCAACAGACATTCCACAGTTATCGATAGTATAGCTGAAATTGTGACTTCGGCGATTACGGACAATAGTTAGTTGGACAATTAGTTCATGATGTCAGCGTTAACGGTGACGACTACGCTCACCAATGGGCACTACAATGGGAAACTGGAGACCGGCTTAAATGGATACAGAAAAAATGGATTCACAAAACCAGAGATTGCAGAGCCTCCGGTGAGTAATACATTTACATATCCATTCAAATGTTACATTTCACAATTGTTCAATGTTACATGTGAATGCTGCACCTACGTATCAGTTTGAAAATTATGTAGCGTTAAAATCTTTGAGCGAAGTGTTAAATTTGCCTCCAGTGGTTTGGATATCTCAGGTAAAACCGTTAAATCTTATACAACCTCGTTGTATTCAAGCATGAAGTTGTAAATACCCTTTCAATCATCTTGGATTCTTGGATTAAGCAAAAATATATTTTTTCAATAAATTCAAAGGTAGTTTAGTTTTGACCACAAGATTCTGAGTCAATTTTATTCCAGACACATCATGAGTGAAAGCGACACTGCACTGTTTGTTTAAACTGCATAGAAAGTATTTGGATAGTCTCGTCTTTAAAGCACACTTTATAAATAAAGTTTTGGAACTGTGTATACATCCAGATTACAAAAATATCAAGAAGATCAAAAACCTTCCAAGAACTCTCTGCTTAGCAGAATTTGTATTGTAACATTATATATTTATTATATATATAGTATATAGTACTATATAAATTTATACGTGTAATTCCGAGCTCGTGCGGCGAAATTCAGCAGCTATCAAACCGGTTTTCTGTAATGTCAATCGTTCCCAATTGCACGAGGCGAACACAAAGTTCAAAATACTACAAGAAGATGGAGAAAATCCAACAGTTTTGGCAATAGAAGTAAAAAGAAAAAATCAACTCCCAACAAGCAAAGATTTGCGTACCTAAATAAATTTACGATGAAAATTTCCTTACTTTCAATTTACTTCAAATTCATTACTTTTAAAATTCAGTGAACTGTTCTTCATGTATGAACTATCACCTCGCTGTACGTTTTGATTATCTTTCACACATTGAGCTTTCTCATTGTTAAGTGTTCAGTCTATTTTATGGGTTGTAAATTCATATTTTACAGAAAGAATGCCAGCACTTTATAAATCTGTATTGGATTCTCAAGGTCTGTTCTGCAATTCAGATAAATCAACTTTTACTTGATGATGCGGACAATTCGTTTTTTGTAACTCTGAGTCATATAATTGTAGTTATTTATAGTAAGGGAAAAATTACATTTTTAATCTACTAGCTTAATTTCATGACATGACATTTTATGACATATACTATCTGTGTCTCAAATTGTCTTTGCCCAATTGTATTTGCGTGAAAGAGTACAAACACACATACATATTTCCTACATATTTCCTCATAAAATTTCACGGTGTTTCACATGTTATCGGTATTTATTAATTAACGAGTGTCATATAGGACGTTTTATGTATGTCATAGCATAAATCGTGTCGTTAAATGTTACCTAAAATATAATTGATAGTCGTAATTCTATTTATTTTGTCTTTCAATTATGTTTTCAAGTAAAGAGGTTAATGTAGTCATATCTAAATGATAGATATTCAATATAAACGACGGTATATTAACATCTTCTGAAAGGATAAGCCAATAACTGTTGGCACTAATAGTTTTCTTCAAATATATGTATATTTATTCAATTCCTTGTTTTAAATTTTCGTGTGTAATTCGCGTGTAGAATTTTGAGCAAATTTTAATTCATTATCATCACGGGGAAATTATAATTGTTTATTAAAATAATTAGGATTATTTTACATGACATATGATGAAATTTCCGAAAATTTGGTGTTCTCAGAAAAGTCTCTTGTGTTAATAAATATTATTAATCAGTTTTTACTAAAATTTTGTGGATCGACTGGCTGTTTGAGACCAATTTTAATAATTATTTCTATGGTATTTTTAAACAATTCCAATTGCAGTTAGCAATATCCGCTATTGACTTCCAAACCACCCTGGGTTCTTGACCCGCTCAGCTTACATCTTGATTACTCCCGACGAATATAACTATGAGTTCAAGTTCGATAAACTTTAGCCTCTAAGACTGTTACAGAGAATAATGATGATTACATGTTTATAATAACATACATTGGCGATTACTGCTCTTCGTACGATTTAATTAGAAGATAACATTATTCAATAATCTTCTACTTGACCCATCGATAACATGGTCGTTTCGCAGAAGAAGCGACAGTCATGAGAATCCATTAGGTTTTTGCTTTTCATATGGATTGGCGGACACATGATTGCTTAATTGACAAATACCTTAGGGATATCAATCATGGATAACTGATGATTGAACTCTTTGCAGCTCGACTAGAAAGGGTATGGTAAGGGAGACATACTTAACCGAGGTTTTCCAACTTAATGCTCAGCATCTGTGACTACCCTCAGGCAAGAATATGTTATTTTCTGCGGTTGATTACAGATTCCATAAGCGGCAGTGGCCACTTACCATCAGGTTGACTGCATGTTCATTTCCTACTATTCTGTAATATAAAAAAATGATGCCAATCAGAAACAGGCATATCTAGTTATCACGGAAGATAAATTCCGCAATTTCAGATATAATTTCAGATTTATAGACTAACCTGCGACTAAGGGCAAAATGTTTCTACGACGACAATGTGTTACTGTTAATATTCTTTAAAACCTATTTAAACACAATGGCCATGGCATACATCCATTATGCTCACGATAGTTATTTTCGTCGTGTTCACGAGCGGTGAGTGATAAAGAGGCGTCGCACGCGAGATCAGCCCGCGGCGAAACAAATAAAGTTAGTAAATAAGACTATTATTACATAAGTCTTATTTTTAGAATTCTCCCATACATCTTATTTTTAGAATTGTCTTTAGTGTTTAAAACACTTATGAGTGCTAAATTGTTACTTTTATTTCATTAATACTATTGGTTTACTTTTATGGTCTATTAAAAGTATATTTTAAAGTTCAACATGGTGTCAATTAAGCATCGGTGGTTGGTGCCAAGCCACATACGATAGTATATGCAATCGAACTAAAGACCTTTACAGATTCATTATTAAATTGGTAATAACTATCATTATTGTATCGTAATGAAACTGTGTGTGTGAACTTTTGGTTTACACGAGAGAACCTCGTGCACTGTTCTTGGTATAATAAAAAAATAATTATATAGAATCCGTTTCATTAATAGAAGTTAATGCGGAAAAACGCTAAAAATCCGGGTGTAAGTTTTTATCGTACCTGATGCTGTATAATTGTAGATTATAAAGTTCACACAATTTTAATCAATACAGCATGTAATTGTTTATCTGTTTGTCAGAGATTTTCCTCAGTTCTTCCTTTTGTGCACAAATGTGTTTTGCGTCGATGTGAGGGGAATATAGTTACGTATTTATCATGTAGCTCATCGGGTTTCCCCTGGATACACGAACATTATCCCAGTCCTGAGTCTTAGACGTCCTTGAAACTAGGAAAAAAACTGGAAAAGCCGAAACGGGTCGAATATTCATCATGAATAAGCATTATCTTAAGTGGTGAAACTTGTAATTAACTCCTTTCAAGGTCCTTATACTTAACGGAGTTCAGGACAGGTACAAATTACCACACGTCCTGTAAAGCAACAGAAACTGTCCCTTAAGGAAATATCTTCAAGTCATGTTTTCTCGTTAAAAGGCTTCTTTATGTTTTTCTAATTATTCAGCGCATTGTTCAAGCCCATTGTCCAGCCTCGGTCGTGCTAACTGCTCCAGTTGAATAAAAAATGTCGAGCTGCCTGGAAAATACAATAGCCCTCAAGTTACAGTGCGATTGTGGACCGGGTATTGTTCCAACTATATGTGGTGTATGTGTTTGGATCTACACGTACCATCAGCATTCATAGGTCCAGTTTCAACTTATAGTTTTATAGTTACTCAATAAATAATAGTTCATTGACATTATTGGCTTTTTTCAATCAATTTGGTTCTATTTTGAATATGCTTTGGATACCTTGTCTTTTCTTAAGTATTAGTTAATTAGTCACCAATCCATATATTCTTCTTCATTTTCTTGCAATCTAACTGATTTTGTTTAAGTGTAAATCCTTTTTTAAATAATAAAATTCCAGTATAAAATTAAATTCACTGTGAATTTTCTTCACGTTGTACTAAACTATTCGCAGTCCGTTTAAGAATTGTTATTATATTTGTTTCCAATATATCAATTCTCAAACCAACAGATAAAAATACATTAAAACACATCAGTTACAGAACAACATAATTCTGACTTTTTTCGTTTTAAATGCCGTGATAATTTCCTTAACTTTACCATTTCAAAAATGACCGTGACTCAGTGTAGGAAATTGACCACCGTATTAAATGGGCTCATTAGACATGCAATGGTCTTTTGTAATTACTTTCAATGCTAAGTCACTAACGTTTAGGTAAAAATGTTCTTTGTGTGAAGTGAAGTTTTAATTTCAAAAAACTTATGACATTTATTGAATCTACTTTTGTTTGGATAGTCGTAGGTATGTGGTTCGGATAGTCAGCTGGCAAAACAATGTGGTTCACACATAAATTATTCGTATTCGTAATAACCAACGACAACACAGCCTAATAGACACCGCATCTAAGGCGAACACTTTCGGGCAACACATCAGTTTAATAGCACTGATATAATAAACCGAGCGCGAGCTACACTTCAGTACCGACCACTTATGTGACCTGTGAACATCGTATTACGAGACTATATATAAAATAAATTCTTGCGCGAAATAAATTCTTTAAAAAATAAAAAAAGTGAAGCAAAATGATAATTAAGATGGTGTAAAAATGTAGCAAAACATCTAATTTAAAAAAAGACGGCATAACATTTCACAAGTAAACTATTTTCACAATTATAATTTCAGGAATCAAATTATTTTGGAGCTCAACTTACACTGGTCTTTAACAGCGCCCGTTGATGTCTTCTTACAATGCATCCCTTTCCTTTTCATTAAATTAAATATTTCTATCCTTTTCGTCCATTTTGGTAGTGATGTACACCTCAATTAACTGATGAAAGATGACAACTAATGCAATTGAATATTACTTGAATTTAATTTAAAATAAATAATTATAGTTTTAAACTTTTAATCGTAAACTGCCAATAATTATAGTTATTTGATGACTCTAATGTCTAAATATGTATCTACCAGATTAATTAACCGACTTCAAAAAGGAGAAGGTTCTCAATTCGGCCGGTATATATATATTTTTGTATGTACAAGGACTACTCCGCCGTTAGTGGACCGATTTTAATTATTCTTTTTTTATTGTGTAGAGATGAGCTGCGAATTGGTCCCACTTAAATATGGTTATCATCCATTTATGAGTTCTGGAGAAAATTAGGGGAACTCCTTAACCGATGGGAGTAATTGAATTGTGTGTAAAGATATTTCATGTAGGTTCTAATGAAATTGCGAAGCCAATTTATCATTGACTATTTAAGGGTCTGATAATGTGGCTCGGAGACAAAACGTGTAACTCCTCACCCGATGGGAATAAATGAGTTGTGTTTCAAGATATTTGGTGTAGGTTATTATGATATTGCAAAGCCAGTTCATCTTTGACTATTTAAGTGTCTGATAATTTGGCTCGGAGACAAAATATGTAACTCCTCAACCGATGGGAATAATTGAGTTGTGTTTGAAGACATTTGGTGTAGGTTCTAATGAAATTGAATTAATTACTTACAAGCTATGATCAGAAGAACATACGTACATATAGAAATGAAAAAAAAACATTTGTATAAAAACACACATAGGACACATGTGGTTTCGTCGTGATCTAGCGAAATATGGTGAGCGCCGACTTCAGGACTACTACTAAGTACCTACTGTGTATGCTCTAAACCAACATGTATTTAGATATTTTTTTACTTTTTTGTTGCATGGAAGTCGGTTGTATTTTTTGTTTTTTTTTTTTATTTATTACAAAATCCGTAGATCCGAAACCTACAATTAGAAGAATTTATATCAAGTTAATTCATTTTAAGAATAATTAATTCATTTTTTTGCTTTAATAGATTTTATACAACTATGTTAATACTGGTTTGAATTGCGTTATGTTGTGTATTAATGGTTTAGATTGTTAAATGATGTTTTCATTATTTTTCTCAATACTTCAATATGAGTACTACTATACCTTCTATGAGCTATTTATTAATCGTCTTATTCAATTATAATTATTTTATTATTTCTAATCAATAACCCATTACAAAATCGTTCCCATCACTAATTGTAATTTATGATCTATTGCGACCTTGAATCGACCAATTGCAATGCTTTCTTTTACCGCTCCTCCGCACCGCATACCTCAGTGCTTTGACTGAAATGTTTCTTAGTAGAAATGAAGACATGAGGTGTCTATTAGGCTATGTTGTCGCTGGTAATAACCTTTACAACGTTTAAAATGTGATGTAATGATGACGTCATTGGTATTTTAGGACATAACTACGAATCAATTTTGGCTATTTCCAAGAAGAGACATTTTGACTATTATCAGTAGTACCCTTTGTACGAGTTTTTTTAAAACAAGCGTTGTTCTTGCTTCCGGTCATTATTTCAAATTAGGTACATTGCAAGTACAAAACGAAAACGCAAGCGTGTACATTGCGATGTATGAGCGTAAACAAGAATTATGCTTTTTAGAGCAAAATAATAAACTCTTACTAAGAGTATAGATATTGTTTTGTTTGTGAACGATGTATTAAGCAACGTTGATTTGTTCGTTTTAGTGAAGTAACGAATTGGCGAATTTTCTGCAAATATTGATCTGTTAAGTCGAACTGCAATTTTTTGACCAAAAATGGTCGCCAAATTTACATCCTCTGACCCCCTACACCAAAAACTGAAAAATATAACGCGCGGCACTCGGGTAAAGCTGTTGCATACCAAATTTTATCAACTTGTGCACTTATAATTATTTATTTATTTATTTATGAAGTATTTTTTTACTTTTATATTAAAGCCAGTTTTTTTCTTTGATACTATATATTTTCTCACAGTTATCTGCTTACACATTCGTCCGATTTCCGAGCAGCTCTTCTCGATCCGTGCGAGCTTCGTACGGCTGTACCATATACATACACGTTAAGCGAACGCTTGGCCGTGTTACATGGTAGGCGGAGTGGGGGTGTTAGATCTTTTTCGTTACGGAATTTCTTGATTCGGTCGCCGCGCTCAAAGCCCGCTTAATATTGGCATTTAAAAATGTTCAAATAATAACATTCGCTACATCATAACTTCGTTTCCACGGGATTTGGTATTGCTAATTCAATCAAAGCAAACTCGCTTACCGATAAGAGGTAATAAAGTTCTGGGTTTTAATATCGTTGCAATGGAATGTTGTGGTTCGATTTGTTTCGAACGTGACCACGCATATAGCCCACGTGATTAGGGTTGCCAACATTTTTTTCTGTTTGAATAGCGTTTAAAAATAAGCTATAAAATATACTACGCTTCAATAAATGTGGTATTTAATGGGAATATTAATGTGATTGAATAATGAATCGGATTTGATGGAAGTTATCGTATCCATCAGAATTAGGGTAACCAAAATTTTTTTTATAATCTAAAATTTACGTATTTTTAAAATATGACAAATATTTGCAAATATTTGGTGTCCCAAAATACTGTATAATATTGTATATTGTAGGGTTGGTAACCCTACACATGACGCCAAACACCTACGGTTAAGTGAAAATGTCATACCAATATTTGTATGCAACAAACATCGCCTCGCATATACTAATTTGCAATCGTTCTGCACATATAACGCATACTGCAATTGTATAATAATATCGTGTATATGAATCCAATTACGCATCATATAGATTGTAACAGTTTATCTTTGTTTTACGCGTGAATTAGGTATAGTAAATTGAACAAGGTATTACGTACTAAGCAGATGTTACCGGATCCATTCAAAATAAGCCCTTTTAATTCTTAAACAGGATTGTAAATATTTAAATTTCCTGATTGTTTGTCTTAATGTCGTTAGATTTGACAAAATTTATATAACATAACCGTTCCATCCATCCATCCATCAGCCTTTGAAAATCCACTGCTGAACATAGGCTCCCCCTAATCTGCGCCACTTCGACCGGTCCTGAGCCATCTGAATCCAGCGGTTACCCACTGTCTTCTTGAAGGTCATCAGTCATTACATATGGCCGTTAATCATATAATATGTATGTGCGTGGTATTTTTTAATAAAATCATAAAAGTCTGTACTAAGATAAATAGATGTGTAACCGATTTTACTAGTAGCGCCTAAAGGAACGTGCTAAGCAGTAAGCACAATAAATGTTGATCTTGGATTTTGTAGTAGTCGTAGGACTAACCTGTCAATCATCCTTAAGAATGTTGTCTTCGGTGGTTTCACCGCCATCCGGCTAACCCTGAGGTAATTTTTGAGGTCATCTGAATAACTCGTTACTCAACTCTTACATCATACCAGAATTGCGCTGGTCAGGATATATTCTTGAAAATCCATAGCTCTGGTTATTATTCTGCGCTAACTTTCAAGCAAATCCATTTGAGATTAATATGAATAGAATTTTCCGTGGGTTGACTTGAAAGGCAATGCTTGGCAATTGAACCTACTGTACTTTACTTTGGAGGGTAGTAGGCATAGTCAATATTTTACAGTCTATAATTCATGCAGGTCTGAATTGACTGTGAGTCGTGGATTTGTCTAGGATGGGCTGCTAATATCATTTTTGTTGAATCAAGTGGACTTTGTTTCACATTGATGAAACAGGAAAGATTTTGCAGATAAAATCATTAACTTCTCAGGTTTTTTGTACAGTCACTAGACCACTTGGAAATATGGAGGAAGATATTTATATAATATAAATATTCTGTCATACCTCAAACTGAATCACGTTAAACTTGCTGCATCATTGCAGAACTGCATTTCTCATGAGTGGTAAATTCTATTACGGCAGAAGCTGATGTAAGGTTCCGTTATGAAATTGTCATGAGACTTATTTTCCTGTTTAACATGATTCTTACTCATTTCTTTGTCTTCATATGTTTTAAAAGTGACGTTGAAATCGAAATGAATAGAAGGTGGTAAAACCAGTGTTGTTCGAACGTGGAAGTACCACCGCCACACCTATTTCTAGCTTAAAACAGGTGTGGTACTGTGGTTGCCGGTACTCTTCTATATGAGGCGACTATCTTAGTCCTCAGGAGTAGCAACGCATCTGTGATCGACTTCAGATAGAACCCATGTTCTATATAAAGTTGTTTACAGATGTTCATGGGCGGCGGTGACCACTTACCATCAAGTTGACATGCTCGTTTGCTACTTCAATTAGATAAAAAGAAACTGCAGCATCATTCCAAGTTTTTAAAAGAATGATCATGTAATAATTAGAAATGTATAATAATAAACATTTTTATGTAAGATAATTTAAATTTCGTAGTAATGTAGTAGGTAAACGTGTATTTTGAACAGCTTTAAAAATATTTTGTATGCAATAAGAGAGGTGATGTATTTTCTGGCGAACGTTCATTGTTTTGCTTCTGATCATTTCTATGAATATGTCTTGATGCACATCCAGCCAACATAAATATTTTCAGCAGTCTCCTGATAAACTAGTGAGTCACTCTTTCGGGGTTTTACAGAGTGGAGATGTAGCTAACGACAACGTCATGTAATTTAATAAAATGATACGGTAAGGAATAGACCGGCTAATGTAAATATTATAGCTTTAAGCTTAATAGTAACAGACGATAGTATATATTTATATGATGGAATGTATCTATTACGAGGTTGCGATTACATATACATACATATTATGATTTTTAATATAACATACACAAATAACTATACAACTAATACCATTGAAAATTACTTGAGACTCGCAAATTTTGCGGAAAACATCCATTATCTTTTTTCCTAGTGAGCTTCTTAAATTATTTATTCTCTGCGACCATCCATATAATTATTTTGACATTACGTGACTATCTACAATTAAAAATGTCATATTGAATTAAAATGAAGATTTAGCTGACTCTGAACAAAAATGATTTCATAATAAAATTATAGGACCTTATATTAATATTAATATTTAAGACTTGGACCAAACTTAATATGCTACATTATTGTTTTCACAGTTGTCCATGTTACTTTTACAATACAATGGATAGTTTAATTTAATTCATCGTGATTGCTATTCTGTTAGATTAGGAAAAGGCAAAAATTCTTCAACATACTGTTTATTTAGACTCAATAGCAACTTATTAAATTAACGGTGTCGAGTCACCGTTATCAACTTCTTTCTTCTTTTCGTCTGCACAAAAATATTATTGAGCATAGATACAAATGCTCAATAATATTTTTGTAAAGTATCTTTACCAAAATTAAAAGCCAGACATTTCCAATGGTTTTTGATCAATTTAAATTGTTCATGCTACGACGTCACCGATCAATAGTACTAAAATAAATTGACCTTCATAATGCTATTTCAAATCGTATACACATATAATGTTTAACTTATTATTACCTTAATATCATCGTCCATTTATGTTCCACTTTTGGGCCAATTCGCCAAAGGTCAAACACGCCAACCAAAAGAAGTTAGAGGTCTTCACAAATCTTTCATTTTTTTTATAAATTTTCTGAATTGTGGGTTTCCTTGTGATGATTATATTTGCTATTAAAGTAGGTGATATTTTATTTCTAATTAGCTGATTATGTTTAAGGAGGGTAATGCGTTTCGAGAGTATGTGTGCATGCCCATATCATTGATACGCTCTACAACTCAAACAGCTTGACAGATTTTAACAAATGAGGTGTCGTTTATTCCATGTGAATTGTCGGAGTGACATAGGCTATATATTGTTTTAAATATGGCGCCTACACATACAAATAAAATACGAGATGCCATATGATGGTGACAAACGCACATCAATTCTGAAAAAAATCTTAACATATGATTTACAGTTATAGTATTTATTTGTCAGTTCCTTTTCAGTTAATGCTTTTGCAAGCCGTCTGATTTTTAATAACCTATATACTTTATGAAATATATTTACAGAATTCACTTACCATTTGTAGAGACGTTATACTCGTGATCTACTTAAAATTGTAAAGTTACATAAACATATTGTATGTAGTCGGAATTTTTCGCTTATTGCTTCAATTTTTTCAACTGCTGTAAATGGTATCGTGACCATTTCAAGGTTTTCAGTTTGTTTTAATGATGAATATAAAACAAAACGTGCTCATTCTACCAATATTGAGTGCACTGTTGTTGTATTCAAAATTGACTTGAATAATATAGTAAATATAGATATACGAAATATAAGCTAAAATTAAACTTGACATGTAAATGTGTATATAAGATTTAAAATAGCAAATTTAATGCAAATTAAATGAAACTTTGCATACTAATAAAATAAAAATAAAGCCTAATAAAGGCGAAAGTTGGTGTATTTATTTTTATTACTCTTTGACGCAAAAACTACTGGTCGGATTTCGCTGAAATTTGGCACATAGACTTTTGACCTAGATATAGGTACACATGGGATTCTGTTACCGTAGTAGGTACATGTGACGAAGAGGATGGAGCTGCGGGAATAAGCTAATCAGAGTTGCCAGATTGTTTTTTTTTATCAAGTCGGGATTTAGAAACTTTTTGATTGAAAAAATCGGGATTTCGTAATCAAAAGCGGGACACGGCGGACGAGGGCCGGAGGATCTACATTTGGTGACCTTTTTGGTTGACTTTGTATAGATTTCGCGACCTTGATTTTGGTCGAGAAACTGCAGTTCGTCTTAATTTGTATCGACTTATAGATGATGTGACCTTTTATGCAACAGTCCATTCCTTCCTGAAAAGCAGGACTAAGCCAATTCCAATTTTGGTCAAAAAATCGGGACGTCTGGCAAGGCTGAAGCTGATTCACTTACAATTCCACAATTTTACATAAAATGAATTGAATTAGATTCTTATGAAAATTAACTTGAATTTTTAAGAAGAGTTTAGTTACTATTTCTTGAATATGCAGTCCATCTGGAGGTTAGCGAAAACTTCCGCGCATGGACATCTCTAATAATCTTCATGCAGGACAGAGCTTTTATCTGTTTTCATTCGTTTATTTAAGGTCGAAAACGAAAATACATACGTGCAATACACATTGATTTGTATAAGCGAAAACATTTACAATTATCGTTTAGAGAAAAAATTTAAAAATCATACTAAGGGCATTGTGTTCTCGTTTACAGCTATATGTATGATTATATTTTGATCGCTATTATCAATTTCATCTGGATGTTGTGTAAACACTGACACTCGTAACGCCACGTGGTCCCGCGGTTTAGTGCTATCTATTAATAACATGCAAATGGTCGCAATTATCCGATAACGGACGAATGCAGTCACGCCAGCGCTGGCGACCGAGCCGGATGCGTCTTGGTTAGGGTTGTGTGATATCGATTAATTGGAATTGGGTTAGTGGATCAATAAGATTATCGTTTAGCTCTAGGTTTTTGCCGTGTTGTGGATGCCATTGACACATTTAAACGAATGCCCAAACGCCCAGTTCCAGAATAGTAGTCCGGGATCAAACATGGGACCTAGTGCGTGTCAGACCTGGATGGCGACCGAACCGGACTGATTTGGTTTCTTTTTGAACATACAGTTGGTGTCCAAGTAGAAATCAAATTTATTATTTTGAGGATATTCAATTGGAGTCGAACCTCGAATTGTGTGTCATCTTGGACTATTTTATTTATGATGATGATGATTATATAATATTGAATACTAGGCTATACCTCGCTACCGTGTAAATGAGAATAATATATATAATATATCATTATCTAGGTAATAAAAAATGCGCGCTAAATTTTCAACGAAATCCGACCGGTAGTTTTTGCGTGAAACACACATACACCTTACAAACTTTAGCATTTATAATATTAGTAAGATTGGTGGCGTGTGAGGCATTCCTACTACAAGTGTCTCTGACTACTTACCAGGAAGCTCCGACTACTACTTTATAAGGATTTTCTTATATAAATGCATTTTTGTTTTTTGTTCTATTTGTGTGACAGCCCTATGAAAATGGCGTCAGGCACCGATTGCAGGCGCTGGCGACGTAACATCGCGCCACTTCATTATCACACATAATCACCGCCCATGAACCTTGTATCGTAAAACCTACTAATATCGTTAAGTCATGTTTGTAGATATTTCGATTTTTAAACAATGAACTTTGGCTCTTTTTTAGTTGAAACCGGTACTGGCAGATTATGACGGTTGTGTTCAGTGTTGCTTATTAAACATACAGTATCTTCTACATAATTAAAGTAGGTTAAAGAAATATGCCCATTAAAATTATAGTATTTTTTAAGTTTTTTTTTTTATGAAACTAAATACATTATTGTATAAACTAAAAACCCGATTTCTAAAACTAAAAAGATGGAAATAAGTAGGTACAATAATCATGTAATATATTGAAATATAAAAACGTTTTGTGAGATTTTTATACAATGTTGGTCCCTTCATAAAAGTCTATAAAAATACATTGTTAATTAAAAAGTTTATAATTCAATTTGCTTGTTTATGTCAAGATTACCGGGGCTTTCCCCGCGAATAAATTCTGGTTTTATTTGGATGCGTTCCGTTAAAACTTGGTACAGTAAATCCCTACTGTATTTTTACCATCACAGTATATAGTGAAAAAGTTAAAACAGCAATTCGCACTTGGCCAGCGCGGTGGACTATGGCCTAAACTCTCTCATTCTGAGAGAAGACCCGTGCCCAGCAGTGGGACAATAATGGGTTGATGGGGAAACCAGAAAATATTATCGCCATTTTACTGAAGTAGAAAAACGAAGGTGTGGCTACGTTTTTCATGCATTGATATACATATAAATTCTTCTACCACTTTTTTAACTCTATTGATGTAATAGCAAAGTCATAATGTCGCTTAAAAAGTCAACATAACAAAAAGTAAAGAAGACATTCAACTGGCAAGAGCGTAAAGCCATAAAGACGTTTCCCATACCTACATCGGAAACTCAAGGCTGTCTCGCCCTTGAGACGTTTCGCTCGATAATCAATGCCAAGGCTGTTCCTCTCACAATATTCTAGTCTTAATCTCTAAATTATTTTAAAAACAAATAACCCGACTGCTAAAACTAAGATAATTAGGTATGCATTCGAGTATTTTTTTGAATGTGTATTTTATTTGACGCCGTTTAGGAGTTTGCGTTAAAATAGTAACAGGGAAGGGCTGTTATATATAAGATTTTAATGGCCGTTGACTACCTTTTATTTGATACCATGCTGTCGGGATAAGAAAAAAAAACATCAGCGAAGAGATGATTTTTCCCTTTTACTCAGATCGCAAACGCCATATTTAAAAATTAATTGTCAATGTCACTTTCCAAACAGACAATGGGCTATTTGACAGGTTTTTAAAATCCATTTTATATTATCTAGCAGAGGTTAAGAAACCCAGTAAAAGTTGTTTTTTTTTTAAATTTTGGTACATATTTGCTGAAAAATATCAAATTAAAAATTCAATATTTAAATAGCGCGCAAAAACGCTACTTTGACATATGGCGGGTTGGTGACGTCACTTGCCTGTATTGTCATCTGTGGCTCATGTCATCCACATACATTTGTTGTAAACAAAAAACGAAAGTTTACAAGCAAGTGACGTCATCATAAACCCGCCAAATCAGGAGCATTTTGTGTCACGTGACAAACGTTTAAAAAAATGCATTTTTATTTAAGGATTTTTAAATAAATTTAATTATTATTTTCAACTTATGTTAATAAATAACCATTCTTAAACTCATAATATATACTGATAACAGTAATTGACACTTAATTTTTCGCATTGTCAAATAGCTTATTGCAATGATGTGCCATAATCCGTTAAGCCATTTAGTTATCTATGCCAAAGAAATAGACGTACATGCAAAAATTTGGACATACGTTCGAAAAACATTATCCTCTTTGTGACTTGAGTCGGGTAAAAAGTATTCGTCACGGCCTTGTCATATGTATATAAATATTATTTCTGCATTGCTTTTGAATTCTCACTGTAGGTGTTCTCGTGTACATTTTCGCACCCCACACGTCTCGTACGTGCCTGGACATTGATTTTTATGTATTTTCAAGAAGCCTTTCCCTTCCTGCATTCATTACTGTCACGCGCCGTGTCATACTAAATTAAATATCACGTCATCTAATTAAAAGTGGTAGAATTCTGGTTTAATATAACGTCATACTACTCCTATGTTATATCGGCATATCTATTACATGTCCATTTGACATTTCTGTTACTGTTTATATTAAAATAGCTGTATGAAATAATGATATATGATATGACGTTAAAATTCGGTTATATTCAGAACAGAAACAGAACAGTTAATATTAATAATGATCATCGTTTCAATCATTATTTTGTAATGATTAAAACGATTTTATTAATTTAATAATTTTTGTAGTATAAGAGATCCGGAGCTGAGTAATTACGGAAACAATTTTAAATGGAAATGCCATTATAATTAGTTTTTTACGTTTATCTATAAAACCTTGAATATTTCACTTCCGGGATTTATTTATATGAGTTAAGTTTATCTTAGTTCGTAAAGTTTTAAAACCGTAACCATGACTCAATTTTATGGTCCTCCAAGCCGGATCCAATCTTTAGGTAAATCCCTCTCGTCCTTTTTTAATGTGCGCTTATATCTGAAGGTATAATTTTTTCTTAGTTTTTATGATTGTAAATGCGTTATCATAAATATTTTTTTTGGTCCTTTAAGCCGTATCCAATCTGTGGGTACATTTTCTCTCCTATTTTAACGTTGGTTTGTTTCTAAAGATGTTTTTTCTTCTTTCCAGTCATTACGACACGCAGCCCCCTTCAGCTCAGACCCGATAGCGGTGGCCGAGCGGGACAGATGCTCGTACGGGCGGATACCGCGCGCGGTCGCGCTCGCGGGCACAGCGGCGCGGAAGGTGCGCGTCTACTCGGACGGCATCTACGACATGTTCCACCAGGGTCACGCGCGGCAGCTGCAACAGGCGAAGACCGTGTTCCCCAACGTTTATCTCATTGTTGGTGGTAAGTTACTTTTTTTTATCTGACTGAAGCAGCAAACGAGCATGCAGTCCACCTGATGGTAAGTGGTCATTGCCGCCCATGGACATCTGTAATCAACTTCATACAAAACATGGGTTTCATCTTAAGTCAATCACAGATGCGTTGCTACTCCCGAGGACTATGATGGTCGCCTTATGTAAAAGTGTGCCGGCAAACACACCCTTCCATCGAAACGCATGAACTGCTTCACGCTAGAAATAGGTGTGGCGGTGGTACTTCCCCGGTCGAACTACACTGATTCTACTACCTTGCTATTATTTTTTAGCGATATTAATGATCATTAATACCTTTTGTTCGTTGATTGTTTATGCTCGCTCTCGCTTGCACATTGTACAGCACGAGATAAAAATTGACGTTCGACGGAAAAAGGGGGAGGGGTGGTTATAAATAACGAATATATTGGGTGTCTGTCCGTGGCAACGTAGTTTTTAAGCGGAATAGCTGTTTTTTTCTTGGTTTATAAGATGATTTGCCCAAAACTTATTTGGATATTTTTTTTAAATCGGATTATAGTAATCTTGTATGTGGAAACGAAGATTTTTTACATTTTAAGATTATTATATTGATTGAAACTAATCTTTAATATCATAAAGAATTTGAGAGGATGTTTGTTTGTTACTCTGATGCAAAAAAACTGCTACTCTGATGAGGATGAAATTCGGCATAGACACAGTTTATGACTTTTGTAGAGTGTAGATTGTAGCGTCTCAATAAAAACTTCGTATTTCGCTCTTCAATCTTATTTATTGATGTATGCCAAGTACCCAACATGATCAACAATGCATTAGGCGTGCTTAAGTACTATTAAGATTCTTACATTAGCAGGGTATGGTAGTCAGCGGTACCGGCCTCTCCACCAATCACGTGCGAGCCACTTTTGCACACGGCACCACTCTGCATCTCTTTCTTTCCTATAGCGCTGTCTCTTTCTTACATCTATTGACATTGCGTATATTTAGAGTGGGATAACAATACATGCCTATCTTATTCTAACTTATTCTAACTTATTTTATGTATTGACGCCGTCGTCCGTAACATTCTCCCCCCGGCGCAGACACGTCGTAGCCTCTTTCATCCGTAGGACGACGAGCTTAGTCGCAGGTCTCTTAAATACGCCTCCTTGAGTGCGGACATCTGCAGACCGGATGATGCCGTCTGATCCCGGGTGCACTCGCTCGATGACTCCTCTCGGCCAAGTGTTGCGGGGCAGCGTGCTGTCGACCACCATGACGAGATCGCCTTCTCGAAGTTGCGGAACTACAGTGCTCGCTTGCCCCCGCGGGATGAGTGTTGGCAAGTACTCTCGAAGCCATCGCTGCCAGAACTGGTCCGCTAGCGCTTGCGCTCTTCGCCAGGTGCTGCGGTCCGCCTCGGTGCAAGGCCCCGTTCGTGGTAGTCCTGTAGATGAGCCGATAAGGAAGTGATTTGGCGTCAGGGCTTCTTCATCGTCGGGTTCTACGGAGACGTGCGTGAGTGGTCGTGCATTCACGCTGTATTCTGCCTCAGTGATTAATGTCTGCAGTACCTCTTCTTTGGGCGCCTTTTCTTTAAGCGTAGTGCTAAGTGCTACTTTTACTGAACGCACTAAGCGCTCCCAAGCTCCTCCCATGTGCGGCGCGCCCGGTGGTATAAAACGCCAGTCGGTGTTAAGTATATTGCAGACTGAAATCTCGTAGCACCGTAATCCAGGACTCGTAAACATTTCTTAATTCAACGTCTGCTCCCCTGAAGTTGGTGGCGTTGTCAGAGTATATGACGCGTGGCCAGCCTCTCCTGGCGGCCATCCTTCTTAGTGCCATAATAGCAGAGTCCGTGGAGAGTGATTGGACGATTTCTAAGTGAATTGCCCTCGTTGTAAGGCAAGTGAATAATGCACACCACCTTTTTTCATGTCTTCGTCCGATGGTCACCATCATAGGTCCAAAATAATCGACCCCACAGTAGGTGAAGGCGCGGTGACCCGGTTCCAGCCTCACTTTAGGCAGGTCTCCCTTCGGTGGCGTTTTTGGAGCCGCCTTGTATACGCGGCAATACTGACATTCTCTAGCTATCTTCTTGACTGTAGGCCTCAGATGTAGAATCATGTATTGCTGTCGGAGTTCATTGACGACTCGTTCGTTATTCGCGTGACCCGCCCGGCGATGATAATTCTCGATGAGCAGACGAGTGAACGGGTGCCGTCCGTCGAGTATCACTGGCTGGTTCGAGTGCGTTGTACTATTTAGAGCACCTATTCTGCCTCTCGCCTTTATTATGTCGTCGTCTAATACGGCGTCCAACTTCTTTAACCTACTACGTCGTGGTAGCGGCTGATTCTGTTTTAGCCTTATTAACTCTTCTTTAAAGGAGTCTCTCTGCGCTCTCTGAAGCCAACGTCGTTCAGCCGCTCTCAGGTGTGCGACTTCTAGATGTATATTATTTTTCCTTTTGGCTTTCAGCTTCTCAATGAAGAGTTGTGTTAGCGCAGTAGTTCTTATTAATTTTAAGTAACTGGAGAACCTTCGGATATCGGGCAGTGAGTCCTCTGGGTAAGTGTCATCTTCTGAATAGGCGTAGCATGCCACTTCCTCGGTCTCGTTATCCTCGCTCTCCTGTGGCCACTGGTTTGCCGGTGCCCTAAGGAATGGGGGCCCCGTGAACCACCTATCATGACTGTCGATCTTATTGCTCTGAAATCTGGTGGCGTCGTCTGCCACGTTGAGCGTGGTAGGCACCCACCGCCAGTCAGCCGCTTGTGTGAGTTCGGCGATCTCTGCTAGGCGGTGTGCGACAAATGGAGTGTATTTCTTTTTCTCGTTTCTTATCCAACACAGAACTGTTCTAGAATCACTCCAATAGGTGACTCGTCTGGGCTTCCAGGTATGTTCCTTTATTATCGTGTTACCGAGTCGCGCCCCAATCAACGCCGCTTGAAGCTCCAGTCTTGGAATGGTGAGCATCTTTAGCGGAGCTACCTTTGCCTTGGCCATTACTTGGATGGTTTCTGTTAAGTCTTTGTATACGATCCTCCAATAGGCCACCGTTGCATACGCCTGTTCGCTCGCGTCGACGAAAATATGAAGCTCTATACGGGCTTGCGGCGTTAACTTCATACTGTAGCACCTTGGTATAGCTAGCGCTGAGACATCTGGGAGTCGTTTTATCCATTCGTCGAAAAGATAGGCTTCCTCTTGCGGTAGTTCTTGGTCCCAGTCCACCTTCTTAAGCCATAATTGTTGCAATATTATCTTGCCGACGATGGTGTACTGACTGATGAGCCCCAGCGGATCGTACACTGACATAACTGCGCTTAAGGTTTCGCGCTTAGTAGGAGCTCTTAATCGCAGCCTGACTTCATCGGGAACTCTCTTAATATCCGTGTTGAATGTAAGAGTGTCGGAGTCTGGGTCCCATCGAAGTCCTGACGTTTTCTCCTTGTGATGTGCCACTAGCTGTACGTCGACGTTCTGGGATCTCTTTTCTTCTGGAATGCTAGCAAGAACCTTCTTATTGTTTGAGTTCCACCCCCTCAAGTTGAAGTCGGCCCGCTGATGGATGTACATTACTTCTTTGACCATCTTAATAGCTTCGTCTTCTGATTGGAAGCTGTCTAAGTAATCATCCATATAGTGACGCTCCTTAATTGCTAAAGCTGCCTCTGGGAATTCTTGCTCAAAGTCTGTGGCGTTACGATTCCTCACGCTATGAGCGAGGTACGGTGAGCTGCTTGCTCCGAATATCATCGATACCATCTTCATTTTTCTTGGGGGATCGGTGGGCTTGTCCCGCCATAAAAACATTTGTGCTGGCTGGTCCTCAGATCTTATTTTAATCCTGAGAAACATTTCTTCGATGTCTGCGGTTACGGCAATTCTTTTTTCTCTGAACCTGAACAGTATTCTTGTGAGTGAAGTCAATAAGTCTGGCCCTTCTGGCAGGAAGTCGTTAAGGCAGACTCCTTTTACCTTGGCCGCTGCGTCAAAGACCATTCTCACTTTCCCTGGCTTGTTGTGGTTCGTGACGGCGAAGTGAGGTAAGAACCATTTGCGATTGCTATTCATTTCGCTGCCATCGCACTCGGTCGCGTAGCCCTTCTGTACAAGGTTCGTGACTTGAGCCGTATATATTTCCTTAAAGGCGGGCTCCTTAGTCATCCTCTTCTCTAACGTGTGTAGTCTTCTTAAAGCTGACTCGTAGCTATCGGGGAGTGTGGTGTTGTCGGTCTTCCAAGGAAGGCCTACTTCGAAATAACCCTCCTTCCTTTTGGCAGTTGCTTCGAAAATATCGTTGGCCCTCTTCTCGTACTTGTTAACCCTCTCTTTGGTCGACACACCAAGGGAATCTACGTCGAAATAATATTCGACGAGCTTTTGTAATTGTGTGTCACTTGTGGAGATGTGAAGTACGGCTGCTTGGTCTTGATAAATCGCTCTTCCTGGTGCCGATCCATGCAACACCCAACCCAGCTTTGTCCAAGATGCGGCAGGTTCTGTTTTCTTGCCAGCGCGTAGCTGTCGCGATACTATTAAGTGCCAGTTGTCAGCCCCTATTAGTATGCGAGGCTTGGCTTCTCCTGTGCAGATCTTCTCTCGTATACTGCGCAGGTACGGATACCGCTCTAAATTATGCGGTATACGTTGTTGATGTAACTGTAGCCCTCGTACGGTGCAGGCTTTGACGGTGTATGTTTCTTGTTCTCTTAGACCTCTCACTCGGATCTCGATCGCCTTGCTCTCTATTCTTTTTTGCTCGTTGATACCTCTTATGTTCAAAGGCTGCTTCGATCCGCCATCGGTGAGTTGGTTAGCTAATACTTCATCTATTAGTGTCACCGTGGACCCTTCGTCCAAGAGGGCGTGCGTAATTATCTCCCCCCGTGGACCGCTGAGCTTCACCTTGCAGGTCTTGAGCAATACCGCAGATGTCTTCTTTGCTGTAACGCTCATTACTAGTGCGGTTGAGTCGGCTGTTTTGCATTCGTTCAGAGTGCTGACCGTAGGAGCCGATTCCGTTGCCTTTTCCTTGTGTAGAAGCGCATGATGTCGGTAGGTACATCCGTGAACTCCGCAGGCTTTAGCTTTGCAGGAGAATCGGTTGTGCTTCCGTTTCATACATTTGAAACACATTCTGTTATCCTTGGCCCATTTCCAGCGATCGTTGGTGTCGAGTGCCTTGAGTTTGGCGCAATCGGGAGTGTAATGTCCCTCGGACTGACACATAAAGCATCTTCTTTCATCTTCATATGTGATGCCTTCTGCAGTGTATACGCCTCTAGTAGCTGCCCGTTTTGGAGCCACTTCTTTTTTTACTGGTACTGGAACACCTCGACTGGTTGTGTGGGTATATCTGATCATCAGATCCGCTTCGGCCATCAAGAACTCTGAGAGGACGATCATTTCGTTTTCTTCTATAATACGAGCTTCATTATTGGCTGCGTACTCCGCCCATTTGCTGACGAGATGCGGACTCAATTTGTCCATGACGTCCCGAACAAGAAGCGGACTCTGTAGGTAGCCTCTTCTGTCTATACTCTTGATTGTGTAGACTATGTTCTGAATCTTGACTGCGAACTCGTATAGATCAGTACTCGCACTTCCTAGCTTAGGGAGCTTCTTGAGTTCTTCCATTGCTCGATCAATTATAAATTCTGGCCTTCCATACTTCATTTCTAGCGTTCGCATAATTACTTCTGGACTGGAGGCGGTGAATAACTGCGAAAGTACAGTTTCTCGTGCTTCCCCTCGTAGGCTGTTTCGTAGACGCAGAAGATTTTCCGTCGGAGAGAATTTGAAGAGTCTCGTAGAATCTTCCATAGCGGCTTTATATGGTAGCCACTCTGCGACGGCTCCCGTAAAGATGGGTAGTTCTGCTGTCTGACGCGGCAGCGGCCTAGACGTAATCATTTTTTCCAATGCGTCAGCTAGTCGTTGAATGCCCTGGTACTTCGCGTTCTCCCCCCGTTGCTCTTTAACGGGGCGGTGAGCCTCTTGTAGCTCTTCCCTGAATTTCGGTGCTGATGGTCGTTGTTCTTCTATGCTTCTATCGACCCAGTCCCGTACTCTTTCATTGCATATGCTGGATTTGTACTCTGATTCGGCTTCTATCGCTGTCACTTCGGCGGCTAGTCGTGCCTTGATGAGTTTCTCTCTGATGCGCAGTCGCTTTTCTTCTAGCTCCGCGAGTTCCTTTTCTGCCTCGTATTGCGCCATCTTCATTCTTGCATCAGCGCTTTTTCTCGACGTGTTAGTGTGAATGCTCAACGCCGGTGACGTAGGTCTTCGTATTGGTGATGCGGCTTCACGTCTCATTGGAGTGCTAACTGGTTGTGCAGGCGGCCCTATAATGGACGTCCCTATTGACGCCTCTGGCGCGGTCTCTCTCGCTGCTCGTGGCGGAGAGTACTCCAATCTTCTCCCTTGGGGAATACTTCCTGCTACAGTTGACGGCGATTGCGGCGAGTCTTCATAAATGCGGTGCAGTGACGGTGCAAGCACACTCTTAGTGCCTACTGGTAACTCCGGCTCGCTGTATCCAGATTCGGAGCGAACACGGCTTCTCGTGTTCATAGCGACCGGCGTATCCAATCCGACGCGCTGCAGTCCTTACTCGAGTAGCGCAGATTCGCCTCTGAATCTGCCGTAGAGTAGATTCGCTTCTGAATCGCCCGCAGTACAGATTCGCTTCTGAATCCGTCGTGGAGTGCCAAATCTTCAGAATCCGGCTCGAAGGACCAAATTGTAGAGTGTAGATTGTAGCGTCTCAATAAAAACTTCGTATTTCGCTCTTCAATCTTATTTATTGATGTATGCCAAGTACCCAACATGATCAACAATGCATTAGGCGTGCTTAAGTACTATTAAGATTCTTACATTAGCAGGGTATGGTAGTCAGCGGTACCGGCCTCTCCACCAATCACGTGCGAGCCACTTTTGCACACGGCACCACTCTGCATCTCTTTCTTTCCTATAGCGCTGTCTCTTTCTTACATCTATTGACATTGCGTATATTTAGAGTGGGATAACAATACATGCCTATCTTATTCTAACTTATTCTAACTTATTTTATGTATTGACGCCGTCGTCCGTAACAACTTTGATGACTACAAAGCATACTTTTCACTGTAAAACATGACCAGTGGGCGGAGTCGCGCAGAAAAGCATAAAATTTTATGACCAAGAGCTTGCAGTTGCGCTCACATGCACTGTTATTTAACTTAATCACTGGAACCATAAATAGGGTTAGTACAAGGGCACTTCCCGTAAAGTCCTCAACGTTAGTGCTGACGTCTTCAAATTGTTCTGCTTGTTCTGGGTTTTATGGGCTACTCCATAATACCTACAAATAATAAATAAAATGGTTAAATAAAGTTAAATCAGATAAAGTTTAATAAAGGGCTTTTATTAAACTTTATCTAATAATCTAATCTATAATAATCTATCTAATATCACGCGTGGTAGGGATAAGAAAAAGATGGCGCGTAACGGAAAACAAAAGATGGCGCGTAACAGAAAAAGATGGCGCGTAACGAAAAATAAAAAAAAGATGGCGCGTAATAGAAAAAGATGGCGCGTAACGAAAAAATGTTACACTAAATTTTTTTCCAACCCCGATAAAGAAGTTTCACTTAAGTTTCACTTCAACAACCCCGATAAAGAAGTTTCACTTTAAAAAATGTATATTGCATTGGACATCTTTAAATCATACTATACCTTCAGATGCAATGTTTTGAAACGTTCGATACTACATGCCAATGTCTACTTTCCACAACTTTCAAGGCTGGCATAATTAAACAGAGTGACTATTGAATGTTTAGAAAAACGTTTCCCGGGAAGTCTTAACCGATGGCTACGAAATATTCGTATGAAGCGTTTTATTTAATGCGAATGGCAGCAAACTTTGTTCTGGTTTGTAGCGATGTTTCGTGGCCTTATAAGATTTGTCATACATACATTTGTTTTTATCCGACTCCGTTAGAAGGGCCGTAATGTTTTTCGAGCGTGTCTATGTATGTTTGTATTTTTTTTATTTGGCACGTTCTACGTATGACATATTACTGGAATAAACTCAGTTTGCAGAGTAACACATACTAGAATAGACTAGACTGTATAATTAATAAATATAACGCCTGCGATCAGAAAAAAGTGAAGAGAGAGGAGGGGAAATTTCTTTCTGGGTATCAAGTTAAAGATTTTACTAGCTACAAAAATATACCTATGTATTATGACATTTACATGTTACTATTTGGACGCAATTTCCTAAAGGGGTTAAATTTCCGTTGTATCATTCGAGATGTTTGTTCCCTTAACGTGTTAAACAAATCATTAGTTGCTTAACTTGATTTTACCTGGAGATTTCTTAAAAGGCGCTGAATAGCATTTTTACCTCAACAATAACCAGGTGCTCAGAATGGAGTAGGAATAAGACGGCAAATACTCCGTATATTATAAAATCCGTCAACTACCTTTTACAAAATAATAGTTACCACTCAACGCTAACGTTTATAGCGAATGTTTCTTAGCCCTCGGGTTAGTCATATATTTCCTACATAGGTAAATAAAATGAAGCAAAGTCACGCAAATCAACATATTAGTTACGTTCCAGTTACATAGCATAATGTGTGAGTATTATGGTCCGACGTGAGGGTATTAGCCATCCACTATGTTGCCTTATCGCTGGTTACTAGGAATTTATGTTTTATTTATCGCATAGAAGTTTCTAAGAACAATTCACTTGAGATGGTACTGCGAAATAAAATTTAGTGTTTAAACGAAACGTACGACGGCTAGAAACATAAAATTTGCCCTATGTCCTCTCTCGCAAGGAGAGATAGAGAAGGCGTCCAGTCTTTAAATCTAAGTCTCTCCTTTAAATCGAAGGACAGTTAAAAGCGTGGTTTCTCTGCTCGACGCGTCCTGAAGGTCCGCCGTGCCTTTGACGGGTTTGTGGCCCAGATAGCGCGTCGTATGTACCAGCGCGCTGACAGCGGGCCACATTAACACATCGATACTTCATTTCTAAATCTCTATCTGATTTACACACACTTATATAAACATGAAAGAACTTAGGTATGGGAAGAAAATAAGAATTTGACAGGACAGACGCTCGAATCTCTCATAAACCCATTATTGGCCCACTGCTGGGCACGGACGGGTCTTCTGTCAGAATGAGAGAGTTTAGGCCATAGTCCACCGCGCTGGCCAAGTGCGGCTTGGTGGACTGCACACACCTCCGAGAATTTTTTTTTAAGAACTCTCGGGTGTGTAAGTTTCCTCACGATGTTTCACCGAAAAGCAGTGATAATTAATTTCTAATACGCACATAAATCAGTGGTGCGTGCCTGGGCTTGAACCTCGGACCTCCCGATCGAGAGGGAAAGTTTCAACCATTAGGCTATCACTGCTCTCGACGCTCGTATAGTTTATGTAAAGTTGTGTAATACTTCCTATCATTATTTGATAGGCAAATGTTGGTGATTTCCATAATGCACCTAAATACAAGTGGTTTACAAGGTCAGGGTAAATAATTTATTTGTGTATATAATTAATTAGAGGCATATCACGATTAGTTTCGTGGTAGTTATTGACGTCATCCGATTGTTTATTATCAACTCATTTCATGTATATTAACAAATATTTCATAACATATTTTCCTACCGATAAAAAGATTTGCAGATTTTCCACACATTCATTCCAATAAGTGCTTAGTTACTTCTTGTATTTCAAAAACGAATAAACACACAATAATGTCACTTGTGATTGTAATAAATGCATTTTTGAATATAAATACTGACGTATATACCAATATGCCCTCAAAAACTTTCATAATATATTTCGGCGGGACACCGCGTATTTATGAAAAACACGTTGCCGAAAATAATTATTTTAGTTTGTTTAAAGATCGAAAATTGTTTGTTTATTAAATTGGCAATATTAAGTGATTTCTAAAGATGTTAATTTCGTTTATCCTCCATAAATTTATAATTGTCACCTCATCCAACTTATATTCTTATACTCTTATTATAAAAATTATTATACTTATACTCTTATTATAAAAAGGCGAGCGCCTGCCGGTAAAAAAAGATTCTTGTTTAACCGTCGAAGCGATCGGACCTCCTCAACTGTGAATAAATCGAAGAAGAATAACTTTTGTTTTACTTGAAATCTTCAAGAATGGACAGTAATGAAGAACCTGGCCTTCCTGATATCACGCCACTTCGATAAATATCATCCAACAAAACAGTTCTATGACATGACTATTAATTATTTTAAAAATCTGACCGTTATAATCTTACATAATCACTACCGCATATGTATTTTAATTTTACAAGTATCAGAGTAAATCACCGGATTGGTCGAGATTTGTCGTACGACTTTTATCGTTAATATGATATGTATCGCAATTTGTAATATGACACATAGATATCAGAAGACGTGGGTAATTATGTTATTAGCTTATCGCGATCAAAGTGGCAATGTCGGCCTTCATCCACGATACCGAAGCGATTTGATGTGTAATTGAGGGCATACTTGGTGTTAGCTCATCGGCTGACTTTCAGAAGAATGTGCCAATATACTAATTTGACGAACCGCGTGGCAGAGCGGTTACCATACAGGTATGACGCCCAATGGGTCCCGGGTTCGATTCCCGTCCAGGTATTTGAATGATGAGTTTAGATTTATGTTCGGGGTCTGGGTGTTTGTGCATTCGTCTTGTCCATGGTACCTACGACAGTGAAGAAAATCCTAGTGTGGGGCTATGAGTGTAGAAACCTATGTGGGTAGTATCTTTCGTTTGCACGGGCATGCAATATTTTGATGGAAAGAGGCCACTGCCTCATGTGGACATCTCTTATCAACCCCAGATAAGATTAGTCTCAGAGCAGTGATAGCCTAAGGTCCTAGGATCAAACCTTGGGCACGCAGCACTGATTTATGTGCGTATTAGAAATTAATTATCACTGCTTTTCAGTGAAGGAAAACATCGCGAGAAAACCTACACACCCAAGAGTTCTTAAAAAAAAAAGAGTATTAAGTTGGAACTCCTTGGATAAGTTTGTCTACCTTAAAACATCCTTCAGGCCAGAATGCAGAAGTGCTTGACATTTTATTATGCAGAATCGGGTGTGACGGTGATGGATCCAGAAACTAGTCACGAAAAGTTCCACTACTTTTAAAATACTTTAAATAGTTTAAACTTCGTAATCATTAACCCTTCTGCCTCTACTTTCTCAATGCGGTTATCATTATCATCTGCTTGCTTATCGGAGAATTGCGGAATATTAAATTTTAAAAGAATTAAATGATAAATTATCATTAAACTATCACCCGACCCCTGCTCTAGGGCATGTAAGTTTTCGTAGGATGTTCTTGGTAGATTCTAATTATGAACATAACTCCGAAATATCGACGCTAAAAACCAAAATTCTAAACCCTGGACTCCCATAGTGAATAGCACCGAATTAACTTAGTAATCATGATTATCTTAGTATTCGACTTATATGGAAATCGTGTGCTACTTTATTGTATTACTGCTCAATGAATTAATGTTTTATGTCATACAAGCCGTTGACCGGCCAGAGTCCAGTACTTATGATTTATTTTTATTAATTAACAAGCTTCTATTGAATGCTCGCATGAATGGGGTTTAAACTGGTTTATGTCAGTGTCTGTTATGTGTTCCGGCCATGGGTACATTTTTAACAAGGACCAAGGACGGTTTTAAATACAGTAAAAGTTTTTCACTGTCACAACATTCGTGTTTCCGTAATCACTGGTTGAAAATTTATGTCCATTTTCTTGTAGTCACTGCTAAAAATCTTTATTCCCGAATTTTCGGTACAAATAACAAGATTCGGCACCTTCTTTTTACGCGAAAGATTTCTTTAAGTATAACTAACCATTCACGGTTCCTGTACTTGCTGCCCATGGGCGGAACACAATATAACCTCATTTCCAGTTGTTGTTTCCAGTGATTGTTTTTCCAGCAATTCATCTTCTATTGTTTATATCGTTTCACTGATGATCTTAACACCCATCACATCGTTCAGAAACTTCACAAACATTACATTATGTAGTTTATTTATTCCAATTTCCTTGTTAAAAATAAATTGTTATCTAAATTATATATAGGGCCACTATCTTAGTAATCAGGTGTGGTACCGCATCTGTAATTGGGATCAGGTAGAACCCCTGTTCTGCATGGAATTGATTACAGGATGAAATTCATTACACATGTCCATTGACAGCAGTTACATCTGTCTGATGGAGCGCATTCTCATTTGCAACTCATTCCAAACGAGAGTATTAAATTTACTCATGTTTTCTACCCATTGATAAGTGTATTTATACATCGTCGTAAGAATACTACTGACGAACGTAATCGTATACGGTTTTTACATACATTGTCGTCACAATATGGTAATTGTTGGTTCGCGGCGGGTAACGATGACAGTGCAATGCCTTATTCGAAATTAACGTTGCTTTCCTTATTGAGCGGACAAAATTTGTAGAAGCCTAAAAATAAGTGATCTTTATATATCCCCTTCAATAAAAATATCGCTAGTATAGAATTTAGCACATTATAAATCATGATGTATGCCAGTTAATGTCTCAAAGACTACTAAGCTTAAACTGCCTTAATTAATAAAAAATAATATACACTTTTAGCTAGATTCCATCTAAACTTTTTCATTTCTTTGGAGCGATCATTTTATATCAGTACAGATCATTTTAGATCACATCATCATCATTTTACATTTTATATCTGACCTAAATATCAGCTTGAGTCAGTGGTAAACTTTCTTTCCAAAGTTTTCGCCTCTAAAATGTCTGCCAGAAATCAGTCTTTTGTTTTATTTAACTTTCATAACTCAACATCTTTGAGTAAATATAGTCGCTGAAAACAAACAACTATTATATCATCGCAAAGGTATCTTATGACGTTAAACAGTTGAATAAGAAATCCTGCGAATAAGGAAGTAGCATTTAGTAGTATGTGAGCAAACTTTTAGGTAAGCGCGTCACGCTCTTTGTGTGGAACGGTGACACCTTCCGTGTCATAGCATTCTATAATGCATCTGGTTAATAAACTCTGAATAATGTCAGACGGGGTAGAGTTAAAACCAGTTTGGAAGTTTGAAATGTGACAGATTTCCTTATTTAACGAGGAACAGTAATAAGGCAGACATTTTTAAAACGCGTTCCTAAAGAAACTATTAATATTGATGAAAATTTATCCAATAAGTTGGATGAATAGGTAAAGCAGCTTTCTTTAAAAACGTTTTCGAAACGTCTTTTTAAAACTAATTAAAAGTAAAGCACGAGAATGTTTTGAATCGGATTAATATACTTGTGTATATTAATCATTGAGTACTGAAAGTACTGGTAATAAAAAAAGTAGTATTAAAAGTGCGATATGACACACACGTTTTAATTGAAGAGTATAGAACAGAGCAATGTGTAGGAATTAGTGGAATTACACTAGTTTCGTGTTATTTAGGAATGTCATTACGCAACACAGTGTACACACGCAGTTCATGGCATTCATATTGCAAGGAATGCGGGTACTGCTGACTGGCAGTGGGTCATAATTTGTTTTATAACACAGTATATATAAAGTAGTCAATGAACATGTAGTTCATCTGATGGTATGTGCTCAGTGGACCCCATGGGCATTCGTAAGTAATTTTATATTCAGGGCTTTGATCTCTAGTTATCTACCTACAGAGCAGTCATAGCCTAACGGTTGAAACTTGCCTTCTCAATCGGGAGGTTCAAGTTTCAAACCCAGGGACGCACCACTGAGTTATGTGCGTATTAGAAATTAATTACTGTTTTTCGGTGTAGGAAAACATCGTGAGGAAACCTACACACCGGAGAGTACGTTAAAAAACAAGTTCTCAGAGGTGTGTGAAGTCCACCAATTCGCACTTGGCCAGCGCGGTGGACTATGGCCTAAAACTCTCTCATTCCGAGAGAAGACCCGTGCCCAGCAGTGGGACAATAATGGGTTGACGATATACATATATATCTACCTACAGATGCTGCCGAAACTGACATTGTCGCCTGGTCTTAAATTGAGTTGTATCCGAATATTGCCCCTCATTATTTCTATGAAATATATTACGTATTTTTGAAGGTTTTGATACTGAAAAATAAATTATAATTTCTAGTAAACCATAACAAGTATTTGTTCGTTGTTATTATTAAAGTAAATCTATTTATTTCCTACTAGCTGTACCCGCGGCTTTGCCCGCGTAAAAATGAGTGTATCGCAAAGTTTTTCCCGCAGAAATCTCGACCCCGTTGAAATTATATGATAAAAAGTAGTCTATAATTATGTTATTCCACAACCTTTTCGATAGTGCACGTCCTATCCAAATGAGTTTAGCCGCTCAGGCGATTGCCCGGACATACAAAGAGTGAAGAAACGAATTTAAAGTATACAAAGAGTGAAGAAACGAATTTAAAGTAGGTTAGGATCATAATTGTTATGTAAAAATATTTTAAAACTTAGACCAATTAAAATTAGAATTTTAAAATTAGACAATTGTAAACCCTTTTCTTTGAATTAAATAACAATCTTATTGGTCACACAATACCAAGAAGCACCTTGTAAACCATATCCTCCTCCACATTTAAACCAAAACGCATCGATTACAAAGATTGATTTTAACTTTTCCGCAGTATGTTTAAAAGTTCTTAGGGTGATGCTGCAGGGTGAAGTGCAATGTTTGTACTGGTCTAGTATAAAAAGACGCTACTCTTACAAACACATTCAACATTCATGTCCTACTCAACACTGGACACTATCAAGTGGTCAGATTACTCTAATAATGCCCACGCATCGGCGGCCGGCTTGTATTAGCATGCGCGAGCGAGACGGTTACCTACCCCTGCCGAGAGACACATCGCGATCTTTATTATTTCAAATCTCTAATATCTTTAAAAGTATTTATTTGATGCATATAGTGTAAAAGCTAACGAATGCATTTATTTATATAAGGATTAATACCGAACAGAAGAAAACACACTCAAGAACATAAAAAAAATATTGTGACTTAACCATAAGATAAAGAGATATACTATCGCGGATTGATTTTATATTTAAGGTTGCAATCCAGTGTGACGGAATTATTAGTATTCAACATTAACATTTAATTTATCGATAGACTTCGTAGTTGTTTTGTAAATAACGCCACCTATCACATTCAATGTAATTCAACATAGTAGTGGATAGATGGCGCAAGTATACCTGATAAATTAATTAACTCATCGGTAATTCCTCGTAATTTTATATTGTGGGTAAATTAAATCAAATTTATATCACATTTATTTGTATGATAATTAATTGTTATCGATATAAAGGTATGTATTATTTCATAATGAACTAAGGATCAGGATGACATCAGGGAAAAATGGCTAATATGGCGATAGTTGGAATTTGGAATTAAACAAAAGTCGCGATATACCGAGTTTTACAGATATATGTATGTTGTCGACTCAAAATCAATATTTTTTAATGTTTTATTATTGAGATAAGTTTTCAATCAAGTCTATCTTGCCCTTGACGGAATTTTATTACCGTACCCTTTGAAGGAAACTAAATAATTTGATTTATGTCTAATAACTTTAAACGTATTTATTTGATGCATACAGTGTAAAAGATAATTTTGACCTTTATTAAAATTACAAAACTAACGAATGCATTTATTTACATAAGGATTAATACTGAACAAAATCGAAAATAACATATTATTTTTAGTTAAATATGGAACATAAAAATAATTATTGTGAGTTAACCTTAAGAGATATAGATATGCTATCGTGGATTTATTTTATATTTAAGTTTGCAAACCAGTGTTTCGTAGTCCTTGACGGAATTATTAGTAATTCAACATCAACATTTAATTTATCGATATTACTTCGAAGTTGTATTGTAGATAACGCCATCTATCAAATGTTCATTCAACGTAATTCAACAGAACAGTGATAGATAGCGCAAGTATACCTAATATTTAACTCATCGGGAATTCCTCGTAATTATAATCGTATAGGTATTTCGCATTAAAAATACATTTTCATAGTATAAACCCATATTATGGATAGATTAAATCAAAGAACAATGCCCACTTCCCATACATTTGAAAACCTGGTATATTGTCTCATAATCATTTTTAAGATTTGAACATAGCGAAGTTAAAAAAATATGAATATGTCTATTAGAGCTCTCATGTCGTAATCAGTATCGATTAACTCCGCGGAACTGACAGTGTCAAATGTCAAAAGAATAAAAACCGTTTCAGTTGTGTACTCAGTTCATACTACATACATGCGATTTGATTTTGATTGATTTGAGATTTGAATGGATTCAAGAATGTCAATACTTTTTTTTATTCTAGATAGCATGCATAAAAACTGTTAAAGAAAATCTTTAAAAAAGTAAAAAAACATGTAAAGAATTACTTGAAAGAATAATGAAAAAAATAATTATTCAAGTAGCAATGCGTTAAATGGAACGTAGTGACGTGAAGTGATAGTTGAGTTGCGTTCAAAACATGTAATTCGTTAGACTTTTTCCTTGTTTAGCATATACAAATATTCAAATTACTTTATTTCCTGCGTCCCTTTTAATTTAGTAGCTGCATTTTAAGATTTTTACATCACTATACACGATCAGGTGAAAAATGGACATCCTTTTTTATATCACATCTATTTGAATGATAACTAATTGTTACCAATTTATATGTATTATCTGAACGTACTCACGATGACGTCCAGGCGAAATGGCCAATATGGTGATTGTCATTTGCATTGGAATTTAACAAAATTCGCGACATACCGAGTTTTACGGATATATGTTGTCGACTCAAAATCAATATTTTTTAATGTTTTATTATTCACTTATTTTTTTTAATCAAATCTATCATACCCCTTGACGGAATTATTAGTACAGCTCTTTGTCAAAAACGAACGACCATACAAACATTTATGCTCGATTTTAACATTTTCAAACTATTTTTTGAAATAAAAAGTAGCCTATAATGGATCCCAAGGTCATCACTATCTGTGTACACAATTTCATAAAAATCGGTTCAGTAGTTTTGGCGTGAAAGAGTAACAGACAGACAGACAGACAGAGTTACTTTCGCATTTATAATATTAGTAGGGATTTTTGATAAATGCGTATAAATGCGCACCTACTTTTAAATGCTTAACACCTAATTTTAAATCTTAATTTAAAATGTAGATATATATACCTACTTTACAAATGACCAAGCGAATTTTAAAATAAAAACCGAATATTACATTATCCATCTTATCTGATTTGGTTAAATAATTGATACATGTTTGCATAACGCGCCTTTAATCTAATTACCATTACAGATATTTTCCTTTATAAACTCGTTCATTATTTGAGTATGTTGTCTGTACAAGTCAAATCTGTGTATCGAGTACAATCAATTTAAAGTGTCTTCTATTTGCGCGTCAGCTTTCTTCTGGCACGTCCCGAGGCGGCTTATCTAAACCGTTCCTTATTCGCGGTTTCCGAATGAGCGGCTGTATTGGTGGAACATAACCCACGCTAATGATGAGCTTCTACTGTATAAAGAATTAAGTTCTTGGTTTAATTACACGATGTAAACAAGCATAACTTATTGTAAGTATGAGGAAGCGATGATGATGTAATATGTCCTTTCGTGTAACCTTAGCTCTTGTTTACGTTTTGCCCTCCAAGTTGAATAAGTCCGTGGCACCGACCCTGTTTAATCTCGGGTCGTTTGGGTATCATACCTTTATGCTGATAACCTGGGTAAAATATATTGTTCATATAGTACATGATGATATAGGTAGTTACGTGTACCTGTATCTTTGAATGAGTCGTTCAAATGCAAATCAGCCGGTTCATTCACTTGTAAGATTGACTGGTACGGATAAACCGACGATTCCATGACGATGAAAATGGCTATTTTTACGACCAAAACAAAACATTTAACTATACAAAAATACAACCTTTTAGTTTTTTGTTGTAATATTGGTTAAAAAGTGAAATTGATACTATTACGCATCATTTGGAGGCTCTAGATACGGTGGAGGAACGAGCCAAGAGACTCATTTATGTTGACACGTTAGTAAAAGACAAGTTCCTAAAAAAATCTGTCAGGCCAGTCAGGTCTGTCAAGATTCATTTCCTCCCTTAAAGGAGATATTTACCGATATTCAACTTTATGACTCAATTAGCTGAACACCGCAGCTTCGCCCGTGCTAAAAAATCGATGTATCGATTGTCCCGGAAATAAGATATTTTTCCACAGTAAAAAGTAGCCTATAAGTTAATCCATAGTGTCAGCTAACTCCCTACCAAATTTTATGAAAATCACTCCAGCCGTTTAGACGTGAAGAAGTAACAAACATACGCACTCACAAACTTTCACCTTTATAATATTAGTATGAAGTATGATTTACATATTCCTTTTGAATCAAAGTGTCTTTTAATTAATGTTACGTTATATTATTCCACAGTATGCAACGACAATCTCACACACAGCCGGAAAGGGCGGACGGTGATGACGGAGGACGAGAGGTACGAGGCGGTCAGACATTGCAGATACGTCGATGAGGTAATCATTAATTAATATTAATGAATGTGCGCTAAGTGAACAAGGAGTAGATTGATCTAGCTACGTTTTAAAGTGAAACTTTTCGAGTTTACTCCTTAAGAATCGATTTGCATATATAAGGGCCTGGTATGAGAAAAGTGTGAGGAGTAAAATCTACTGAGGAATGACCTCGTTACGATTCAGTTATGATTACAAAATCGTTACGTAGACAAAGGTTTCCTAGTAAGAGACTTGCTTTGCAATTTGGTCGCATTATTTTTTTAGAATCGTTTTGATTTAAGATTACGAAACGAATATATTTTACGAAAGCAGTTGTTGATACTACAAATAGTACCCCTTTTTGAATCACGCTAACAATTTTACTTCGTTATTTGTATATTGATACATGAATCAATGACAAATAAGGTTAGAATCATACCTAAAGTCTGCCACAGATCCATTGTTACCTTTCGAATAATTTAAAAGCCTGAATAAAGTATGTTTCTATGGCTACACACTTTAAACCTAACAGCGCTTTAACACTGCAACTAATAGGCAAAAAATAGATGTGACGCTGGTACCCACAGAGTCGTGCGACAAAGTGTTCCTTAATAATAACCGCCCATTCATTTTACGTAATGACAGACTCCCACTTAAAGTAAGCGAAATATTTCAGCATATTCGATACGTGATAGTTGTTGTACTCACTTATTATCTACCTAATACTTATCTTGAGTCATCGCAGATCGTTGCATCTTCGAGGGCTAGATTAGATACACTAACGCATGTTAGCGATAAATCTAGACTGTAGATAATTCTAGATAACGTACACTATAAAGTACAGTCTAGGTTTTAGATATAATGCATTCTGATATCTTAAAGACCAAATGCAGTTTCATTTTCTTGACGACCCGCGTGGCGCAGCGGTTACCGCACCGGTCTGACACGCAGTGGGTCCCGGGTTCGATTCCCGGCCAGACAGGTATCTGACTGATGAGTTTAGATTCTTGTTCTGGGTCTGGGTGTTTGTGTATTCGTCTTTGTGTGTGTCCATGGCACCCACGACACAGGAGAAAATCCTACTGTGAGGCTATGAGTGTAGAAAGCGTTTTTTTTTATTTTCTTGGAAAATTGTAGTGTAGACATACTATACAAGGGCTTTTGCGTGAAGAAAATATTATAACCTAGTTAAATTAAAGTAATAGATGATTTATTTATCATTCCAAAAGGTCAAATTTCCAAAAAGACAAGATGGCTGTCTCTATCATTAATCTGTTAAAGGGTTACGTTAGCTTCGATTAGAATAGATAGAGTGATTCAAGAGGAAGATTTTTTATATATATTATATATATTTAATGTATAATATAGTGACGAAAACCCTGATAATTTTAGATTTTTTACTTTTAGGCGGAACAAAGTTCGTCGGGTCAACTAGTACCTAATAAAAATGATTTAAACTAATATGCTTAGTAATAAAAACAAATCTTATTGCATGCATATGCATAAAATCGCAATTAATAATAATATACCGTGCATAAATGTATTAACGATACAATATTAATTATCAAAAACATCAGAATGTTTTTATCAAGTTGCATAATTTTAGTTTTATGATGTTTTCTGTTTATGAGTAGTAATTATTTTTTGCCTTTATACCTATATATTAAATTAAATAAACATAAATCATAAAATATTATGACTTAATTATAAAATATGTTAGTGTATAAATCCTTTACATAATTATAATTAAATTCGCGTCTAGACAGAATAACTATTAATATAAATATAATATAAAATAAACATAAATATGTTACCATGTCACATGTTTGGATGAAACATTGTCACAAATTGATATCTCATTGGACCGTTTAAAATACAATCTTGCCTATCTTATTTTATCTTATCTACACTAAAACATAATTCACTTATCTAATCATAATTTCGCCACTCAAATGGTTGATACGAAGACCAGAATAATTCTGCGCCATAGACAATCACAATCTACTAATTATGCGAATTTAGATGGGAATTTTCACCACCACCACACCGATCTCATAAGCAGTGGATTGCGGGTGCGATCTCGGGTCAGAAATATATATGAATAGTGAATTTAGATTTTTGTTCAAGGTTTCTTTTCCATAGTCTGTGTCCATAGCACCAATGATGCAAGAAAAATCCTAGGTCTGGAATGTGCAGTCTCTGTAGTTCTGGGATCAGAATAGGGCTACGGTATCCTCTGCCTTTCGTAAGTGGCGATTAAAAGGGGCTTCCGGGATTGCTAGAGTGGGAGCTGGGAGGATTCCGGTTGCGTTCCTTTGGAAATCCCGGAGTCCCCTTCGTAGCGCCGAGGGCGACCACCGGGGGGGTTTTAGTGCGGTATAAATTCCATATAACCCTGCGTCGCTCCCACGGAGTCGGGTACCTTTTGAAGGTTTCCCCCTCGAAATAAAAAAAAAGGTCTGGAATGTGTATGTGTAAAAACTGTGAATACTATTTATAGAGATTTAAGAGAATTTGCAACTATTTATGTATCAATGAATAGTAAAATGTATATATGTAATATGTGCGTATCTCTCACTTCTGGAAATGGAAAGCATGTTAATGAAAAAATAATTTCATATTTTATGCGAAATTCATGTCGACTCAATGAAATTTCATATTCAAAAGGAAAATCATTTAAAATGTACTTAGATTATTTAATACCGTCGATACCCGGTTGTAATACGTTTGCCCTGAAACTTTACTAGTGTCGGAAAGTAGGTGACACAGTTTGCGATAGCGCACCGTTGATAATAGGATCACACGGTGTGCAAGAATTCCGTTAGGTATATGCGCTCCAAATTCCAATATATCCGATATACATTATGTACAATAGAACCTACAGTTTTATACCTAACTAGCTGAACTACGTTATGCCTAAAAGTCAAAAATCTAAAATTATCAATGTTCCTCCACTATATTATGCATGTCGTCAACGTATTGTCCCACTGCTGGGCCCCGGGTCTTCTCTCGGAATGAGAGAGTTATAGGCCATAGTCCACCACGCTGGCCAAGTGCGAATTGGTGGAAGCATTATGCATGTTTTATATATATAATAACCTTCCTTTTGAATCACCCTATCTATTAAGAAAACCGCATTAAAATCCGTAGCACAGTTTTAAAGATCTAAGCATACATAGGGACAGACAGCGGGAAGCGACTTTGTTTTACTATGTAGTGATGCCCATATCGAAGAATCCGATTTCTGAGCTTTAAATCTGAATGTTAACTTTGATTGGTCTCAACAAATTAGATTAATATAGCTTACATATTTTTTGTGTGTGAAATATCGTCCAATTAAATTACTGAATTTAATTTAAAGGATCATAAATATATTTAAAGTTAACACTTAATTTTTCATTTTTGGGCTTACCGCTCTCCGCGCTCTCCTTACCTCGCCTCACCTCTCACCCTTTGTCACATTCAAGTATTTCATCCGTTGCGTTACAAAACATAACAGTGCTTGTACCAAAATGATACATAAAACGTGGTAGGTATAGGATAAGCCTGCATGAAGTACTTATTACGCGACTTCAACAATTAGGCGCATGAAACAAAAGCGGTTCCGTACCCCGCACCTTGCTGCTGTCCCCGCGCATCCCCTAGTGACGTGCAGTCGTGTATCGTCTAGGTGTTTACGTTAGCCAGCACGAGTTTAATGCTATTTCGTTGTAATGTTAGTTTAATGAGTGATTGTTGAATTTTTAAAGTTATTGTTAAATTAGATGATTATTCGTCTATAAACCTCAAAATGGGCAGGAAAAAGACTCTTACATTTGAAACATGCATTTTTTTTTTAACAAGAGAAGATGCAAGGGCTCTGTATTCCTATCTCCCAAGTCATCATTCCTATTGAATGATCCTGTGCTATTGTCGGTCAGGTAGTCTGCGACGCGCCGTGGGAGTACGACGAGGAGTTCCTCGAGAAGCACAAGATCGACTTCGTGGCGCACGACGACATACCCTACACGACGGAGGACTGCGAGGACACGTACGCTATGATCAAGGCCAAGGACATGTTCGTGGCAACGGAGAGGACGGAGGGTATGTTTGTTTTTAAAGTCACACTTCTTTTGGCGCGTTAGGGGAAAATGGTGGAAGTTAATTTTTACGATGCGCGCGCACAACGTCACGAAAAACCAACACCCTGAAGTTAGCTATAGCCAATATTTTAGTTTTTTCTATTGTTAGTATTGTTTTTTCTACAAACGTAATATAGGCGAAAGATACTTTTAAAAAGTTACGCCAAAGAAGTATAACTCCTAAGGCGTGTACACACCTTTTTTATATGAGACTATATTCATCTCTTGGCTTTGCCCGCTTTGGTCTACGACGAGTATTCTATGAGTTAATCTAGCTCATAGTCATAAACTATGTGTGTGTACAACTTCAGCGAAATCCGATAGGTAATTTTGCGTGACAGAGTAACAAACACATGTACATCGTCTCAAGCTATACCATATCTTAAATATACTGGTTTTGTCTCGCGGTTTCGCATGCGTTTATAATTTTTTAACATGATGAATGAAATACATTCAACAGAAATTTTGAGCAACCGTTCTTGAAATAACTAATCAACGTAATAACTTTTATTTAGGGTTTAAATTTGGTCGGATTTCGCTGAGGTACACACATAGTTTATGATTTAGAATAACACGTAGGACTTAGGACACATAAGCCATTCATGTGGTGAACGTGTCTGAACCGGGCGTCGCAGCGGGAATAACTTGGTACAATAAAAAAAGTTTCATTGAGGTCTACGTAATTCGACAACATTATAAACTCTGTAAAAAATATAACTGACATCCAATCGGAAATTTACAAATTCAGTCATTCAATGTTGTAATAGATACAGTATGAACTGTTCTGTTATCTTAATAACAAGCGTCGGGTATTTTATTGAGGGCTCGATGAGTAATCAGAGGTGGCGTGATCGTATTGTTTATGATTGTGGCGTCCCGGTCGTGAACTGGTTGCGTAGTCTGCACTAACTTGTATGAGATCATAATGTCTTTTGCGCTTGATGAACTATTTGAATTACTACGATGGCTTTAGTTTGTCTAGGTATAAGTCAGCTGTGAGACGAAAAAACGTTAATATTTAGTAGAGTTCGATCGATAATATTGCTTTACGATATGGAAGTAGCTCATTTGCTCCTTACAGATGTAATTGGATGTCGATCTTATTAATAAGATCGGAGTAAAAAATTACACGACATAGAATTCAACTACAGTAGCAAATGAGCATGCCAGTAGCGTAGCGTGGCTTCATGCCGCCCGGAGCAGTAGTGGAATTTACTGCCCCTCAATTTAGATATTTTTGTCAGCGAACAAAAAGGTTGCGAACCCTACTTACTCTTTTTACCTATCTCCTTGCAAATTGACGACCAAAAAAAAGATCGTCAAAAATAAATATATTGACGCCCCCCAAAAAGTGCCGCCCGGAGCGAAAAGCCCCCCCCCCCCCCCACCACGCTACGCCTATGGAGCATGCAGTTCATCTGATCGTAAGTGATCATTGTCGCCCATGCACATCTGTAGTCAACTTTACATTGAACACTGATTCTATCTGAACTCTATTACAGATGCGTTGCTCAAATAAACATTATTTTATTATGAACACGCTCTCGCAGTTGTTTCTTAATAAGAAACAATAAACCGAATAATTTGACCGAATATCCGTTTCGGTAGAAGTTAAAACCAATAGTAGGTATTCGGTCAAATCAATATTCGGCGCATCGACTCGTCAAGCCGTTATTGTCCCACAGCTGGGCACGGGTCTTCTCTCAGAATGAGAGAGTTTAGGCCATAGTCTACCGCGCTGGCCAAGTGCGAATTGATGGACTTCACACACTTCCGAGAACTTTTTTTTTAAAGAACTCTCGGGTTTGTAGGTTTCCTCACGATGTGTTCCTTCACCGAAAAGCATAATTAATTTCTAATACGCAAATAATTTTAGAAAAATCAGTGGTGTCTGCCTGGGTTTGAACCTCGAACCTCCCGATGGAGAGGGCAAGTTTCAACCAGTAGGCTATCACTGCTCTGCGGCGCATCATCCTTAAAAGTATTCGTTTATATTTCAGGCGTATCAACGTCGGACATAGTGGCGCGGATAGTTCGCGACTACGACATATACGTGCGGCGGAACCTCGCGCGCGGCTACTCCGCCAAGGAGTTGAACGTGTCCTTCCTCAACGAGAAGAAGTTCCGGCTGCAGAACAAGATGGACGAGCTCAAGGATAAGGGGAAGAAGGTTGGTTGGATATTTTTGTTATCATATTTGTGTTACCCAAAAGAGCACAAACGGGTGGCTACAAAGTGAGCTTGTAAAACACATGTAAAAGCAGTGATAGCCTAATGGTTGAAACTTGTCCTCTCAATCGGGAGGTCCGAGGTTCAAACCCAGGCACGCAGCACTGATTTATGTATTAGAAATTAATTATCACTGCTTTTCGGTGAAGAAAAACATTGTGAGAAAACATATACATCCGAGAGTTCAATAAAAAATAAGTAAAAATAAGTAATAAAGGGTTAACGATGTAAAACAAAGCTATAGCCACCCGTCTATAAGCTTACTTTGGTATTAAACGACCATCTTAGTCCTTGGCAGTAGTAACGTAACTGCGATTGCCTTCAGATTAAAGCCTTGTCCTATATGAGGTTGTTACAGACGTATTTGAGCAGTACTTTCTTGCTATTTGAATCTCACAAATAGAGGATTTTTCACAAGATACGGCAGATTATTGTCCATTAGATAGAATACCTATTTCTGCCTAATAACAGTCCGAAACGCTTTTGTGTTCTGGTATCACGGGTAGAGTCACTTATCGAAGCCGTACGATGCAGTCCTCATGCATACCGACGCATATGTTACCTTTTTTAGTTAGGATTTTCATTTAAACAAACTGATTTCAACTATAAATAATGAATACTCATACAGTGTTGCCCACACTGGTCACTTACTATTAGTTGGACTTGTAGGGTAGGACCATGTAAGTATAGGTGGTTGAGTAAACAAGTTTGTATGCAAGTGTGAAGTATGTGAGCAGTCGAGTTATCAAGGAATGTACATTCGTATCGGGGTTAGTCGGCAATAAAAGTGATTCGGACTTTAATTTAATTCCCAGTGACAGTAACTCCCGATGTAGGACTAGGGTTAGGGCAACAGTGACACTTTCCACATTGGCAATATTATATGACTCTCAACATTAGTATTATAGGGCGCGTTACAGAACGCGATCATAACGCCCCAAACGCCCAAAACGTCGTTCCATAAGACGACCGCGGTCGTTGTGGTCGCGGCGAAAACGTCACTTATGACGTCATGACTTACGCCCACGCGACGCTCACGACGACCCATCTAACAAGGTGGGTCGAAGTGATCGTTCCAGTAGAGAATACGTCACTAAAGCTCACAAGCTAATGGAACAGGAAAAACTGCGGTCGTGAGCGTGCGCTTTGTGAACGTCTAATGGAACGCACCATTAATACGATATTGGTAATAACCCTAACATTGGTGATCCCGACGTGAACCCTAACAGACTGTATGCTCGTTTGTTACTTCCATAATATTAAAAAAGAGAGTGATTAGTATTAAATACTACTCCTAATTTAAAGAAATTCAAAAGTTGAGAGTTTTTGACAACAACGGTGTAGATATCATAAGTATTACATACATTATCAAGCGCCACGTGTAAATTAAATATATCATTGACGAACGTATATTTATATTATTATTTACATTTAACACGTGATTGATAAGATTTGGCCAATACTTTTATGATAACGAAACCAAGGAAACATTATGATAGCGAACATAAAAGTTAAGTATTGAGGAAGGGTTTTAATCTGTAAACTCAATAAATAACTTAATTATGTTGATTAAGGTAATAAGTAATATAAAATTAAGAATTTTTGAGATTTATAATATCCAATTTAAGAGATTTTGTGCCGTGATAATCGCTACGAAGTCCATTAATGATTCAAAACATGGGTCACCGATCATCCTTGCATTTTTTCAATTTCTATGCATTAACCGCATATTTATAACAATAACTTTTGATTTTTAAGCCCCCTCCCTCCCCTTCCTATCGAAGGTTCGAATCTCATAAAATCTCACGAAAATCTAGGTTTAATATAACACTTTTTAAGCCGAATCAAGAAAATCCGTAACGAAATGTAGCGCGGCCGAGCGTTTGCTTAACGTGTATGTATATGGTACGACAGTACGAAGCTCGCACGGATCGAGACGAGCTGCTCAGATCGAACGAATATGTTTGTAGCTGTTTGTGAGAAAGTATATGTGGCGACTTCACGCTACTCATCAAGAGATGGCGCTACTAGTATTCTGAAACACGCTATCGAAGCATTTCCAATACCCCGCATATATACAAGTTCCGAACAACGACTGTCGGAGCACGGCCGCTCCCCAGGCATGATCACCTAGCCTGGCGGGAGATCTCCCTTTGCCAAAGTGGTGACCCCAGACAAGGACACGTCCCTTCACGTTGGTGGCGACGTCACGCCCTGGATGGACCGCAGCATCTCAACATCAAATTAGCAGCTCATCAGGTGCATCGCAGCACATTCGGAAACGCTTCCTTTGCCTGGTCCAGCTGCTCTCCGCGACGTCATGGACGGCTTGAGCAGCCATTGCTCGCCTCCACACTTCGTTCCACCCTCACCTCCCGACTCACCGTGGATAGAGGGCATCTCAAGGCCACACTTCGCCCTCACATCTCGACTCACCGCAGATAGAGGGCGAACTACTGGTACTTGCACACGAAGACTTGCGGACTTATCGACCTCCGGTCTGAGCAGGGGGTGATGTGGCGACTTCACGCTACTCATCAAGAGATGGCGCTACTAGTATTCTGAAACACGCTATCGAAGCATTTCCAATACCCCGCATATATACAAGTTCCGAACAACGACTGTCGGAGCACGGCCGCTCCCCAGGCATGATCACCTAGCCTGGCGGGAGATCTCCCTTTGCCAAATATATGTATAGTATCAAAGAAAAAATACTTAAATTAGTATCAAAGAAAAAAATACTGCATAAATAAATAATTATAATTGCATAAGTTGATAAAAATGCTGTGCAACAGCTTTGCCGCGACAGTCCCCGAGTGTCGCACGTTTTTTTTGTAACATGTGTTGATATGAACGAATAACGAACCCTAGTCGTCCTGATAATTTGTGTTAATGGGAACGGGGGACGTAATACGTTAAAAAAATCGAATATACATAGAATTGTGACATGATTGGCCTACATCGCTTGAGCATCGCGCCTTCCGCTGAAACCCTTACACAACCGCGCTATCATTGAGCGCTATTATTGAACGTAATTACAACCTATCTTGTCATTGTCGGTCTGTATGATATCTTGTTTCATCAGTGCCCTTAGTACATGCTTATTATTTTTAAAACAATCGCTCTTAGTTTGTACGTCAGAGTACCTACATTGCGAGATATGAGCTAAATGCGAACATAAATTTTGAAGTTGGTAGAACCAGTGTAGTTCGACCGGGGAAGTACCATCGCCACACCTATTTCTAGCGTGAGGCAGTTCTTGCGTTTCGAGTGGTCGCCGGCACACTTTCACAAGAGGCGACCATCACAGTACTCGGGAGTAGCAACGCATCTGTGGTTGACTTCAAATAGAACCCATGTTCTGTATGAAGTTCATTACAGATGTCCATGGGCGGCAGTGGCCACTTATTATCAAGTGGACTGCATGCTTCAATCAAGTAAAAAAATTAAAGGTCCAATGTACATTGCAGTAGGAAAAAAACGTTATTGAGCGTAATTATATCGTATCTTTGTCGTTGTAGGTCTGTATGACATATATATCATGTTTCATGAATAACCTCAGTACGAGTTTATTAAGAATCCTCAAAACAATCGTTCACGTTTTTTTTCGTCAAAGTAAATTGCAAAGTTTTAACTATCTTTATGCCATCAGATCTTGTAATCGGGCGGATCGATTGGGTTTTTTTAAATTTGTAACTGGACGTTGCGATATACGAAAAAAATGTATGAATCCATAAAAACATCTACTGGCCTTGAAGACAATATGACCGATAACAAAATATAACATTACCTACATCCTCAATAAAGATATGCAAATACAATTACCTAGACCTATTTTATCTGAGAAAAATATTTATATTGTAAAAAATGCGGCAAACTTTTCAGGTTCACGTTTTAAAAATACAGTACAAATGTTTAATCTTTGTAAGAACATAATATGCGTATAATATGTGAAATATCATTATTTAAGGTTAGGTTAGATAATATATGATTTTAGACTAATATCATCGCGGAATTGACACATTTTAATACTTAACGGGTACTCACGATATGCGGAAATATCGGCAAAAAGAATTCGAAAAGGATTCAAAAACCGCATTTCGTGAGTACCCGTTAAGTATTAAAATGTGTAAAAATAGGTTAGATAAGTTTCAGATTAATTGAATATGTTTATTTCTGCCTGCCTACTAACTAAAATCCTATCTCAATGTACGTCTGTGGTCAGCAACTGAATGTTATTAATAATAAAGATGTTGCCAGGATAGAGTGATTTAAGATAGTGTAAGGGTAGTCAAAGCAATCAAACCTTGAAAATGCAAGCATCCAAACTTTCACATTAAATAATGTTTATGGTATTTTAAATACTTCCAGTTACGTCCAAAAAAAACATTATTACGGGATTTTAATGAAATAAATATTAAATGTTAAATCGTAATAGATATGGTCAAAAATATATTTTCAATTCAATTACATTAAATTTAATAGATTTTCAGAGCAGTGACAGCCTTATGGTTAAAACTTACCCTCTCAATCACTCGCACAATCTCACGCACCACTAATTTATGTGCGTATTAGAAATTAATTATCACTGCTTTTCGGCGAAGGAAAGGAAAGGAGGAAACCTACGCACCCGAGAGCTCTGTTAAAAAAAAACTCGGAGGTGTGTGAAGTCCACCAATTCGCACTTGGCCAGCGCGGTGGACTTTGGCCTAAAACTCTTTCATTCTGAGAGAAGACCCGTGCCCAGCAGTGGGACAATAATTGTACCCCCAATAGATTTTGCGCGTTTGTTGTGATGCAATTTTAATCATATAGAGCAATAGACAAATAATAAAAAAAATATAGAAATTTCTGACGCTATTACACTTTGATTACTTTATGACAATTCCCACCTATTGTGTCTATTGCGTACACGTGCATTCAACATTCACTCAACGTTCCAGGTGATGACAAACATAGGTGAGAAGCGCGTTGACATCCTCACGAAATGGGAGGAGAAGTCTCGCGAGTTGATCGACGCGTTCCTCCTCCTGTTCGGTCCGGACGGCCGGCTGTCCAGCATCTGGGCGGAGTCCAAGGGCAGACTCATGCAGGCGCTCAGCCAGCCGCCCTCGCCGAGGGCTTCCCCGCCGCCCAGCGAGAACGGAGACGATCCTGAGCCCATGAACAGGTAATTAAGCACCACGCCTATTTCTAGCGTGAAGCATTTCTTGCGTTTCGATGGAAGGGTGTGGTTGCCGGACACTTTCACATGAGGCGACCATCTTAATCCTCGGGAGTAGCAACGCATCTGTGATTGACTTCAGATGAAACCCATGTTCATGGGCGGCAGTGACCCCTTACTATCAGGTGGACTGAATGCTCGTTAGCCAATTCAGTCAGATAAAAAAATAAGATTTATATTACAGCCAACCCTACTTCTTCTCGTTACACGCTCGTAGCTGATCACTGGGATTTTCTCCTGTTTTGTGGATGCCATGGACACCAAAGATGAATACGCAATTACTCAGACCGAAAATACCTAATACATCAATCAGATACCTGGCCAGGAATCGATCCTTGAAGCCACTGCGTGTGAGAATGGTGTGATGGGCCAGACAGTCGTCAGAAATTAGTACAATTTTGTTGAAGTAAAACTTCTTTAGAATATTTCAAGTCTTTCATTATAATGATAAATACATTATTATCTTGCAAACGAACGAGGTCGAGAGTGACCACTCTGGTTAGTGGTCACTCTCGAGCTGAATATCTGAGCCACTTTGTTTAGAATAAGGTTTCTATCTGAAATCAAAGACTAAGACTAAGATGGTCGATATATGAAAGTCAGCGGCGACAACACATTTCCACCGACGCAAACACTGCTTCATAATAGAAAAAAGTTTGGGACGGTAGCAACTCCCTGTTCGAACCACACTCGTGTTAAAATCCTGCAAAAATACATTGTACATAATATTAATGTGATATTTGTGATTGTTTTAGAGGTTCGTCGTCCCCGCCGCCGCCCAAGTCCCGCCGCTACGAGCAGTGGGAGCCGCACGCAGGTAACTGGGTAACTATGTCGCTTGTACTAGCCCGCACTAACTGTACACGCATAAACCCGTTTTGCTACTACGCACCCTAATATAGGCATGATTTAGTTTTCAGAAATAGGGACATTTCTGTAACAGGACGGCCGACTGTTAGCGTTCTCAAAATACCGATATTAATATTATATACTTTTACTATATTTTTATGTGAAAACTTATTTAAAGTATTACAATATTAAAAACATTACAAAGAAGAAGATATAAGTTGTCATTGGTCGGTCATGCGAAAAATAATAAAGATAGTTATAAACTAAGATTCTAATAAATAAATAATATAAATAATTGTAACTGTCTGTTAAATAAATAATTGTGATGTGAGAACGTATATTATTGGCAATCTAAGGGAGATCCGTTAACAAAAAAAATACAATATAACAAAAAAGACAAACCCGCTTATTTCTTGACGCATCTTCTCAGTTGAGGTCGTGTTCCGATCCGGTGGTACTGTAAAAAAAAAGAGTAACTGACAATTTGTAATTGCCCCCGTAGGCCTATACAAAATAAAGACATTTCATTTTCATTTAGTACCAATGTATTGATTGAGTTTGCCCTATTGTAACTTTTATAAAGGTGCAGTAAATATTTAAATAAATATAGGTACATGTAGTAAAACGTAAAGTGATAAGGTTTAAAAACAATAATTAGTTTTAATATACGTGTAGTAAAACGTCGGTGAACCGGTTTAATATGAAACGATGACAACCTCATATAGACCAGGGGTTCTCAGCGAAGGAAGACGCCGAAAGGGCCAGAGAGCGCGCTGAACCCTCTCGGAGAAGGATGCGCTGCGGCCGCCGGCAACGGCGCCTCGTCCCTGTAGTTCCGGGATCAGAATAGGGCTACGGTATCCCCTGCCTGTCGTAAGAGGCGACTAAAAGGGGCTTCCGGGGTTGCATACGGCTAGAGTGGGAGCTCGAACCGTTCGGTCAGACGATCCCGAGAAGGACGGCGGTATATGTGGTCACATACCGTCGTAAAGACTAGACGGGGCGGTGGGCCCAGCCGCCCATCTGGGAGGAGCCCGATGGGGCAACGCGCTCAGAGGATTCTGGTTGCGGTCGGACCGAGTTCCCGGAGTCCTCTTTATAGCGCCGAGAACGGCCACCGGGGCGGTTTTAGTGCGGTAAAAATCCCACATAACCCTGCGTCGCTCCCACGGCGTCGGGTACCTTTTGAAGGTTTCCCCCTCGAGAACAAAAAAAAAAAAACCCCTCGCGGTACAAAGAGCCTCTGCAGATCGGCTTAAATTGGTATAGGTTTTGTGACCTTTTTTTTGGTCGACAAACTGCAGTTCCACTTATATTAGCAATTGGCGATCTTTTTTTTTTCAAAAGTCCAGTCCTTCCCAAAAAGCGGCACTGAGCCTGTTCCGCGCGGGACGTTTAATTTTGATTAAAAAATCGGGCGGTCCCGCCAAAAGCGGAACGGTCTGGCAACCCTGGCCAGTAAGCACACCCTACCACTGAAACGCATGAAATGCTTCACGCTTGAAATAGGTGTGGCGGTGGTACCTACCCGGGCGAATCGCACCGGTTCTACCACTTGGACAAATATAGTTACGAATTTGTTTTGTAATATGGTACGATGAGTATGGCTCGATCTTCAAGATACCATTCGCACCATTGCTAGCGTGAAGCGAATCTTGAGTTTCGGTGGAAGGCTCTCGTTTCGGGCTCACTCGCATATTAGGCGACTGTCTTAATCTTCGGGAGCAGCAACGCATCTGTGATAGATAGAACTCCTTGTCTATATGAAGTTAAACATTTACCCTCCTATTTTTAGGTGATTTTAAAGTTAGGTAGTTTAAAATACCTTAGTGGCGTGCGTAGTTGAATAGCGGAGTTATTCCATGTGACATTAATTCTTAATTTAAAACATTTTTGATTTACGTATTAGTAAAATCTTAGATTCGGTATGAAGTGCACAATACTTGATAGCTTTCGCATACGATTTACCACCCATTTACTCCTCCGCACTAGTTGGTATTTAATTATTTATGCTATTTATTATTTTTTGATGCACTCTATTATTATTTTCCAACTTCTTCCAAGTTATTTTTATGTTGTTTCCTTAAGCTTTTAGCACAGTAGACGCTCTTTTACTGTCCTTGTTTTAATCTATAGAATAGTAGAAACAATAGGTATATATATCCAAATAAACAATACTAAATAATTAAATAAGCGGTCGCCAACCCTTGGCCCTCTTACATCTATTTGCGACCCATAGAACTACATAGAAACTTCTAGCGGCCCGCGGTCTCGTCTAAAACTTGAGGCTTAAGGACAAACCTAGAATGATTTTTGATATTACGTACTCTAATGCGAAAACGACCCCCGTGGCGGAACGGTCACCCACCATACCAGTTTTATAGGCATACCATACCATACCAAGTTTGATTCTTGGCCAGAAACTTTTCTGAAAGACAAATTGAGATGCTTGTTCTGTCTTTATGTCTATGGCACCCAGGACAGACACGAGAAAATCGATGTATAAGGCTATAGTAGAAAACATTTTCACAAGAGGCGACTATCATAGTCCTCGGGAGTAGCAACGCATCTGTGGTTGTCTTCAGATGGAACCCACGTTCTGTATGAAGTTGATTACAGATTTCCATGAGCGGCACTGACAACTTACCATCAGGTGGACTGCATGCTCGTTTGCTACTTGAATCAGATAAAATAATAATAGTATTTGTTATCTTGCAGATGCATCGAGCTCTGACGGCGCTGGCGACCCGGAAGAGGCGGCGCAGCGCCAGCTGACCGACGACGGCTCCGACAGCGACGACGACTACCAGGACACCAGCCCCTACCTATAGGCAGCCTCACACCCGTAGCCAGGACTCCGAGGGTTGCTTCCCACCTGGACTTCACGTGCAGAACGGTTCATTAGCCCCTAGCTCGGACTACGGCTTTGAAAATCATAGTTGGTGAACATTTAGAGCGGGGCTTGAACCCCGGAAACTCCCTGGCTATGACTATGGGCCCTAAACACGTGGAACTTTATACATAGTATTTTTATACAATGTACATCGTCCGTTCACATCGAAGGAGTTCACAATGTGATCCACCCGAGCATTTTGTTCAAGCTGTATTGTTTGAGTTAAATTATTATAGAGAATGTTACGGCTTAAAATTATGGATGTCTGCTGTCCGAGTACAACTGAGTGAATGTATTTAATTGTAATAGGTAATCGTATATTATTATTTATATTTTTATGTAAATTTTTCTCATAAGGGGGACTTGCGAGTCGCCATGAATTTGTTAGCACCATAAATACAACTGCATGCACTAGGTGCAGAAATTTATCGCTTCGGAGCATAATGAACAAAACGCGAAATGAGCACTGCTCTCAAAAAGTACAAATCGCAAGATGTACAAAATGCAAAATGTACAAACGCAAAATGAACACAACACGCAAAATGTACAAATAGCAAAATGTACAAATACACCCACGTTCACACATATTAAAATTTTTAAAGCGTTTTCCTTGAATTTTGCGATTGAAATACAAACTAGAGAAAATTGTTTTTATTTATTGAGCAAAAATTGATATTTAGTTAATACACATTTTACTTATATAACTATAACTATGTTAAGTCTATCGGCTGGTCGAAATAACTAAAATAATATTGCAACTAAAATAAAAAATCAGAAACAAGTCCGTTCTATTGGCTGATCAGCGTAAATTGATAGAAAAAATACTAACTCCTCAATTAAAATTAGGAGAATAAAACAATACCACCGTGCATACCACGAATACGCATTGATAGTGTTTCAAATTTAAAACGATAGCGATAGTCTGGCAAAAATCATCTTAATCAAAAAAACCGAAGAGGTTAATTTGTGGGTTTCAAGCTGTTTGAAATATTTTTTGTATTTTATATCAAACAAAACATCGCGTTTTCTTCGGTTACGTTTTTTTAAATATAATATTGAAATAGCAAATGAGCATGTAGCCCACCTGATGGTAAGCGGTCATTGCCGCCCATTGACACCCGTAACTTCATACAGAACATAGGTTCTATCTGAAGTCAAAAACTTATGCGTTGCTATTGCCGAGGACTGAGATGGTTGCTTCATGTAAAAGTGTGCCGGCAACCACACCCTTCCATCGAAACTCAAGAAAAGCTTATGCTAGGAATAGGTATGGCGGTATTACTTCACCGGTCGAACTCCACTGGTTCTACCAGCTGTTCGATATACTAGATATGAAAATGCTGTAAATTGCTTCATGGTGAAAGAGGCCTAAGTTATTCTTGTACATTTTGCTATTTGTACATTTTGCGTGTTGTGTTCATTTTGCGTTTGTACATTTTGCATTTTGTACATCTTGCGATTTGTACTTTTTGAGAGCAGTGCTCATTTCGCGTTTTGTTCATTATGCTCCGAAGCGAAATTTATCACAGATATTATTTGTATAGTACTTTTTGACAGTTAATTAAAGAGGTGCTTAATATGTGTGTTGTTTTTATTTATACTACCTTTTTTTATACTCAATAATTTGGATTTACTTCTAAGTTTGTTTTATTGCTCCGATTATTAATTAATGATTATTATTGTTTTTTTAGGTCATGATATTTTCAATTTCTGGACTTAAAAGGGTAAAAAAGGACTGATAGGGCTCTTTTTCTCAAATGGTTAAGCTCCATTTACATCTGCAAACATCATAGGTGGCAGACAAAATAATATTATTTTATGTAAAGTGTATGAACGCAGTTGTAATTAGTAAATGGAGCTTATTATATAGATACTAGAATCATTCACATAGAACACATGTACAATAATTTCAGAGCTGGACCCGGATCGTTGTTTACTTTACAGGGTAAATATTTAATGTCTTACTTCTGACATGGGTTCTTTATAAGCACGCCCTATTTTTTAGTTGTGCCAATTTTTTGAAGTTTGTATCAAAATAGCAACATATATAATACATTTTATATTATATATTTTTGTAATGGTCTATTTACTAGCTTTCGTTTGATACCCATATCGTTATTTCATTAAAAATATGCCCCCTGCTGCTGACCCCTTAATTCTTTTAATCGTTTTGACTAGCGCGTGCCAAATGGAGATACATACAAAATACAATCATATATACACCCAAAAAATATTACCCCCTACGCAGCCGGGTTTAAATAAAAAAGAAATGAAATATACGGACCCCATTAGACAAAAATATCATGTCACCTTTATTTTTGGTGGGATCATGTTGAGTAGTATGAACTCCCACCAAAATAAAGGTGACATGATTTTTTTCTGTAAAAAGCAACTTCAAACATTTCCCACAAATGCTATCATGGCGCTTTAGCATTATTTCCTTTCCTCTGAAGGTATTTTTATATATTATTACAATACATGTTTTAGCATGATTACGCCAATCGTTTAATATTACTTTTATTTCAGTCAAAAACTACCTGCAACCCTTCTGCCCAGACAATTTTATCAGATTCCTTAATGTTCATGAATAAAATTAGATCGCACTTTATATCTACATCGCCTTCCTTGCTTGCCTAAAAATTTTAAGATTCTATGTAGGTCTAAAACCTCACCATGTATCTAAGGGGGAGAGGGGATTAATAAATGCTAAAAAAAACATCACATGATTAATGTACGGCCCCTTATATGGTAGTCGCAGAAACTACCATCGAAAGTTGATAATGCAGACATTTGAAAGATGCGTCGCCGGTACTGGACCATGCTAAGATGAAGCATTTTTAAATTGTTTATATTATTATTACAATACGTAAAAACTGCTTTTATATCCATAAAAAAATTTAAATACCTTCAAACAATATTTCATTTTCACACAATAAGACATTAAACTTTCATAATTTTCATACTCACAAAATACTAGGTATTCAACATATACCTATTTAAAATACAATAATATACATCATGGAAAACGGAAGTGTGATTATTGATTAATCATTACATTTTGAAGGTCAGTTAAATAAATATATGTCACTAAGTTTGCAAATTTTAATTTATTTCATATTTACAAAAAACTTTTATCATTACAAAAATGCATAGCCCATTCATACTATGGGCTTGTTTTCATGGAATTACGAACAGTAAAAACGTTAGTCACAGTAAAGTTGAGAACACCGAGCTTTTTAAAATATTCTATCCTATTTCGTTGATGTACACATTTGAAATGGCTTTTAGGAAAGTATGACATAGGTTAGTAACCTTATAATTGATTCATTAATTGGATAGGAAGAGGATAAAACATAAGAGGTGATTGTAGAAACATAATAACTTTGATGTCTCGTGAGGCGGTGAAGTCTTAAAATAGATGTTTTAGGAAGACTTTTTATATGAACCTTCATAAATATAGGTGTAATTTGAGATCTTAAGCCCTACGTAGCACATAGAGCAAAAAGAAAGACTTGTTAAAAATAGTGAAAAAATCTTCATAGTAAGACTTTTTCACTAACTTATTTTAGAGACCTTACTATCTTTTATAATCCCTTAAGGCTTTATTTACTGACACATGCAGTTCTAACATACTGTGTTAAACTTAATAAATAACATGCAGCATGGAATGACATCCTCTTTGATAAGCACAACTATCTTACTTCCTGTAAATGTTGTAGGTAAAAATAAAAGGGCAAATTTCAAGAGATGGGCAGCAGTGTCTTCCAACATAACGCTATCACCTTCTGCGGTAATCAACAAGAGGGGACAACAGTGGAAGCCTATATCCAGCTTCAGGAATCTCCCTTTTTTCACTCAATAAGTTACTAAATGCCAACTTGCTAAAAATAATCTGGCAACGGTGAGATGAAGACAATCATACCTTACACACTTTTGTACTTATATTATATCTTATTGATTATTACTAATGGCATTTGGTACATAAATTATTACATTATAAGTACTTAAACATTTTTAAGTAAAAGATTAACTTGATTGTACTTTAAGAGATAATCACCTCTTAGTTATTATATAAAAATAGGAAATTATGTAAAATAAAAAATAGTAAACAATATATAAAACTACAATATTGTTTAAATCTATCAAATGCAATAAAGATATTTCATCAATGCAGCCATTTAAGTGTTCATTCATATGTTTATACTTTCTTAGATGCATCCACAAAATCATGATGGCAAAACATATCCAATGCAATAATCACAATTCGTCTTTTTCAACGGTTTCAACCTCCCCCTTAACATTAGCTACATTTTCATATAAGCATGAATCATCTTCCCCTTCCAAGGCATGTTTGCACAAATGGAACTTCAACGGCACCTCCCCTTGGAAATTCCAATACCAATTCTCTATAATCTCCTCATTTTCTTCTAAAAGATTTTCACACTGGATCTTCATATGAGTGATCTCAGCGGATGGCTTATCCCATAGCTCGTAAGGAATACCTAGATCTACCTTTACACCTTTATCTACTAGTCCGTGTAGAGTTTTGAATGTTTGACTCATGCCTCGCGAAAATCTAGTCTTATCTGCTCTCTCCTTATGAATGTTGTACTCCAAAACTTTGTTACACACTCCATCCAGTGACTCGATTAATCTCAGCTCAGATTTCTTATACGTAGTTTTCTTCTTTGGTTGCACGTCGTCTAGCGAGTATCCTATTTCGATCACGTCGTTCACTTTGCCGGTCTCTTCTAACCTGGATTGCAGCTCTGTTGCGAGAATTTCACACACTTCGCATTTGCTTGCGTACTTGACACCAACGTCTTCCTCAGTTTTAACCTCTACTTCGTTGTGGCACAGAATGTTTATAGCAAGTAATAGTATATGGAATACAACAACATTAACTTTAGCCATTGCTAGTGTTTATATTGTCACAATGAGAGTTATATTGACACAATGATTTTAGTAGATGGTCACCACTAATTTTAAATCCAATTTCGGCTAAGATTACTTTGTGTGTATTACTCGTAGTTAGTTACACTTAAATAAAAATGTTTACCGGTACTTCACCCTCAATAAAATTATTTTTTTACAAGATTAGATTGACAAGTGACAACAAGTTAGGGAGGCTCGGAACGAAACGATCTTTTGACTTGACATATCAATGTTCAAGATTCAATGCAATATTTTTCCATCTGATACAGTTCGATTAATCGTAATCGATTTCCTACTTAAATATTGTATCAATATCTCGTCTTAATAAAAAGAAAGTTATTCAGTGAAGAAGTTATTTACATATTTTAACATATATCATCAAATGTCCTAACTAAATCGAGTAGATATAAATTATTTAGGATTTCTAGCTGCAGATTAGTATTGGTAAGTGAATCACCCATGGTTCGTGCGTTGACTTTATTCAACGGTGTCCTGTCTTCGAATCATACAGATTTGTTTTATTTTACACTTGCCATATTCCGTAGCACGGCTGGACGGTATATTCAAACGCTATGTAGCTAAATAAGCGCATTAGATAATTATATCTTTAATGTTTGTTTGGCTTAAAATGTAATTAATAAATAAATGAAAAATTGAATCTTCAAGTATTGATATAGGTATTTAGCAGTGATACGTACAAGTGTCGCATACGTGACGTGATTAAGTTGAATACCACCAATTAATTATCATGAAATTAAACAATCAATCATGAACTTAACATTACAAAAGACACACATATTTACGCATACATTCCAATAGCAAATATGCAATGATGGAAGATGAACCTGATGAACTAAGTTATTTCTAGACCATGGACTTCTTTTAAGTTTTCTTGTAATATAAAAGTAATGTATTAGTACAAATATATAATTTTCCTATCATTTTAGTTGTGTAGTCTTGGAGACCACCATATTCTTCAACGCGATATGATCTGTTTTCATAAATGACTTTAAAAGTATTTATATTTCATATATTTTTTAGTATATTGAATTAAACAAAAAATAATCAAACTAAGGAAAAAATAATTGATACTTATAAATACACATTTTGATTATTGTAATCAAAATGTGTATTTATAATTATTAATCTCTGAATTGTCATAAAAACATTAAAATATCCTTTTACACTCCTTTTATTGCACGATTTATATAAACATGATACGGTTACGATAGAATAATTATATCATAACGAATGGAGGTATCAAAATAACAATTATAATCGATCCAGCAACGAGGCGATATATCGGCAGTCTTTTTTATCATCCCTAGCAAAAAATCACACGATATTGACAAAAGTGCAGAATTACAAATTTTTAGTGGTCTTATTTCAAATAAATATTTTTACACAGATTATGTAAAAAGACCGGTGTGATGAAATCTCTTTCGAATCCACTTGATAATGCATATTAATAATTTATGCAAGTAAAAAAAACAGGAATTCTCTCAAATAATTTACATAATTGCGGCACATCAGTAATATGAAATCGAGATAGGTTTTCGATTGTTTGTGACTTTCCATCTTAGTTATGGAACTCGTAGAATAAGCATAAACAATACAAACTGAGCACTCTACTTGTTCATTAAGTCAAATAGCATTTCGTAAGTGTGAGTGAAACAAAATATGTCTGTCTGTTTTTATTATAATAGCGTGGCACAAGCGGTCCTCTTTTGAGCTCAATTATGCTAATAAATTCAAAAGTTCCATCCAAACTGCAATTTTCTTTATGACGGCTGGCATCTTTATTTTGTAGTTTTACGTTTTGATACGTTTACGTGTTGATCGATAGTGTTGTCGATAGAAATTTATAAATAAAATAGGTATTTACAAGTTTGTTTTGTTGTTGGTTGTTTTGTTTCAACGTATAATTATATCCTGTAATTTTATCATTTAAAAATTGGCGCACATAAAAAAATATTTATTTGTAAGATGCTCAGTAATTATGATATAAACTAATAACATAGAGATCGATAAGTGTATCTGCGCAGCTTCTATTGTAGGGGTATTTTTTGGTACTTGGTTAGGACATTTGATGATATATGTTAAGCAGAACATTACATTTGTTTTTTTTTGCTTTTCTTGAACATGTTATATATTTTAGACTTAAGACGCGAATATTGTTCTTCACAAAAAACTAGCCTCGCAAATATTTATTTGTTCAATAACATTACCGTTGTGTATGTATAAATTTGCTTTTTTTTTGTGATTGTTATGATGTTTTCTTTCTTCCATTGACCACTTAATATTAGTACCTAGTGCAGCGTTTACAGATTTTTAGTAAATATTTAAACGTATCCATTTTACATTCAGAATAGAATCGTTTGCAAATAATATAATTTTGTCATCCGTTCTACGAGTACATGGAAAGTCAATAATATTTAAGTCGGAGCATGAATGCAGAATGCCGATCAAGCTGAGTTTCTTCACCGTAAGACATTTTGTGGAGGCGAAATTGCAGGTGAAAAAAAATCTGAGAGATTTAGTATCAACTAGGTACATTTAACACTAGGCACTTAAACACAAATATACAACGTAGACAGTTGACAGACCAAAAGCTGCCACCTCTACGGAGGTCTACAGAGAAGTCACCGCCGCCAGCTCGGACAATAACATCTAGCCTCTATCAAAGCGTCAACCTGCCCCGATAACGCTTTAATGAAATGATAATAAATGCTCTACGTAAAAACAAAAAAAAAACTTTATATGAATACTACAACATATACGACTGATAAAACTAAATCATGTTTTATATCGACGCGAAAATGTCGATAATGTGGCATCACTACTTTGTGACAACCTACGAAATAATGAAACAGGACAGTATTATTTGTCTCTTTTCTACGCAATATTTACGTCATACGTAAAGAAGGACAAGTATATGCATTTCACTTTACACTTATAACGTTGTATCCATGTCTTTTTATACATCCATGCTTTCCATGCAACTGTTCAACATTCTTTTTTTTGCAAAAAATGTGTGTAGCACAGAGAAAAGCTAAAAAAAACTAATCAGTGAAAAAATATTGCAAGAGATGATATGATGATGAGAGATGATTGTAACAATCATTGTGAAACTAAATTACCACATTTTTAAAAGAAATACACTTCATATTAAAAACAAACATCAATAAAAAAATATTTATTTGGAACACAGTGTAGTATTACATTAATGCTTTTATTATTAGTTACCTTGTTTTTGTTACAGTTTTAGGAAGTATGTAGTGATAAGTACAAACAATCACACATTACAGACAACTATATAAATTTCGACTTATATTTTATTTATATTTGATGAACATGTGCATTTGCCTCCAATATATTATGGTATAAAAAGTCTGCCAATTCATACAGAATTTATTGGTACAGTGGGCAACTGTCTAAGCTCAACTATTTTGAGAGTGCCTCATTATTATTGTGAGACTACAATTGATAGATAGTAGATCTCAAAATCCAACAACATTAGTTTAAATAGTCAACATTGTTTTATTTGCCACTCATATTGTTTTTGCAACCATTCAACCCACTCTTTACTCACAATTTTCTCCATTGTCACTTCTTCAAATACACTACTTCTTGATGTCTCCGTAAATCCTAGCTTTTCAAACATTTTTATACTGATAGTATTTGACAGTAATATTTTTGCTTCATAACTACATAGATCAAGGTATTTTATTCCATACAGCATCATTAAAACTACAGCTTCCCAACCAAATTTCTTTCCTCTTGCTGATTCTTCTGCTATCATTATTTCAATTTCACCCATTGCATGATCAACATCTTTGTCTACAATAAATATATTGGTATCTCCAATCATAGACCCTGAAAAGATGCAGATGTCCAGTAACAAAGAACCATTTCATCTATCCATTAATTTGCCTTGTATGCTCTTTGTCTTACCTATTTCATCATTACTAATATCATATTCAGCTTTGTCTAATATAATAAAAGTGCACTCTGAAAAACAAAAGAATATTATTGCTGAGAGAGTTTCATATAAATCTATTCACAAATAAAATACATGTAATTCATTATTGCATAATTTAGATCATGTGCTACATATGATAATGAATAAACAACACTTCTCTGGTACCAACTTCAAAAAATGTTTAGCATAGTTAATTGTCAGGAATGTATGATATATCCATTCAGCCATCAACTTAACATAGGCTTACTTCAATAAGGCATTCTGCTATGAGTCACCATGGCTGAAATGCTTGTTGGTGACCATAGCAGGTATTGAGGTTATACATAATGATGGTATTGCCTATCTCCAACATTATGCATATTAGTCACCTCTTATATGATTTTGATAGGAAGATGGAATGGTGTTATTCAAGATGGACAAAATATGGGACAAATAGATATGACATGATGTGATATAAATTATAATATATTAATATGCCAAGTCTTATTTGATGATAATTCAAATGATAACTACACAAATTTTTCTTATATTCGCTGAGAAAACTATTCTCAGTGAATAGTTTTCTCAGCAAAGAGATAAGATAAAAACTATTAAATGTTATGGGTAGTGTCATAAGTAACATGATATTAATAATATTTCTACTAAGGTTAATTTGGCAAATACTTATAATTGTTAAAGTTGTAACATCTGAATGTTTATTACTGTCGTCATCTTCTCTCCATTTTCTTTGCATATCATATTCTTCTTCCAGAGTTAAGGGTTCGGATCCTGTCAGTTTCAATAACTCCTCTGATGTCATCCATTGGTGGTATCTGTAACATGAATTTCTTTTGTGGTAATGATAAAATCTGAAGAATAGTATTTACGTTCATTGATCAAATCAAATATTAAAATCTGCAAAATTAGGTATCTGTATTTCTATCATTTGTGTCGTATACCTGTTTTTGTTACAATAATCGTCAGGTGGCAGAAAAAACTCACTAAGTACAGAATATGCAACATGGACTTATCAGCATTTAATAATATTTTGATCACAAAATTTCATTTATAAGAAATATCCTGAAGTTATATCATTAAATAAAATATCGTACAGGTTATTGTATCCATACATTATTTACGTAACATTAATATATTGTTAAAGAATAGTGTATTATGTGAAAAAATCTGGATTTTACAATTTTGTAGTTAATGAGTTTTTGTCACCCGACAATATTTAAAACATGAAAGTATATAATGTATATTTGTTGCTTTTTCAAGCAAAACCCCCTGAATGTATTTGGATGAAATTTGACACACATATAGTTTAATACCCTGATTAACTCATAGGACTCTGTACTTCAATCTAAACTTAACTCCAGTGGGGTGAGCTATGTAAACAGACTGGTGAGCGAATAATTATCAATTTTATGGTAAATGCGAATAAAGTGATAGTTGCGTAGCCAAAGAAATCGAACTCAAAGATGTGTAAAGTATTTGCATCTACACGAACAACGTGATACAGTAAAACCGTCCCATTCTGGGAGGAAACCCATGCTAGTAACAAAAATTTCGACCAAACGCGTGCTATGGAAGATTTATGCATTTTAACTTACTTTAATACATGACATTCTTGATAAGGCACTAAAATTACATTTTGTCCAATGATATTTGTACTTTCATTTATCTTCATTTTGGTACTCTACTGTTCTATTCCTAACTTCATAAATCCATATCGGCACCAAAATAAATTTATCTACGTCAAGATCGCGAAATACTTAGGTGGTACAACTAATTGCGTTTAATTAATAATTGTTACGTCCAAATAACATTTTTCACCACCAATATTGCTTGATCAAGCGATTATTTGAAAGATTGCATGTAATGCATGTTTGAATTTGAAATGTTTCAATTATTTGACACTTAGGGTGCGTTCCATTACACGATCACAAAGCGCACGATAAAGACCGCAGTTTTTCACGTTCCACTAGTTTGTGAGCTTTAGGGTGCGTTCCATTAAACGATCACAAAGCGCACGCTCACGACCGCAGTTTTTCCCGTTCCATTAGGTTGTGAGCTTTACTGACGTATTCTCTACTGGAACGATCACTTCGACCCACCTTGTTAGATGGGTCGTCGTGAGCGTCGCGTGGACGTAAGTCATGACGTCATGAGTGACGTTTTCGCTGCGACCACAACGACCGCGGTCGTATAATGGAACGACGTTTTAGGCGTTTGAGGCGTTGTGATCGCGTTCTGGAACGCACCATTAGTGACGTATTTTCTACTGGAACGATCACTTCGACCCACCTTGTTAGGTGGGTGTCGTCAGCGTCGTGGGGGCGTAAGTCATGACGTCATGAGTGACGTTTTCGCCGCGACCACAACCACCGTGGTCATCTAATGGAACGACATTTTGGGCGTTTTGATCGCGTTTTGGAACGCGCCCTTAGATGGTTGACATTGACATTATCAAAATCAATATTACCACTATTTAAAATGAAACTCCATTTATGTCTTTATGTTATTTAAAATGGTATAAATTAATATTTATATTCTCTTCGCTACATGTAAAATTCATAACAACCATAAAGACTCATACCAATACAGATTGCGTGGCATAATATTGAGAAAACCGTAGTTACTATAACTTTTGACAATGATGTTTATGTTGTTCGTTGACTAAAAATTGTCATATGTCAACAGTGTCAAGTCAACACTGTCAAGTTTATGTTTCGATTTCAGCTAACGTTTTGTTTACTGAATTCCTGTATTTCCTATGCTATCTTATCATCATGAAATTAAATGATAAGTGGTGAACTAGACATCAATAGTAATACTTAAAGGTATTTGTATCCTGTGATTAGGTCTATGAAAAACTTACCAAGAAGTTTGCTACAAACAAGTTTTGAATCATTGTATTCAAACTTGTATTAGTACTGTTCACATACACGCCTTTATATAAACACTTCCAGGTACGTACCAGCTTATAGCTACTAATTATTAAGGCTAATCTTTATTAACTGAAGTTTTTAATATAGGTGCATGATCCTTTTCAGATCGTTAGGATGAATCAGTACGAAACCGAAAGGCGACTGTGCTGGTGTTACAGCCTTCTGGCAGTATTGTTAGGCGTTTCGGTGGTATGTGTGGCAGTACCGTACAACCACTGGCGAGCCACGCTTGACGTGTGTCCAGGGAGTTGGCTAGAGAACACAAACTGTGGATGCATATTCTACGGACTGAGTACATTCCAATATTTCAACGGCGGCCACAATTCCTGGTGTCTGTATGCGATATTTGCACCTCTACCTATCTTAGTGTATGCCCTGATAATGGCTCTGTTTCATATGTACAGAGTGTGTATAAATAATGTCGGGCAATATGAGGGGGACAAATCAATGGCAATGGATGAAATGTATGTATGCAAAGACTTATGATTTAACTCTTCTATTTCAATTTTTATTATGTTATTATACTTGTTATGTCACCATGTTATTAACTCAATCTGATTTATGATTTTTTATACACATTTTCATTCATAATTACTTACTTATATGTGGTTACTTACTTGTTCATATTTTTACTAATTTAAAGAAATTATTATACAGAATATTAACCAAATATTTATATGTATTTTTTGTGTAATCTACATATAAATAGATTCATTTATTTCTATATAGAACAAATGTTCTAGAAATAAATGTAGCTACATAGAAAAAAAAGTCAATTGTTATATTTTTTTCATCATGTAGCATTTATTTATTAGCATTGATTTTTCTAAAAACATAATTTTTGTTCCACATTTCAGTGAAGGAGAAACCATCGTGGTTACAACAAGGGCAAGGGCCACTCATCAGAATGATGCAGTCATATACTGTTGGATTCCAACGTCATGTGTTGCTGCAGTTTTTGCAATCTATAATCTGACACATGCGGCAATAATGACTGATGGATTTTTGAAGACTTGTCAGCAGTATAGAGGATATTTAGTCAGGGTATTATACAATGTTTTTGAAGTGAAACTTCTTTAGGCGCATGAGGGTAAAATTTTTACAGATGAAACGTCACGCCGGTATGCAACGGAAGTGTCGGAAAAGAGAGAGAGAGTGATCGAGACCGCTTGAGAGAGAGTAAGACAGGGCGAACGTAGCATGAGCAACTAGCCGTGGAGTGAGAGTAGGGAGCAAGAGAGTGAGAAAGATTGAGAGAAAAAGTGAGACAGAGCGAACGTCGTATCACGCCTTTTTCCCTTCCTCTTAATCTTGGAAATTTAAAGTTTTAGATTTGTATAAATATAAACAAGATTTATAAATGTACTTTGTACGCACGCATGTTTTTTTTGGTAGAAATATTTAAGAAACAACCCCACACTCCTCAGCAAAGAACAGATGCACAGGACTGCATGCGCTAATGCCTATCATGAGTGCCATAAGTCCAACAGTGGACCCTAAGGCCTGTTGCACATGGCATGTTTTTTGAGCCGGTGTCTTTACCTTACCGTGAAAAAAACCTGCTAGCATGTACATGGCTCGGCAAAGATCAGTGCACGGCAGTGATCCATACAACACTGACAACGTGCCTACACGCGGCAAATTAACCGTAGATTATTACGCCGAAAAAACGTGTGTCTATAAGAGGCCTAAAGGTCCAACGGATTGATAGAACATTATAATAATTAATCTCAAACCCTTTACAGCATATTTATGTAGGTATAAAAATAATTTGGTTTAGGGACAGAAGCACCATGATCAGTCATATTTTGTGTCTGCTATATAAGTGTTGGAGTGATGTAGATTAATTAAAAATGCTTTCCTTAAGACACATATTCGAAAGACTGTTTTTATTTATAATTTATTTTAAAGCGTTTGAATACTTCGTAAAACTTCAGTTTTATCTACCATTATATTTGAAAAACTATATTCCATAAATATAGTAATAAAAATATGTTTGGTATACAGTTGTTTGCTATCCTGTAACAGTATTTAATGTGATTTCCTGTATTTATTTCTCCAGATTGTTTTTAAGAATATTGTGTATTGCAGGAGCTACATGCCACTGGGGACCATGCCACAGCAATTCACTTTCGTCTAGCCTGTCAAGCTATTTTCGACTTCATGGATTACATTCAGAAGGATGCCCCGAACAGCCGCCGAGGGGATTTCATCAACACTGGTATTGCTTTGCAGCTTGCACTTATCACTTCTTGGCTGTCCGTCTGCTTGTGGATAGCTGTAACGGTTTACACAGCTGTAAGAGCATATAAGGAAAGAGAAGTTTTAACTTGCTGTGGAAATTAATGTTCTTATGTAGTCATTTAAGTGTTTATTGACAAGCAACTGTGTTCTTTTTATCACAATTTTTCCATATTTTTTTATCAGTATTTTTGATAACTCCTTATACATCGAAGTTTTTAGTAGTATAGATAAGACTGATAATGCACATTTTGCACAGAGAAGAAAATGTTATATGATTATAAGAATGAAATATATGATTGAAATATTATTGTTGGAACATAATATTGATGTGACAGAGTTAAGCCCACCGAAAATCTAAACATTTGTAAAATAATCAATGGCAGATTTACCAGTGGGCTGAGTATGCTGGGGGGGAACAAATAAGATAAAATCTGATCGACATATTATTCAGTCAATTTTAATGAGTGTTTGTTGAAGAACACTTTTTTACAGGGCGGCATAAATAATTTGGAAAGTTCAGCTCAGCTAGCAGTAAATCTGCCAGTAAAATAATAAACATGATAATACTGATGAAGGCCAGGTTACCTTATTTATTTTAAATGTAGCCTTAATATGTATGATTTTAAGCAAAATAATAAAATATGAAGTGTAACTTTATTATGATAGTGTAATTTCAATGTTGCAATACACATGCTTCATGTATTTGAAAGTACACTTTTATTTAGTTAGTGATAGTTAGTACCTTATGTGTAATTTTTGTGCCGTCCATTTTTCTTGTTGCAATTTATATTTTTACTCTATTTATTACACTTAATGTAATTAATACTTGAATTAAATGATTTCATATAAACTACTTTTTTCTTACAAATAAAACTATGTTTCACGATAAAATATGTATATTTCAATAAACAACAATATAAACATTCTGCTTCAACATTTAATCACTAACATTTTAACATTCTTAAACCTGTATTGAAGGTACCAATCAGAATTTCATTAAATAAATAATTTTAAGCCTAATGGATATAGCCTTTTCTGCTTATTTGAACAAAATGTACCATAAAACAATTACAATTCATTAGTAATGGAAGGAAAATAATTTCTGATGTCTTAGTTCGAAGTCTGTTACAATCACATAATTCCTAATAGTATAGCACGTTAATATTAAACATCGTCCTATACTGATTTCAACAATTATATACAATTTGACAACATACATTATTACATTCTATTCCTCAACACTTACCATCAAAACACCAGGCGAAAAATGTAAACATCACGAATTATATTTAGATGCACAAAGATCACGATTACAAAGTAGAGACCCTAATGGTTACACATTCGATGAACAACTGCGGCCTCGCTGCCGTATGAAACTAGCCTCAATTTCGTGTATGGCATACGAAAGTTCAATGTTGTTGGAAGAAAATTGGCTCACTAAATTCTGAAAAGTCATGTACATGAGCATATTCCATTTTACCAATACTTAAAATGTGCTAATGTACTGAATTCTTTAGAGAGTATACTGAGCACCAAATTATGAGTGTACCTACTCGGAGTGTAAGCTAGTTATTGCCAAAATGACCGGCAACAGATGTCTCATTTACCAAAACCACCATAGAATTATTTATACTCGATTCTTCTAATCAATTAATCCATAGGCCGCGTGTTGACGTTAACAAATTGTTCACTATTCAAATGTAAGATTCTTGTGCAAAAGATATTTAGAAAATAGAAAAGTGGAGTATTCAGAATATTTTGGCATTTCATGCTAATAGATTTATCAAATACAATTTCATCTATTACAGCCATAAGAATAGGTGTAAATGAGTAAATGTAGAATAAATATATCAGTGCTATATTTCAATATTTATATGTGAAAATTCTTATAAGCTTGGCACATTTATGTGAGAATTTAATCTAGAGATCGTGCTTATGACATTTAGAGGCTAACATTATATACTTACACTTAACAATATAATTTCATGGACTTATTAAATGGTAACATTGTAAGAAGGCAATTCCTTTTTTCGTTTTACAATTGTGACAAAGATTTGTGCAATAATTATTAGTATTGAAATTTAAAAAGTAGAGACATTGAATAAAATATATTATATGGCACTCTGTAATCTGTTTCATGATTAGAGCACATGCAGGTACATTGTGTGCTAAAATATTGCATTTTATATGATTAAAGTTTCGTGAACCCATTATTATCCCACTTTAGGGTACAGGCCTTTTAGGCCATAGTCTACAGCGCTAACAAAGTACGTATTGGTGGTCATCACACACATTGGAAACCTTTTTTCTTATAAGAACTCTCATGTGTGTAGGTTTCCTAGCGTTGTTTTCCTTTACCGAAAAGCAGAGATAATTATTTTCTTATACACTCATCATTTTTAAAAAAATCAGTGTTAAGTGCTTGGGATTCGAACCTAGGACGCCGAATTTCAACCACCAGGCTTCTCATATTACTTATAAAATCGATAATGACATAACTGTGGTAAAATCTCTAAATTGTTAACTACTTACAATACTGGGAATGTGGTATACAATCAAAAAATTTAAAAAAAAATATTATAAATAGAAAAACATGGATCTCTCAGTCAAAAATATTCGAAAAACACCCTGTAACATAATATCCAGTTGCCAGAAGTATACAATACACAATATAATAAAATAATTCTTATGAGAAATAAAGTCTTTAACCTAAATTGCTATCGGAATTTCAATTTAAAAAAAATAGCTGCTAGTAGTTACATATGAAATATACTTTTACTACATTATCCCCACGGTTGTTTCCACGTCGGTCACCTCTTTTACGGTAGTAAGTATTCCGTGTTAATCTAGTTCGCAAACCATGTGTGTGCACAGTTTCAGCGTAATCCGAAGGCAGTTTTTGCGTGAAAGAGTAACACACATACATCTTCACAACTTTCGCATTCATGGGGGCGTTCCAGAAGACGCTTACAAAGCCCAAAACGTCGACAAGACGACCGCGTTCGTCGTGGTCACGGCGAATACGTCACTCATGACGTCATGACTTACGCCCATGCGAAGCTCACGACGACCCATCTAATAAGGTGGGTAAAAGTGATCGTTCCACTAGAGATTATGTCAGTAACGCTCACAAGCTAGTGGAACGGGTAAAACTGCGGTCGTGAGTGTGAACTTTGTGAACGTCTAATGGAACTCTATATTAATAGTAGTCCTTTTTAACTGCCGATTTGTAAAATCTTATTACTATATTATTCATCATACATTGGTAATAATGGGTACCTACCCAAACCACGTGACTATTTCAAGGATAGGATGGAGGCAATAAACCACGCTTCAGTCACGTAGTCAATATCGCCTAAAGAAAATCTCGCGCATTTAAACCCATATTCAAGTATTAGGCATCCGAAAAACACGGTGTTAATTAAGAGCTAAATTCTACAATTCTTCAACTTTGTTTGGAGGAAATTATTTAAAACTGCATTTATGAATTACTACGTCACATGTGGATGGAGGGGAGAGGAGTTATACTACGGTTGGTCACCAAGGAACGGAGGGAGGTCAAAACTTGTCAAAAATAGATCACGGGGTTTAAGTCGGTTCCCTCACCTCTACCTCATTTTTTGGACAATAGGCTTAATTTTGGCACTCAGCCTCCCAATCCTGAGGAATAAGTTTATTGATGTGCTCTACAAAGTTGTTGTACGGGCAGGGATCGTCGCAGAAAGGCATTTTCAATTCCATGGGCACTTCGACTTTCGTGTTGTTTCTATAGAATAGCTGAAAAGACAAAATTTATTGTTATTCACTTAAAAAAATATTAAATCATCGTGTTTGTCAAGTTATACATAGTAACATTATTCTTTTATTGTTGTGTGTTTATTTTCCGACTTGTTTACTTCAATCAGTGTTTATGGTGTTTGAATTTTTGAAGTGAAACTTCTTTATCGGGGTTGGAAAAAAATTTAGTGTAACATTTTTTCGTTATGCGCCATCTTTTTCTGTTACGCGCCATCTTTTTTTTTCCGTTACGCGCCATCTTTTTCTTATCCCTACCACGCGTGATATTAGATAGATTATTATAGATTAGATTATTAGATAAAGTTTAATAAAAGCCCTTTATTAAACTTTATCTTATTTAACTTTATTTAACCAATTTCTGTAAAGTTGCATATAGTAAATTATTTTTTGAAAAATAACGTCATAAAGAAGTTTCACTTCTTACGAGTGTACGCACTAGCGTACACTCGTAAGAAGTGAAAAAAAATCGAGAAAAAAAATGTGTGCGTGTACTAACACGCACACATTTTTTTTCTATGTATGAAATTTTTTTAACCACTTGAAGTAGCAGTCGACTTGATGGTCAATGATTACTGCCACCCACGGACACCTGTAACTTCATAAGGGAAAGGCGTTTTGTCTAAAGTCAATCAGATATGTTGCTACTGCCGAGGACTTAGGTGGTCGACAGTGTTATATAGGCTTTTTACCCAATAAAATCCACATCTCCTTCTCTAGTGCCTGTTCTCGGCACTCGAAGAAAACTCCGGAATTTCCAAAGTAATGCAACCGGAGCTCTCTATGCGTGATGTCCCTCAGGGCTCTGTCCAGAAAAACCTAGGACAACATATCGTGTTTTCGACTTTATGCGGCCACACATGAATGTCTGTCCCCGTTCTTGCTGTGCACCACCGTCGTGCCCTAAATACATCCACAGTCGCTCCGTGTCCGTGTGGTTCACCGGACAGGTACTGTACACACCTTAACATAGAAGTGATGCTCCGGTCGGGCTCGAGCTCGAGCGCGCGCCACAGCGCCACCACCGTCGCATCCTGCACCTAATACAGGTACAGGGTGCGCTCCGTGTCCGTGTGGTTCACTGGACAGGTACTGTGCACGGCCCTACCTTCACATAGAAGTGGTCCTCCATGTGACTGTACACGGCCCTACCTTCACATAGAAGTGGTCCTCCACGTGACTGTGCACGGCCCTAACTTCACATAGAAGTGGTCCTCCACGTGACTGCATACGGCCCTACCTTCACATAGAAGTGGTCCTCCACGTGACTGCACATGGCCCTACCTGCACATAGAATTGGGCGCACCATCGTCGTGCCCCGAATACAGGCACAGTCGCTCCGTGTCCGTCTTGTTTACCGCTCGGAGAGTCACTGTGCACGGCCCTTTTTTTTTTTAAAGTGGGTAATCCTCATGGATATCCAGCCACCCGGCAGGCGGGCGGCAGCTGGGTTATGCCGGACTCTTACCGGCTAAACCCCCACTGTGTTTTCTCCTCGCACTGTACGGCGGGAGCACGGGTAAGCTTTCGCAGTCATCCGCGAACTCGCCGGTGCCCTGCCCTACCTTGACATAGAAGTGGTCCTCCGCGTGGTCGGGCTCCTCGTGCAGCTCGAGCGCGAGGCTGGCGCCGTACGCGGGCGCCAGCAGCTCGCGCAGCCCGAGCGCGCGCCACAGCGCCACCACCGTCACGTCGTGCCCCGAGTACAGGCACAGGGAGCGCTCCGTGTTCGTGTGGTTCACCGCCTCCGACAGGTACTGCCTTATCTCCGATAGCATCGGACCTGGAACGTGAATTGTGGATTAATTTTAGTGGCAAAGTAGTCACAAGCCAGTCTGATGGACAACAGATTCTGGAGTTGATCAACATTCAGACAGATATCTGAATGATTTTTTTTACCTGACTGCAGTAGGAAATGAGGATGCAGTCTACCTGATGGTAAATGTCACTGCCCTGGTCAACAGTCAGACAGATATCTGAATAATTTTTTTTTATCTGACTGAAGTAGCAAACGAGCATGCAGTCCACTCGATGGTAAGTGGTCACTGCCGCCTATGGACATCTGTAATCAACTACATACAGAACATCACAGAGGCGTTGCCACTCCCTAGGACTATGAGGGTCGCCTCATGTGAAAGTGTGCCAGCAACCACACCCTTCTATCGAAACGCAAGTAATGGTATCAGTATATTCGTACAATAATTAAATACAAGCTATTTTAATAGATTATGCTGTAAATGACTGTCATTGTATCACAAACACGATAAATGGTGACTATTGTTATTCTAGGTTTGGCCTATTATAATTCTAGGTTAGGTCTATTGCCCATTATTATTTCCGTTATTATAAACAACACAAAAAAATGACTACATATTAAAACCTACGTACCAATATTCAATCTTTGCAAAGACTCATTATATGACAACAACGCCAAACTAAACATGAAGGGAATCTGCATTTTGTTCGGAAAGACGTTCTTAGTCCAATCCGGGAGTTTCAACCCAGCTTCTTGCTGTGTCTGCAGCGTGCTGAAGAGAAAGTCCACTTCCAAAACACTGCGCATGCTTTGGTTGGTATGTTTGCTCAAATAGTCGAATAGTTCGGCAAACTGTTGGTTTGCGTTGGCTTCCGCTAGCGCCTCGCGGTACATCGCCTTATGCGCCTTGCAAGGCTTTGTTGATGCTACTATCTGAAATTAAGTGTTTTAACTTTCAAATGAAAAGGTTGCTATGTGATCAGTGGAACATTATGTAACTCAGACTTAGAGCAATATTCTTATTATTTACTAACTGTTACTCGTGGATTTGTCTGCATTTAAAAAAATTAAATTGTATTTAAATCGTAATTTTTTGATAGAGTCGATAAGAGAGATGATGGATTTTAAGAAATCAACATTTGGACTATAACTATATTTTAAAACCGTTAAACTGAATCCAGTGAATATTGAGTGAAAGAAATTCTATTATGACCAGGATATTATGTGGGATAGTAAAATTTTTAAGGAGGACTTTGTACATTTTACTAGAGATATCTGTGCATGACAAAGATTCTAATTAGTTTATTGTAGTGTCAGGTATCAATTTGGCTACCCCTGCAAGATACTAAGTACCTAGTAGTAACTTTTTAAACAACCAATAAAGGTAAAATTTCTTATTATAGCATATTGGCACTGTTACTTATACTTGTGTGTAAGGCTTCCCATCAAATAATCCCAATATATAAGAATTTGTTGATGATGTTATAAGTATGTTATGTCATATAAACATGTACTTATCATATTATTAACTGACATAGATAGAAGGTTATCAAGTTGGAGTGTCCATATTTATAACATTTGTTGATATGAACAAATATATCTTATTAAAATATTGATAAGAATTGAGAAGACAACAACCTCATCCATTAAGTTAACCTAACACATAGTTAAATATGATAAGGGAAATCTTTGAGCTTATTTTATGTTCAACTTGATTGTTATCTGAGGCATATTACGAGTTTATATAGGTAGCAATGGCCACTAAGGGCACCGTCACATTAGGACGCAAGTAGCGCGGCCGCAGCGCGTCAGCCGCGCGACTGCAACGGATGCTTTCTTATTATTGAAATAATAATTCACTATTTATTATTGTTTCCATTATAGAAGTATAGCGCGCCACCCTAATTGAAAAAAATCCCGTGGCTATAGTCGTAATAAGAAAGCATTCGCTGCAGTCGCGCGACTGACGCGCCGCTGCCGCACTACTTGCGACCTACTGTGAAGACGCCCTAACAATTAGACGCACTGCACGCTCCTTTGCTTCTTCTACATAATAAAAAACATTGGTAGACAATTAGACAACATAAACATTGTGCAATTATATAAAGACAGAATACCTACATTATCCAGATGTCTTGGCAGAGAATGTACAGGAATGGGTTGCCAAGGCAATTCTGGGTGCCACAGCTGACGCTCAGAGGGCGGATAGAGTCCCGCCAAAAATGTATAAGCACTCATAAGACATCTGGATTTGTCGCTGCTTTTCACAACCACATCCTTTTCATAGTATTCCTCGGGAATAAAGTTTGCATAGTAACTGCGGTATTTTTTCCCCAACTCATACAGTTGGAGTTTGCCAGCCTAGAATAGAAAATTTTAAATGTTTTCATTACAAAACTAATGAAGAGCGATAATAATGTACAATTAAAATAGCACATAAAATACTTAGGTGATTATATTATAGTATACATTTTTGGTGTACTAAATAATTCGATCATAATACAATTAAATTGGATAAATAGGATTAATAACAATGTTCTACTGGGCAATGGGGTAAAATTAAGAAAAAATAACTTGATAGAAAAATTTCTAACAAAAGATTAAGATGTGCTTTTTAACTTCTGGGTGCAGGATTGCTATGGCTTTTATTTCATTTTATAGTGATGTTTGTGCTGTTCCTATGTTCATCAAACTCCTATGCTGAATGTTATAGGAGTAATATTTTGATAATTATTTATTACACTTACATTAGTTAGACTTCCAAGTCCATCAGGCCACTGGTAGTTCTTGAAGGGGTCACTTTTGTAAGTACTCTCTGGTGTTCTGGCTCCGTGCCGGAATAACTATATGTAACAAGATATTAAAAAATAATAATAGCATTGATATCTTTGAAGCATCAAATCCAACCCTAATACAATATGATCTATTGAATACAGCAAGTTAATAAGCTCTATTCATTGATATCTTTGGAAAAATCTAAGATAATGAGTATGTATCAGAATATATTTATTTTTTGCCTGTACTATTAACTTCTACAATAGTACTGCTGCTATCCATCTATACATATAGTAGAAGGTAAAGAAAATTCACATCAATAAAGTACAAAATACATATACAAAATAAGATTATATAGGAAATATACTCACAATTATTGTTAGTCGCAGTGTCTTAGATTCATACGGCAGGGTTTCACTGAGCACGCAGTATCCCAGGAGGCAGCTGAGGACAGCCAGTCCGAGCACTATCACAGTGGTGGTGGTGGACCTCCGGGGGATGTGGTGGCACTTCGGCTGCTCCACCTTTGGCGTGGACGGCCGTCGCCACGTATGGTCGTCCTTGTCATACTCCATTAGACTAGATTTCACCATTCGTAACATTGATTCGGAGCCGCTTTTACAGGTTTAATGTTATGTGTACTCCCCCTATCAACATTATATCGGAAGCGAAAGTTATTAAGCGATATTAATCCTTCAAGATAATGTTGTTTTTCTACATCTTATTTTATACAAATACGTAAATACTAAATCAAATAAATGTGCAATTTGGGCCAAGTATCATAGGCAGTAACAATATACTTAAAGTATAGTAAAAATAAAAAAATAACATGAATTCGCTATTAACTTAACGATATTTCTTTCTCCAGAATCAACTAATACACAAATATTTCGTATAAATTAAGGGTAAAGATTTTTACAAATTAATAGTCCATATCAAGTGTTATTGTGTTGTTTGTGCCAAGGCAAAGCGAGACAAGGTCGTGATTTTAGAATAAATATCGCTCACCAAGTACTAGCTTCAATTCCTAATTTAACTGCATTTTGAATAAAAATATAATTTCTTTCATTTAATAAATGTATTAACAGAAAATAGCACTGAGAACTTTCTGTTCACAAATAAATTGAGGCACTCAGATAGAATGCGACATCTGAATTTATGACACTACACTATCTGTCATATGACAGAATGACAGATTTATGCTAATGCATTACGAGAGGAACCATGGAAGTATTAATATTATGTAGATCGAACCGAGCTCTATGAAAATTAGCATTCCCAAAATGAACTCTATTTCAATAACATAAAGTGTTGTATTCTGTTGTTATTTATCAAAGACGAAACCGAGCCGACAAGGATAGTTACAACGGAGGTCTTGTATCTCGTTCTTTCATTTTGCCAGCATGAATAATGATTGTGATAAAATAACTGATTAAAATAAGGACTTGTATATAATATTATTTTAGAAATTGTGTATAAAATCCATATTTACATTTAATACTGGTAATATGTACATATAACCAACTAGAAAAGAAAACATAAATAAAATTATAATTGCCTATTTTTTTATTTTGTATGGTAACCCTGTAAAGAACCATGTCAATATCGGTGAGGTAACCATAAAATTTGGTCAAGTAGAATCAGCTGCGGTATTTTGTTTAGTTTTCAAAAAAAAAAAAACAACCAAATGGCCGAGTTGTATATGTATGTTTGTATAGCGAAAAGTTATTTACCTATGTCGAAAGCGACTAAGAAGACATTCCGAAATACGAGCAAAAATACTATTTTGACAATAAAGCAAAACTGTTACCAAAGTCAAGCATTTGTTTTGTCTTGTCCACCCGCTATAATTTTCAGTTAATGAAGAACTTTAAGACTTAAAGTTGGCCAATTCATATCTGAATTTAAAAACATCTCATTATACACTACTAAATTCGTAAAAGTTTCAGTAATAAAATTGGTCTTAGATAGAAACTTACTACAACCATTTTATTTAATCTTAATAAATTTGATAAGGGTTATAACAATACTCGTATTATTTAACTGTCAACTGTAACAATATATATTTTTATCTAATATTTCATTCTCATTCACTTTAATTAAAATCGGTTCAGTATCATAAACATGACAGCGTAACAGACAGACACACACAGTTACGCTATATACTAAAATTTTGTATAGTAGGTACTAAGCAGAATGATGACGTAGGTGCAAGTTTGAATTTATCTCACAGAGCCGTATCTTATTGTCACCCTGTTAGAAAGGGACACAAGACCTCTGTACAAACTGTCTTGCTCGGCTCGTTTTTTAGCTGCGGCTGCTCGGTCCACGTTCAAGATAGGACTTAATCTAATCTGTTATTAATTTTGTTTTTTTTTTAATTATCTCAACTTCATTAACTTTGATAAGTTTAATCAGTCCGTGATTTAGTAATATCAGTCCGACTCACTTATTCTATACTTGCGGCAGGCACGACTACATAGGCACTCCCATAGATCTTATTATGCATTGAGTATATTTTGCATAATATTTACTGTAATGCATTGTTTACTGTAATCAAACTTCAAATAGAAACTCAAAAATTCAATTATCCAAATTTCCAGGTGATGATGGCAGATTTTTTGGAGTTGAAAGACAGTTTTCTTTCTAGTCATTTCTGGTGATAATTTTATTATATCACGATCCATTTTACCTATTTAAATAATATAAAACTTTCGGGATACACCTGTTGCAACCCCTTACAGCGACAACTGATTTATTTTAAAATGGCGCGTAATTCATTGATACTGCGTCGTGATTGGGCGAAATGGATATGGAGAGTTTTGTTTTGTAGTCGAGTGAAGAGATGGCCAAGTTTGAAATATATTTAAAAATATCGTCCGTATTTTTTACTATTTCTGGGAGGATGTGCACATATTTGACTTCACAAAGATATTTAATGTAACGTAATCTTTTTGTTTGTTAAAAAATCCGAAAATCAACAATTTATGGAGATGGCCATGTTTGAGTTTTAGCGACTTAATTGAGACTAAAGTCATCAAGTAAAAATGTAAATAGGTCTAGTACCTTCATCGGTTTTTTTTTCGACAAACTAATAGTAGGTTTACTATGCATGCGATAGGTTTCGAAAGTGTCCGTTACTGGGGCAAGACAATAGCACGTAGAGTGATAAGAATGGACAAATAATTAGTACTCAATCTGCCGTAAATGTGCGCCGAATAAAGAAAATGTGCATGTTGTCGTTTTTCGAAATAAACGGAAAAAAACGATTCTTGCTGAGGTAACGTTGTTCCAGCAAGAAAATTCTAAACGAATTATCAGAAAAGTTAAAAATTGCGCATGAGCAGATAGCTTTAAAAATATAATTTGTGCGTCTTCAGGTTTTCGAGATATTGCGTTTCTTGCTGCTGTAACGTTTTGCAAAATCGCGTATCTCAAGGACTATGATAGTACTTTTTGATTTTAGAAAAAAACCGCAGTTACTTGAAAACTATTAATATTTTTTAAAATTTTGTGTCACAAATTAAGAGTTATTTGTGCGTGTTTATTTCACAGGCGCACATACAATAGTCTTCAATGATATGGGTTCTGTGATGATCAGCCAAAAGTATCCTTGCGCTTTTAGATTTAAAAAAAAAACCGAGATTGTGTGTAAAATGAAATGTTTGTCGAACTAGCATTATTAGTTGACATTAGGTCAGACCGTTAGTTTTATAGAGATGACTAATGTGTCGAAATGAGATAAACAGAGGAAAATAATCTTCATGACCTAATGGTCAAACACTTGAACAAGAATGAGCCACTTCACATCATTAACAAAAGGGTATACATGAGAAATAAAATACAGTAGTTGTAGATTGAGTGGAGGGAATTATTTTAATGTAATTTGACTACAATTATATTGAGTATAATAATTATAAAAGATTAACACTTAAAATTAGGTATATAAAAATGTGTCGTTGGTATAACAAACTATTATACAAATTTGATATGGTAATAATTAGACACTATCTTATCCCAGCACCGATTCATTTAATACCTCATACCTAGAGATGCGCCGAATATTCGTTTTTTATTCAATACTTGGCGTAATCGGCAGCTTTTTTTTACTATTTGTATTCAGCCAAACTAGACTTTATTCGAGTATTTCTAATTTCTTGGTTCACGTCACTGTATAAAATTAAACGATTTTTTTAAATGTAAGATTTATCCGGCCGCATGTCCGGTTCGGTAAAAGTTAAACCGAATAGAGTTCACTATTCGGTTATTCGGTGAAACCACTATTCGGCGCATATCTACTGATAACATTTATTTAAATTGTAAGTGTCATTCATTTTTGCGGAACTCCAGGATCGTTGGCTGTGAAAGGATTGTAGTCCCCAATTCCAACAAGTTCCGCCGACATGTTCCACAACTTATCAGCGTCTTCAGCGTTTAATGCCTTTTTCGATGGAGATACAACCGCACAGTCACTGAAATTGTTTAAAATATATTACTAGTCACCCGTCGCAACGATCGAAATTCGACCGTAATTCAACTCAAAAATCCAAAGTATTTCCTAAATGTAGTTTTTATTATTTTTCAAGTTATATTAATACACCCGAAAGCCGTGCAAAATTTCGTACTACTCCGTCCGCGGCATATTACTTAAAAATGCGTCACAAATTTTTGCTTCACGTATTAATGTAATAATAATAATTAAACTGTGCCTCACTAAAAAGAAACATAATATCAAAATGTACGTAAATATATACATGGGCGTTGTCGGCGACTCATCTAATTAATTAGATTAAGTTCCCTTATGTTAATTATGATTACGAAGTATTGTATTTAGTTGAAAGATTTCGATGTTTATTACGATAGGATCACAATAGACTCAAGCTATGATTATAACAAGATATGAAAGAGATGCAAGATGTAAATACGAGATAGCGAATAAGTTTACGTAAGATTCATGGAAGTTTTATGAAAATCATATGTTTGTTGTAATTTTTGATAGTTTCAATTAAGATATATTGTTATAATTAGTGTAGATCGATAGGTTAAGCATTTCTCTACATTTTTATATACAATAGATAAGGATAAGGTTTTAAACTTAGGATTTATTAAGGAAAATAAGTGTAGAATAGGACAAAATTGCAATGTTTTTACGATGTTTTTCATGAATAACTTTTTTGTCTTTTTAGATGTAAGAATAAGAATTGTATGACTTTGTAGATCTTATTAAGACGAATCCATTGATATATGACACACGTATGTAAGATTTTGGGAAGAAATAAAGAATTAGCCGGACATGGGTCAGCCAAAGTAAAAATAAGATCGAAATATTAGGCAATATGGGCTTAGAGCCGTGCGGCTCTCTTTAAGGTAAAGCCGAAGGGCAGCGGACCAGGCGGGGTTTTAGCGGCGAACATGGATGGGCGCGTTCTGAATCAACCCCGGAAATTTCAACCCCCTGTATTGGAGTGAAAAGTGGCGAAAAAGTGATTGGCTGGATTGCGGTGCCTTATGGATGCAGTGCCCTTTATTTGGATCACAGTGACCTAAGGATTGCAGTGCCAAAGGAATTTGCAGTGTAAACTGGATTGCAGTGCCGTCGAGTTTAGCTGGAACGGAGTGGAGGCCTACGCAGGAACCAACCGTCCAGTGGAGCGAGACAGGTAAGCCCAGTGTACCTCTCTTTCACACTTTTTCCAACCTACCCTCCGCAAAGTTCATTTCGGGGAGTGAGCAGGACGGCACCATCGTGTGCCTTCGATCACTTGTCCCTTTCTTGGAGAAAGGGTGTAGTGCCGGAGAGACCGCGCGCAACTGAATACCGTCGTCCGTCGCTGGCGCCACTCGCTGGGCTTTGCACCAGCGCAATCAACCCGGTGGGGGATGGCCGCGCGGCGACAGAAGAAACAAGAGGAGGAGGAGATGCGCCGGTCCTCCGGCGCTCCCCATCCAAGTACGAGCAGGGATGAGGGTAGGCGCGTGATGGTGCGCGACTTGTTCGCGCCCCGGAACGTACTACCACCCCCTGCGGAGGAGCCCCTGCACTCAATGTTTGTGCAAGGGGGCAGAAAGAGGGGTGCACGAAGAGGCTACCCGCGTGAGGTGTTCCCGCCCACCACCGGAGGCCCACCCGTGCACCAGGTAAACCCGACGACAGAGGAGGAGATGGCCGAGGAAACAGGAGCCCTACAAGGCGGCGACATGCCCGGTCTGGAGGCCGACGAGATAGGACCGCTGCCGACTCAACGTGATGAAGCGTCTGCACCAACAACAACACCACGGAGGGTGAGTAAAATCCCAAGACGGGTCTCGCCCTCCGACGCACTAATAGAAAGACCCGCGAAGGTGCAGACGCTGGAAGCCGCGAGGACGAAAGCCAGAGGAGAGTCCTCATCGGAGTATGAGGACAGCGTGGAGGAGCAGGTGCTAGGGGAGGATACTGCTACTGCTGTGTCGCCAAGGCCGGTAAGGCATAGGACCCCCCCGCGATCCCCCTCCCCATCCTCTCCGCCCCCGAGGGCACCCTCCGTCGAGGCCGGCCTCGACTCGACGTCATATGTTGGACTGGCATTGACCGAGTCACCGTCCGGCCGGACGGAGGCTACCGCGACCCACCCAAATCCCGCCCAGCACCCCACCTCTCCCTCCCCGGACGCTCGCAATAACGTTTGTAATGTTATAAATGTTGTTAGGGACAGGGCTGGTAGTGTCCCAGTCTCACCAAGCGGTGTGAGACAGGGACTCTCATATGCTGCGGCAATGTCATCACAAGCACCACAGAGTGCTTCACCCACCCCAACCCCGGCTGCTGTATCAGCGCCGAGCACACACGTCGTTGGTGGGCCCTCCCAAGGGCCTCAAGGCGGCGACAGGCCAAAGGGCTACCCCCCCATTGTGGTGGAGCGCATGCCCAACTGGCCGCAGCACTTCGAAGTGCTGCACGCCCGATTGGGTCGTGCACCGAGCGCACGACCGTATGGAAGGGGGATACGATTCCTCCCCCAGACACCCGAAGAGTACAGGGTTGTTCAGGCGTACCTGACCGCCCTGTCGGACACAGAGCCGGACCTCTCTTGGTTCTGCTATACCCCACGGGAGGACCGTCCCACTAAGGTGGCTGTACGAGGACTCCCGGGGGATACGAACCCGGAGAGGGTGTGCGGGGCGCTCAGGGCGCGTGGATTCCCTGTACGCTTCGCCACCTACATCCCTCCTAAGAAGGGACGCCCGGGATGCACGTTCCATGTGCAGTTGGACCACATGGAGCAGGAGCAACTCGCTAGCCTATACCGGGTGAACGAGTTGCTGTATATGCCGGGAATAATTGTTGAGGCATGGAGGGGCCGCGATGGCTTGGCGCAGTGCCACCGCTGCCAAGGCTTCGGCCATGCCTCATATAATTGTTTCCGGCGCTCCAAGTGCGTCCGGTGCGCAGGGCCGCATGCAGCCCGGGACTGCCCACTCCCGCGAGACGCTCCAGGACGCTGCGCTAACTGCCAGGGGGCGCACAAAGCCAATGATAGGCGGTGTGCGTTCCTCAGGCGGGTGGCGCGGCGCCGGAACGTCCCGCTTCACCCTCCCATTCCCGGCCCTCGCCAAGAGCGGGGCGCTGCACCCACCCGCCCAGTAACCACTTCTGGAGGTCGTGCGCCGCCCACCGCAAGGGGAAACCAGGTACGATTTGTGGAGGAGTACGCGACCACTGCCGGTGCCTCTCTCATGGCTCCGGCTCGGGACGCGGCGGATGCGCGCCGTGAAAAGCAGCGTAGACGACGTGTCCTGAAAAGGCAGCGAAGGAAGGCGGCTCGGCGGGTGCCCCTCGCCGAGTCGACCCCGCAACAGGAGGAGCAAACACCATCCGCTCCAGAGACGCATCCGGCAGTGGTCGTGACCCCCACCGCGGCGGAGGTGCCGGCGCGGACGCGGGCAACACCTGCGGCTGCGCCGGCGCGTCCGAAGCGCAAAATCGCCAAACACCCCACCCGTGCCCCTCCCACAGCTCAGCCTGTCGCCGAGGCGGGCACAAGCCGGGAACCGCAGAGGCGGTCGACAATCGAGGATCCTCAGGAGCCCCCGACCCCCCGTCCCCGCAGTTCCCTCACACCCATCCCCGTCGTGCGGCCCTTTCGGGCCCTCGGGCTGGACACGCCCGCTGAGGTGCTCGTCACCGCCGCTCAGGCAATCAGCGAGGTCGTTGCCCAGCACCCGGACCTTATTGCGGCCGTACGGCGAATCATTACCGACCTCCTCGGGATACAGTGCGGCGTCCCTTCGGGTGCTGTACTGGAACCCGGGAGGGGTTAAATCCCATCTGCATGCGCTGCGTGGTCTCGTACGGGAGCAAGACATTCATGTAGTGCTCCTGGGCGAGACTAAACTGCGCGCAGACCTCGATTTTAGACTGCCTAACTATCATGTATATAGGCGCGATGAAGTATCGCCTGCGGGCATGGCCTATAGAGGCACCGCGGTCGCGGTACGGAGCGACCTTATACATGAGGAGTTGTCCCACCCGCCATTCGCGCATACTCGCTCCATCGGGGCAGTGGTGAGAGTGGCGGGAAGGGACCTGCGGATCTATGCGGCTTACCGCCCGCCAGGTCCCCTCTTTGACCCGCAGGACATCAGTACCATCATGGATGGTGATACCCCGACCTTAGTGGCTGGCGACCTCAACGCCAAACACTTGGCGTGGGGATCCAGAGTCGTCAACCCAGCGGGACGGAGGTTGTACGAAGACGCCGAGGCAAAGGGATATGAGGTACAGGGACCCGAGGCACCCACCCATATCCCCTCGGCCGAGTCACACCAACCAGATGTCCTAGACATAGTACTCCACAGGAATCTCCCGTGTCCAGTCCATGTGGAGGTGCTGTATGAACTGGACACACCGCACCTCCCCATTTTAGCCGTCCTTGGCCTCGGGGCGGCATGTGTCGAACCCCCCAGGCTCCGCAGCAAGACGGACTGGGATAAGTACACAAATTTAATACCATCAATTAAGTTCAGCGGCGCGCTCTCCTCCGTAGAGGGGGTCGAAGCCGCATCCGAGGTAGTTCAAACCTCTATTAAATTAGCCTTGGCGGCTTCGACCACACAGCACCCTGTGGAGGCGCGCCGCTATAATACACCGATCCCAGTCCGTCTTAGCGACATGCTCGCTAAGAAACGCAGGCTGCGCGAGCTCTGGGCGCGAACACGGTGCCCCCGGGTCAAGCGCGAGTTTAACGCTTTGGCGGAGCGGTTGTCTGCTGAGATGGCGGAGTTGCGAGGGACCACCTGGGAGACGAGAGTCGACCAGGCTGGTGAGTCGCAAACGTCGCTCCATCATCTGAGCAGACAGCTGACCCGATCCAAGTTTCCAACCTCCCCTCTCCTAGATGGCGAGGGGAGGAGGGTAACTTCAGCGAAGGACCGCGCGGAGATCCTTGCCGAGTACATGGAGGAGCAATTCTCGCCTCATCCAGCAGCACCGTCTGTCTCCGACCACCACGAGCACGTGGAGCGCAGAGTAGGGGAGTTCCTTAGTGGCCCGACACCGGCACTCGAAGGGATAGAGTTTATCTCTCCCACGGAGGTAAGGAAGGCAGTCATGCGTCTACCCAGGCGCAAGGCTCCAGGTCACGACGGAATCCCCAACGCGGCGCTAAGCATGCTCCCGAGGAGGGCCTTGGTCGCAGTGACTAGGCTCTTCAATGGGATCCTGCGCACAGGTCACTTCCCGACCATCTGGAAGTTAGGGAAGGTAATTGTACTCCCGAAACCGGGGAAAGACCGCCGTCTCCCGGGCAACTACCGCCCCATAACGCTGCTATCGACCACAGCAAAGCTGTTTGAGAAGCTGGCGTTGAAGCGAATGCAACCCTTCCTTAATATAAGGGAGGAGCAGTTCGGCTTCCGCGCTGGCCACTCAACGACGCTACAGCTGACGCGAGTACTCCATCATCTAGCATACGAGCTCAATTACGGGCGTCACACGGTCGGCGTCTTTCTCGATATAGAGAAGGCGTTCGATCGTGTGTGGCACGCGGGGCTCGTGTTCAAAATGATGGAGCTGCACGCGCCGGTGACGCTGGTACGGTTGATAGCTTCGTTTTTAAGTGAGCGGCAGTTCTACATTTCGGTTGAGGGCATAGCCTCAGACCCTAGACCCATACGTGCAGGAGTTCCGCAGGGAAGCTGCCTCTCGCCGTGGCTCTACGCGCTCTACACTAACGACATTCCCACCCTTCACGGTCACCTGGAGGACTGGGAACGTGACGTTACGCTCGCGTTGTTCGCAGACGACAGTGCGTACTTCGCGTCAGCCCGTCGAGCTGACATTGCTGCCAGGAGGATGCAGCGGTTACTCGACCTGTTACCTGTGTGGCTGGATAAGTGGCGCATGGCTGTCAATGTCGGTAAGACAGTCGCAATACTTTTCAGCCGCAAGCGTATCATGCCCGCGCCGCTACGGATCCGTGACACGGATGTAGCTTGGCAGACAACAGTCAAGTACCTAGGATGTAGTATCGATCGCTCGTTGCACATGATCCCGCAGGTGGAGGAATCCCTCCGCCAGGCCAGAACGGCCCGAGCGATGCTCCGACCGGTACTACATTCTAGGCTACCATTAAGAACGAAGCTGATGGTCTACAAGACCTACATTCGTTCACGACTTACCTACGCGGCGCCGGCATGGTACGCGTTGGTATCAAGGTCGAACCGCCAGCGTCTCCAGGTGCAGCAGAACCTAGCCTTGCGAGTAATCGTAGGGGCTGGTCGCTACGTCAGGAACGACGTGTTGCGGCGCGACCTCAAGATCGAGACGGTCGAGGAGTTTGTGGTCCGCCTAGCTCGTTCAATGTATGAGCGGGCGGAGGCTGGACCACATATACACCTAAAGGGGTTCGCGCCTCTTCACGATCGACCACCTGGGGGGCGGCCGCTCCCGCGGGAGCTCCCTGGCTTGGTGACCTCCGACCACCAGGAGGACGACCGTCGGCTCGTAAGCGACGCCGAAGTACACCGCACCACCCACTAAACAGTGGGGATGGTAAATATCCTTTACACTTGTATATAAAATTATAATGTTTTTATTAACATTTTAATATTATATATAAATGTTAAAGATCCGGGAGGTATTCTACTTCCTTGAGAATTGCCCGGGTAAAGAGGGTACCCCTCGAGGCCCGAAATTCCCTACCCACCGCCCTTATGTTGACATTGCCTTAGCATATGAGAGACCCGGAGGGTATGACGTCCCACGTAATGTACGGCGAACATGGCCTCCAGAGAGAAGCAATACGAAGAAGAAAAAGAAGAAAGAAGACTCTGAAGAAGAAAGAAGACTCTGAAGACTCAAGACTGAAGATTGAAGACTGGAAACTCTGCAGGACGGAAGGACCTTCTGCAGCAGGAAGAAAGAAGATTCTCCGCGAAAGAAGAGCGAAGAATATTAGGGCTAGGCAAGGGGGATTAGGGCTAGGCTTTGGCTGGTCCACTACGGCTTAAACAGATAACGTCATTCTTGTTTCTTTTAAAAACGTCTCCCCCCGCACCTACCCCCCGCACCCTCTACACCGACGCAGGAAGAGAACGGCGCAACTCCCCGACGCGAAGTACACACACGAGCGGGCTTCCGGCGCCGGACGAGCGAAAGTCCGTCCGTATCTACATCACGCCCGCCCCCCTCCGTCGCGGTAAGAGCCGTCGGTGAGGACGCGCTTTAGCCGACGGACGCGCCTGCGCACTCACGACACGCACGTGGGGCGCACGGCACGCACGCCCCGCGACATCTGCTGGTCCTTCGAGCCGGATCTACGTGTATTTCGTCGAGACATCGGGTTACTGACGTCGTCATGCCTGTCACAAAGAGCCAGAAGGGTACCTCGCCACCGAACCAGTCGACTGCGCCCCGTGCTGAAGAAGAAGCACAAGGGACAACTGACTCTTCGGGAACGTCGGGAACCTCGGGCACAGCTACAGAGGGAACGTTAACTACGTACGAGTCAAGAGTCACTACAGAGACGGAAGTTGCTGCTCCTGCTGCCCCAGCTGCTGCGACGGCAGCACCTGCAGCAAAGAAGAAGACTCGCTCCGTCGTGTCTACGGGACGTCGGGAACGTGAAGCCAAGCTGGAATTAGCGCGCCGACAACTAGACGAAGCGAAAGCAGCAGCGGAACTCGCCCGGGCCCAATGGGAGTTGGCCCAGGTGGAAGATGAAGAGTCCGAAGTTGAAGAGGCTGATACTGCATGGGACGCCAACGTCCAGACATGGGTGCAGTCGACGGTCGGTCGGATGTCCGAAGAGGTACGTCGGGGGGAGGTGCCCAAGGAGGGGCACCAGCAGGGCACGTCCAAGGAGGGGCGCGCCATCCAACCTCCAATTGCCGCCGTCAAGCCAGAGGACCAAGAGGAACCTTCAACAAACGGGACCAAGGATTTAGCGGAGGCCATCATCAAGGCAATCAGCGCGGCGCCACGGAGTGCGCCGAGCTACGTGCACGAGTTGCCGGACTTCGACGGGAGGAGCGAAGAGTGGATCGCCTTCAGGACAGTATATGAAGACACTGCGCCAATGTTTACAGATATCCTCAACATGGCGCGGCTACGGCGGTCCGTCAAGGGTGCGGCACGGGAGGCGGTGAAGAGTCTCCTGTATTCGGAGTGCCCACCGGAAGAAGTATTGGAAGCCCTTCGTCGGAGGTTCGGGAGACCAGAAACCCTGATCCTGATGGAGTTGGAGAAGGTGAAGAACCTGCCACGCATCACGGAAGGTGCGCGCGACGTCTGCGTGTTTGCCAGCCGGGTGAACAACACTGTCGCGACAATTCGGGGGCTTCGAAGACCACAGTACCTTCACTCGCCGGAGATGGTGAAGATCATCGTTGACAAGATGCCGGCGGTGCTGCGCTATCGGTGGTACGACTATGCCGCCGACAAGGAAGAAGAAGATCCAGACCTGGTGCTAATGATGAAGTTTCTCAACAGGGAAGCGGACAGGTGTGGACCCTACGCGACGCAGGAGACGGTGCATCAAAGGCAGCCTCCCTGGCGTCAATCCGAACACACCACGTCCGATCGAGTCGAGGAAGAAAGGAAGACCTCCTGTCCACACTGCCGGGACGAGCATCACCTCTACGAGTGTCGCAAGTTCCTACGGCTGCCGGTAAGAGAGAGGTGGGACGCCGCTGAGAAGTCACGGATGTGTTTCAGGTGTCTGCGAGGGCGGCACCAGAAGGAGACATGTCGGCGTCCTCCCTGCAAGGTATGCAACCGGTGGCATCACTTCGTGCTTCATGAAGAACGGGGGCCTAACCCGAAGCCCGAAGAAATGGGGGAAATTGCGAATAATGTCATGCTCCCGGTGAATGCGGCAAGGACAGGAAAGGCGTATCTGAAGATGGTTCCAGTCGAGCTGTACGGGCCAAGGGGGGCTGCCAAGGTGCTAGCGTTGCTGGATGAGGGGTCAACTGTCACGCTTCTCGATGCAGCGGTTGCGAGACGACTCGGCCTCAAAGGACCTGTGGAGGCGCTCACCCTGGAGACCGTAGGAGGGAAGACCATCACCAAGGGAGACTCGATGAAGCTGAATATGAAGGTCAAGGGACAGCACCAGGACAAAAAGAGGACCATCTCTGGGGCACGTACGATAGATGACATCAACCTGACGCCTCAGAGATTGGATAAGAAGATGATTGAGCAGTGTGCTCACCTCAAGTCGATGGCTGACCAGTTATGCTATGAAGAGGAATCACCCAAGCTACTGATTGGGCAAGACAACTGGGAGCTCATCGTGTCCAGAGCCACGCGCAAGGGGAAGCGAAGTCAACCCGTAGCATCGTTGACCTATCTGGGGTGGGTGCTACACGGGTCCAGCGGAGCAACGTCAAGACCGGTGAACTTCGAGACCAGCGCGCACTTGTCTTCTAGAGAAGAAGAATTCGGCGAGGACATCACACGGAAGGGGAATCTTCTCAACAGCGGAAGCAACGAGGAAGATTGGCAGAAACCACACACCTTCAAGAAGAAGCCCACGGGGATGGAGATAGGGGGGTCGACTGTGGGGGCGCAGCCCGTCGATCAGCGTCCGGATCCAGACCCAGCCAAGTTCGCAAGATGGACACAACTGGTGGGGGCAACAGCGAGGTTACTGCAAACGAAGAATCAAGAGAGAAGATACACTCCCCTCGAACACGACAAGATTATGGAAGCTGAGAAGATCATATTCAGAAGAAGTCAAGAAGAGAGCTTCCAAGAAGAAGTACTCTGCGTCAGGGAAGGAAAGTCGTTGAAAAAGGAAAGTCGGCTTAAGGAACTGGACGTCGTCATGGAAGATGGACTACTACGACTCCGGGGAAGAATCGACGCAGCAGTACACACGCGGCAAGAGAAACCTGTGGTGCTGGATAGCCAGCATCACATCACCGGGCTGCTCATCAAGTACTACCATGAGAAGTTGGGTCATGGTGACCACGCAACGGTGATCAACGAGTTGAGGCGACGCTACTGGATCCTGGGACTACGGTCTGCGGTCAAGTCGACGGTTCATCGGTGTCAATGGTGCAAGGAGCGCCGTGGCACGCAAGGGCTCCAGCAGCTGGGGAGGTTCCCGCTGGAGACGTCACGAGGGGGAGAACCGCCGATCAAGCAAAGAAGCCGTCACCAAACTCAACAAGGAAGACGTCATCACCGCGGCGAAGAAGATGGGCATCAGGTGGGAAGTTATACCACCTGGGGCCCCCAGCAGGGAGGGCACATGGGATCGCCTCGTCTGGTCCCTAACAAGGACCCTGGCGGCAATCCTCCAGAAAAGGCATCCCAAGAAAGAAGTCCTGCACGCTCACCTACTGGAAGCGGAGCACCTGGTGAACTCAAGACCTCTCATCGAAGCCGACGAAGATATGGAAGAAGGGGCCCTCACTCCCAATCATTTCCTCATTGGGAGGTCCTGCGGCACAAGATTGGGAATATTCACCGACGAAGACCTCACCGGCCAGCGGACATGGAAAACGGCGCAGCGACTAGCCGACCACTTCTGGAACAGAAGGGTGAAAGAGTACCTTCCTACTCTGATCCCGAGAAGAGTCGACGCAAGAGCTGCCAATAGAGACCTGCAGTGTGGGGATACGGTCCTCATAGTGGACGCCACGCTGCCGCAAGGAGTCTGCCTAAGGGGTGAGGTGGTCCGAACCTATCCCGGACCCGACGGGCGCACCAGAGTACTGGAGGTGCGCACGGCAGGGGGCGTCCTGAAACGTCCCAGCTCCAAGGTGGTGCTACTGGTTCCGGCGCAACGCGACGAGGAGCAAGCAGCCGTCGAGCCGAGCAGCGGGTCGGCGGACAGCGAGCCAGACTGCGGGGAGGCGGTCATCGCATCGGGCCAGCAGCACGGAGTCGCCGGGTCAGGAGTTGGTGCTACGCACGAGGGGGAGGATGTCGGCGACTCATCTAATTAATTAGATTAAGTTCCCTTATGTTAATTATGATTACGAAGTATTGTATTTAGTTGAAAGATTTCGATGTTTATTACGATAGGATCACAATAGACTCAAGCTATGATTATAACAAGATATGAAAGAGATGCAAGATGTAAATACGAGATAGCGAATAAGTTTACGTAAGATTCATGGAAGTTTTATGAAAATCATATGTTTGTTGTAATTTTTGATAGTTTCAATTAAGATATATTGTTATAATTAGTGTAGATCGATAGGTTAAGCATTTCTCTACATTTTTATATACAATAGATAAGGATAAGGTTTTAAACTTAGGATTTATTAAGGAAAATAAGTGTAGAATAGGACAAAATTGCAATGTTTTTACGATGTTTTTCATGAATAACTTTTTTGTCTTTTTAGATGTAAGAATAAGAATTGTATGACTTTGTAGATCTTATTAAGACGAATCCATTGATATATGACACATGTATGTAAGATTTTGGGAAGAAATAAAGAATTAGCCGGACATGGGTCAGCCAAAGTAAAAATAAGATCGAAATATTAGGCAATATGGGCTTAGAGCCGTGCGGCTCTCTTTAAGGTAAAGCCGAAGGGCAGCGGACCAGGCGGGGTTTTAGCGGCGAACATGGCCTCCAGAGAGAAGCAATACGAAGAAGAAAAAGAAGAAAGAAGACTCTGAAGAAGAAAGAAGACTCTGAAGACTCAAGACTGAAGATTGAAGACTGGAAACTCTGCAGGACGGAAGGACCTTCTGCAGCAGGAAGAAAGAAGATTCTCCGCGAAAGAAGAGCGAAGAATATTAGGGCTAGGCAAGGGGGATTAGGGCTAGGCTTTGGCTGGTCCACTACGGCTTAAACAGATAACGTCATTCTTGTTTCTTTTAAAAACGTCTCCCCCCGCACCTACCCCCCGCACCCTCTACACCGACGCAGGAAGAGAACGGCGCAACTCCCCGACGCGAAGTACACACACGAGCGGGCTTCCGGCGCCGGACGAGCGAAAGTCCGTCCGTATCTACATCACGCCCGCCCCCCTCCGTCGCGGTAAGAGCCGTCGGTGAGGACTCGCTTTAGCCGACGGACGCGCCTGCGCACTCACGACAACGCACGTGGGGCGCACGGCACGCACGCCCCGCGACAGGCGTGTTTTTCTATAACATGGAGTTTAGTTTGTGTGCAGCAGTAGCGTGGCGTGCGTTTATACCGCCCGGGGCCGAAGATGAATTTTTCGCCCACCTATTTAAGAATTATGATCGGCGAAAAAAATAAAGGCTAATTTACAACCCCAATCTAAATTGAACCCCCAAAACGTAGTGATACCAACACCCCCACTGCAACGTTACTGTAGCGTACATTACTAAACCTGTGTATCTTTTTTTAGACTGAAGTATAAAAAGAGCATGCAGTCATATTTATGGTAAGTGGCAACTGCCGCCCGTTGATATCTGTAAGCTACTTAATACAGAACAAGGGTTATATCTAAAGTCAATAACAGATGCGTTTCTACTCCCGAGATGGTCGCCCCATATATAAGTGAGCCAGCAATAACACCCTTCTACCGAAACGCAAGAATCGCTTCACGCTAGAATTAGGTGTGGCGTTAGTTCCTGACTGGTCGATCTATATACCTTCTACCAATTGCATCCCACGCTTCTTAGAAGGTGGTAGAACCAGTGTAGTTCGACCGGGGAAGTACAACCGCCACACCTATTTCTAGCGCGAAGCATTTCTTGCGTTTCGATGTAAGGGTGTGGTTGCCGGCACGCATTTATATGAGGCGACTATCATAGTCCTCGGGAGTAGCAACGCATCTGTGATTGACTTCAGATAGAACCTATGTTCTGTATGACGTTGATTTCAGAAGTCCATGAGCGACAGTGACCATTTACAATCAGGTGGACTGTATGCTCGTTTGCTACTTCAGTCAGATAAAAAAAAATTCTAACATTCGTGTCACACCCATATCAAACCGAATATACTTCTGAATAGATTCACGTCTACAGATGGGAGAGGCGAACGGGCGTAGACCAGCGTATGGAAAATCACAAATGTGTTAAAAATTGCTGGTTAGAATATTTTTATTCTGAATGAGAAAACTCGCGCACACAATTTAATGTTTAACTAACATTTACCTGTAATATAAGCCAGTTTCATTAGCGCATTTCTCATCAACCGCACAGTAGATGGTAGTTTGCGCACCCATTTCTGGGGTCTTCATAAACGGCGAAAGCACAAATCCTATCATGCGCCTTGCTCCCCAAAACAACGCATCGTCCAAGTGGCGGCCTAATTCAGTCTTTATTACTCCTGGGTGCAGGCTGTATGTGTTTACTCCTTCAATGTTGTTGCTCTAAAGAAAAAAATAACTCATTTCATATTATTATTTATTCTATATGTAACTTTCAAAAATGTACGAAGGTCGACTTAATGCATTCTCTGAAACGCCAACCTTCTGCATACAGAAATGTTACATTATCATTTTATAACTTAACAATAAACATAGCCAATGAGTGCGGGTCGTAAGCTTATTATTATTAATCGTTTAAATATTACGATTTTTTTTTATTTAAACAAGCACTTGACAATACATAACACGGTATTGTAAATAAAATAAAGGAGCATACATAATTGAAATCTACTATTTCCGATTTTCATACTTGTATACTTGAAATACTTGATTTATTACATATATTTCTTAATCAGGTTTTAAATTTACCTTCAGTTTATTAGCCAATTCTCGTGAAAACAAAACATTGGCAAGCTTACTTTGAGAGTAAGCCTCAGAGGCGCTATATGGCCGCTTCTTATAATTCAAGTCATCAAAATTAATGCCAAATCCTGAAAAAAAAACCAATTTTTTTCATTCAGTGTTTCCATATTCATTGTATAATAGCCAGACCCCTCTTTTCCACTGGGTACAATGGGCACGTGTCAAGGGCACGCGAACGGTGGTGCCCCGCGATCGGTGTTATGAGCAAAAAAGTCAGAATAATACTTTACGAACTACCTTTATTAAGGTCATTATCCTTATGTGCCCAGGGCCACTTGTAGGTCAAAGACGGCTCTGATAATAGCTTTAGTATATCGTCAACCCATTTTTGTCCCACTGCTGGGCACGGGTCTTCTCTCGGAATGAAAGAGTTTTAGGTCCGCCGTGCTCGCCAAGTGGGAATCGGTGGACGATAGCTTTAGTACATTACGCCAAAAAAGAAAATTCTCTTTTGGCGTTATATGCTTATTAATTAAAGTTAAGTTTATTTTTGTTATTATTTAGTTTAACGTATTAATAAATAAATTATTATTATATCTTAATAAAAATATTAATTAAAATGGCGTACTTGTGTGAGCTCTGGAAGAGACTGTAACAATTCTCGCCGGTGTGCTATTCTTAATTCTTGGTAAGAGAAGCAATGTGAGAAGAAAGTGTGCTAGATGATTAGTGCCCAACTGCATCTCAAAGCCATCTTCAGTTTCACTTTTCGGGCACATCATTACACCAGCATTGTTCACTAGTATGTTTATCTGTGGTTCAGATGCCAGGACTTTCTGGGAAAAGTCTCGAACTGACTTCAAGGAGGAGAGGTCACATTTTTCGACCACGATAATGCCAGTATCGGATAGTTTTTCGCATGACTTCTCAATATCTTTCTTTGCCTCTTCAGCTTTTTCCAAATTCCGACATGCCATTATCACCCTGGCTCCTAAATAAAAGAAAAAGTTTAAAGGTAAGAATTCCCTTGCTACATTTTAATACGTAATGAGTACCTACAATATGCAATTTTTGATTGATTCATTCAGATTTTTTTACCGTTATTTTGTCCCAGTTGCGTGGATCGTGGCCACGGCGAAACTCGTACCCGACGATATCGTAAGTACCCATTAAAATGTATCCTTTGACGTAATGTCAATGCATATAAATAAATTAATTTACATTTTCCAAAATATTTAGGGTATCATGTATGCCTTATTTAGCTAAATGGGATCTAATTATAATGTCTGCAGTTGTTAGATACTACATCATATACATGTTACTAAAATGTACTGGATCTAATGAAATACTAATTAATATTGACTATAAGCTAATATTGTAGTGGAAATGGTCTAAAAAAATAATCAAATATCTAAAAAAAATTGCGAGTTGTCTGAAAACAGATGCAGTGTTGGGCGCTACGATTTTCTTTGTTGATACTAATTGATTCGATATTTAACTAAATATAATAACACTGGTTAAAGACTTCCATTATGAAATGACTAAATGATTTACATTTCTATTTGCGAAACGCAAATGTTGAATGTAAAGTGCAAATGCGAAATCCTAATGTATTGCAAGTCTCGGATGAATGACAATGTGCTAAGATTACAGTACACCTCTTATATGAAATGTTTGTAGTTATCAGTACATAGTATTTGTTGCTGATATAGAAGCTGACTCTGATCGAATTTAGGTCTTGTTTTACCAGATTGCCAAGGGTAAAGTTGAGTATTTGGCTGGATATAAGCTGTGAATATAAGAAGTCTATAAGTGCTCTTGTAGGTATTGCCCTATAGAGGTGATACACTCAGGGGCTCTGGTTGCCAATGTATGGGGTTTTATTTCATTGAAAATCGCACACAACCTAGTGTGTAAACTAAAGGCATTCTGGCCAACAAAAATGGTCATATTGTAATATTCTACTACATTGACAGAGGCTACCAATTGGTTACAATGCACATTGAAAGACATGCAATGTATGTGGCTAAGCTACATTACGTATCAACCTTCAAAATGGTAATGATTATGAAAATTATAGTGATATTATGTGCATAACATACCTATTCAAATTGTGTACGAACCAAACTGTTGAATAAAATATTGAATTAAATTTAACTCACTTAAAATATGTAATTGTTCATAACATAAAGTTTGTGGGAAAAATTGCTACTACATAAATCTGCAAACTTTGATTACTTGAACTTAGAATAATTATTATATACTAGCTGTGCCCATGGTTGCACCTGTATTTAAATATATTGTAATGTAACATTTAATTAAATGCAAACAGAAAATATTGTAGTAAAAAGATTTTTCTGTTATTACTTATTCAGTCTTCTTTTTTTTTGGTAATATATGCCATGTATGGACTTATTTAATCCCGTTTTTTATTACATATGAAGTATAAATGTTAAATTATCCTCCATTTCAAGGTACAAAAAACAACTTAAAAACAATACTGTACTTCAAAGAACCTTGAAACCTACCTACATAATATATACCTTTAATATGAATTGTTCAATGACAACCAAAATATAGTTGTAAATGTGACAAAAGAATGTAATATAATCTATCAACGACATGTCATTAGAATACAACCTACTTCCCACACATTATGAAAGACATAAATTTGCTTTTTCACTTATACATCCATAGTTAATCATTGTTCATTAAGTTTAAACTGTTATTTTTATAAATAAAAACAAGTAATGTTATTCATAACTGAAAATTAATGTCAATTTAATTATAATCCCCCAAATTAAGAACAAAAAAACAACACATTAATATTACATATTTAATATGAATCTCATTATTTTTATGTGACATTTTTTTGTTGTTTTTACTTTTGTAGTGAGTATGTAAAACACATAAGTAATTAAAATATTTCACATTTCTTTGTAATATTTTAATTACTAATGTGTTTTTAATGTAGTAGACAATTATTATTTTTTAAATAAGGCACTTTTTAATTAATATATGTATATTTATAAGATTGAAGGAGCATGTAGTATATGTGCTGGTAAGTGGCCACTGCCACCCATGGACATCAAATTTGTAATAACATATTGAATAGGGGTTCTATCTAAAGTCACAGATGGGTTGCTACTCCCGAGGGAAAGTGGTCGCCTCATACGAAGTGAACCGGTAACCACACCATTCTACAGACACGCAAGAACTTCATAAGTCTAAAAATAAGTGTAAAGAACCAACACCGTCGAAACATACTCATTTAACCACCTTCGAAAGTCCTTGAATATATGATGTCATGAAGGCCACGTTCATCATCGATTTATTTGGTTAATGGGGCTTAGGTCAGTATAACAGTAATTAACTTACCTCTTTTATAAAAATCCATAACGGTTTCCTTGCCAATCCCTGTATTGCATCCTGTTACGATTGCAGTCTTTCCTATTAATTTAGCGGTACTTACACACCTGCCACTAAAGAACGGCATTTTTATTGTAAAAATAAATTTACCGTTAATTCGAGGAAGTACTTAAATATTTTTACACTTGTAATGTAATATTAAATCGACTGTAGGTCGGCAAATACTTGATGTATCAATATGGATTCACGCAATATATATATATTGTTGAAACAATAGTATTAGGTATTATTTCAATAAATTCCCTCCCAAAACCGGATTCAAAAACAAGAACGAGTTTATGCAGCCTACATGCCTACAAGTGTTTGTGAGTAAAACTGTAAACGTCAGTACTGTCAATGTCAGGCAAGTAATACCATCTCAGACAAAAAAAAACAGACTGCATTGCTCTTTAAAGTGCGCTTACATACTTAGGCAACAATTTTTTTTTTCATTTATGGTCGGTGGACCATCATTGCCGTTGCCGTACCCAGTAGCCGGCGGGCTACTGGGTACGGCAACGGCATCGATTTGGAAATTTTTTGGAAAAAAAATATATTGTGCGATAAAAGCAACTAAATAAACTAAACCACACTTTCATTTAAGAGCGAGCAATTTAGCTGAAAAATTATGTTCGCCTTGAATTTTTCTTGTAGCGGCGGCTTGTACCGCTTTTATTATCATGAGTCAAAAGCAAAAAAAAGAGAGAAGGAATAGGCGAATCTATGTGCGAACGTTTTTAGCAAGGTGGAGGCAAACCTCATTGTTCATCATGAATTCAATATTTTGTTCTTGACAATACTTCTATATAACCTTGCTCTCTCCGCGGAAGCCGCGGAATAAATAAGTGCGTAAAAGATATAAATAAATTGCCTTAAATTTCTATATCCACTGGATGTTTGGCAGTATATTTAACATTGAGTATTATGGAATATATCAAACGATTAGAAGCAGTATTGCTGAACAATTGCCGCATTTTTTTTCAATTTCATAGAGATGAGTAAAGCTGAGCTGTTGCGCCAACTCAGATTACTATGATGACTTACTCCAACCATGTAAAAATGGCATTTAACGCAGTTTAACTTATAAACTCAAAGTTCATCAACAATAAGTCACACATCCGTTTGAGTCTTTTTTTGTTGTTAATCGAATATAAACTGTATTTTAGTTTTCGAAACTCTAAATAAAAATTTTTAGTCTAGCGCGTTAGTGTAAACAAATTCAAACGAGCGAACGTTGCACTGTGCATTGCTTAGTTTAAAAATACAGTCGAATTGAGAACCTCATCCTTTTTGGAAGTCAATTTAATAACGCAGAGGTGTTATGAGCACAGGATTAGATAGATATTGCGTAGATGGCGCGAGCTTTACAACACTCGTACGATAATTAGTAGTGGACTATCACTACATAGTATAAAACAAAGTCGCAGCACTGTCTGTCCCTATGTATGCTTAGATTTTTACAACTATTTTATTGCAGTTTTTTAAACAGATAGAGTGATTCAAGAGGAAGGTTTTATCTATAGGGGAATGTTGCAAGTATCATACATGCTTATAATTAGTGGAGGAACACTGATAATTTTCAATTTCTGACTTTTTCGAGGAACGGAGTTAGCCGGATCAGCTAGTGTAAAATAAAACATTTTTATATATTTAAAATCTTCTTAAATACGTGGACGAAGACGAAGTAATTTGAACTGGTGTATTTGACTTGATTTTATTCTTGAAGCGTATTTCTTTCTTCTCTGATTTGACTCTTAAAACACTTTTGAATTTAATGGTGCCTTTAGCTGGTTTCTCACAGAAGAACATGAAAGGGCGGCGGCAGTCGCCGGTCGCAAGAAGCCCGGTGCGTCGGAAACCACCGCAACGAACATTCTGATTGTTATGATTATTTGTTTGACGACACTGTGTGTCCCAATCAACAACCCCTTCTTCAATACGATCACCTGAATATTAAAATTGTTTAAAAATATTGATGACATACTTAGGTATTTATAACTAATAGAGGGAACCATGTTACGGATCAGGTTCAAATGTTACCTAAGTATGTTTTCATAAGCAGAGAGACAACGAGAGCAGGGGGCTATTGAAGATCCTTCTCATATTGGTGCTGTCAGTGGCAAATCATTTAGAATAATCGTTTTGTCGTCAACCCTTTACAGTCCCATTGCTGGGAACTAGCCTTCTCTCAGAAAGAGAAAGTTTTAGTTCATAGTCTACCGCGCTGGCCAAGTGCGAATTGGTAGAATAATCGTTTTATCTACAAGTTATCTCATATTTGTAGAACTAAAGAAGCGGGAATTTAGTCTTACAGGTCATGAATTAATGTCTAGCATAGCCAAAGTAGACTCAAGGTGACCCCGTTGCCTGAAGCGGGAAATCATAAAGCGGATATACGAAGTTAATATCATACACGTAAGTAGGTATGTGATTTTCTTGTGGCTGGTAGCTAATTGTTACCAAACATATTCGAGAAACGTTTTGTTTTTTCGTCGTTCTATTAGTATTCATCCATTCACTAGCCTTACGCGGTCTATGAGGGTAGGTGAGTGTATATTCTTTTAAAGGGCGGAGAGTGCCTATTAATTTCCACTCCGTGCGGCACAACATCTTACTTTTTGGCTTATACCTAAGATATCATGGTAAAAGGCAGCAAAATTATTCTGGATGGTCAAATTTCCGATGAAAAGAGGAAGATCAACATCAAAAAATTACAAACTATGTATAATGAATCTATCAATAGGAAAGTACCATGCACAGTTCTGTAGTGATGTCTCTGGAGCAAGTCACTGAAGCCCATGAACGCGAAGTCATCAGGCGTCTTGTGTTTATCGACGTTCTTGAACTCTTCCCGTAAGTAATCTGCCTCCTCGCGAGAGTTCAGGATGGCAAGGTACCCTCCAGCACCGAGGCAGGTTGAATACGCGTCATGCCATGATTGACGTTCGTTGTGCGTCATGTAACATGAGTCGTTCGGCCCTATTTTCCAACCTGAGATGAATAATAACACCAATTTCTATACGTGTCTCCTAAAAACAAGGAAAAACCTGAAACGTTCTCTAACAGCTTAGCTTTAAAGCGAATTCATTTACCTCGACAATTGAATGTTATTGGTGCATCTTATTACTGGTGAATTCAATTTCATGAATTAATTACAGCTTTTACTTTTTCGGACTATCATCGGATATATACCTACCACTTCGTCAATTTTAAGTCAATCACAGATGCGCTACTCCCGAGGACTAGGATGGTCGCCTCATATAAAACTGTGCCGGCAACCACACCCTTCCATCGAAATACAAGGTATGCTTCACGTGAGAAATACGTGTGGCGGTGGTACCTCCCTGGTCGGACTACAATGTTCTACCACCTTTAGCAATGGAAGAATACTAATCAGACAAAAACAAAACTATTACTAAAAGAAAGACTAACCATTGACTGTATCTGAGTACAGACGCAAAACCATTTGCATATACCTAAGCATAGTTTATAAAATACAGAGATTTATGAAGTTGTATCGGTTCTGCATTTTATGTACCTACCTACCTAATGATCATTGATCGTGGTTAAAGCAAAAGGATTTACTTTCAAAAAGGTATGTATATACGTACGTCGATCAAAAGTATCGCATTTTTCATAGTATGATACTTGTTTCGCACGCACTTTGCAAACAAAAGGCAGAGGTTCCGAGCATGGATTAACGAAGAGGTGACCATTCCTGCGCATGGCCACGCACCTACCACCGCTGTGCTTGGGTTGTTTTAACTCCCAGAGAAGATCTAATATCGAGTCTTGTATAGCGTTACCTGTATATTAAAAAAATAGTATTTTAAATGTTACAGTATCGAACAGTATTAGGTACAGTAGGTTTTAAACAATAGATACCTACTCATGTGACTATAGGTACGCGTCATTAAAAATGTCATCATCTCTACATAGGTTATAACAAAGTCGCTTCTCGCTATCTATCCCTATTTATGCTTAGATCTTTAAAACTACGCTATGGATTTTAATGCAGTTTTTTTAATAGCTAAAATTCAAGAGGAAGGTTTTTATGTATAGGTAATACAAAAATTATATGGTAGAGAAACACTGATAATTTTAGATTTTTTAAATTTTAGGCGGAACCGAAGATCGCCGAGTCAATTATTATAAAATAAAAATAGATATGTCTTACCTTTAGATTAATCAAAGTATTGTTAATTTATTTTTCTGATTAGGTTATAAAATATTTATACTTATTTTTAGGTCTTTTTTTTGTTAACGAGCGGGAAACTTTCATTAGGTACCCGACGTCGTGGGAGCGACGCGGGTTATGTGGGATTCTTACCGCACTAACCCCAGGTGGCCATCCGCAAAACTTTGTGGAGGACTCCGGGATCTCCAACGGTACACAGCCGGAGTCCTCCAAGCGCGATGCCTCTTTCAGCCCGAAAGGGGCGTCTTCTGGTGGACGTGAAATGCTCACCGCACCTTCTGGTCATTACGGCGGCATGCGACCACACATGCCGCCGTCTTCCCATTCTTCCCGCCCGCAACCCCGGAAGCCCCTTTTATTCGCCTCTTGACAGGCAGAGGGCACGGTAGCTCTATTCTGGTCCCGGAACTACATTGACATGTATGTTTAGGCCTACGTTTTAATCTCGACAATGGATTTTAATTTTCACTCATCAATCTCATCAGTTTTGACTTCCTATTACCTAAATAAAAACGCGAAGATACCTACTGAGGACAAACCGAGAAAACTTACATTAAATTGTTTGATTAGCTTACCACGCAGAGTAACAAAAGTTCTTTCCGAATAAAAGTCATGTATCCCGACATATACGCCTTGAAACTTGCTAAGCATCGAGGAGATCAAGACCGGTATGCTGTCGGCCTCATCCAGCGACTCTGGTATTATCAATTCTGCGCCCTCCGCCTCGCATCTTATACGCGCTTGGACCCAGTTGGCAGCTGTGTGAAGCTTGTAAAACGCACCGAATGCTTTTTCGTATCGATAGTCGTCTCTGAAGTTCGGGCGTTCTGATTCTGTTGTAATCCACACTGACTATTTATTTATGGGCAGTGTTGGTAGTAGGTACGTAATTTAAATAAGTATCTACTTCATTTAGACTTACCATCCATCAAATGAAACAGAATTAGTTTTAGGCAAAAGATTACCTACTCAATCAGTTTCTATATAAATACAGCTATTGGAACTACTCCGTACTTTCGTACAGACGGTTTATTTTCACGCTTCGTTGGACAAATGTAAGAGAAGTTTTTTTTTATATTTGTACGTAACAATAAGGCATAGGTACGGGACCTGATAGAAAGTAGGAGTCACCGTCGCCTATGGACTTTTGCAACGCCGCAGGAGTCTCCAAAGCATCGCCGGATTTGAAGGAGAGTTCTTTTACACTTTTTCTATGGAGCCCCAGGTCATACCGCTATTAAAATACCACAGGAGGAAACTCGTTCCACATCTTACACGTTCGTGGCAGGAAAGACCGTACAAACGGAACGGTGGATTGCGATAAGCCCAGTTGATGCAGATGGAACCTCATCCTACGACGAGTGGTCCGATGAAGGAAGAGTTTGCGACTTTTCGGCCAATACGACCTGGGGCGCCTTAGGCGCTTCTTACGAAATCAACGGAAAGTGCATGAATGGCGAGTTCCGAAGCATACATTAATAACAAATCTATGTACAGTGTACTTTTAAGACTCAATGATGTTAGAATCGTTAAAAATACAAAAAATATTGTTGTTAAGACATTTTATTAATAAGTTTTAGAATATTGATATTATATTACGACTAGATATCGGATTATATGCACTATCAAAATGCCAAAATGAGCATGCAAATATGCACAATAGAAGAGTGAAATATGCACTAAAATGGTTAAATATACACAAATATGCAATATCAAAAAACCATTTATCTTATTTTTTGTCGTCAAGCAAATATGCAAATCCGATGTCTAAGTATGATAATATAACAGCAACACTTCCTTTCTTCCCAGGTATATAACAAAAGGCGATTTTAGGACAAAATTTTCGAGATCAGAGATTTTTAGTTTATGTATCATCAAAACCCACTGCAGTCACTAAACACTGAGGTTTATTGGACAGCACAGCAAATTGCTGGATGATGACAATGATAGTGAACACGCATAGTAAAAGATCAAAAGGTCGTGGATTTCTTCATTGTCTGTTCTATTGTAATTATGGATAATTAAATCAATTAATATTATTTATGCAAATGGTATTAGTTTGCAAAAATGAAAAAAAAAATGATATGTAACTTACTGGTAAACATTATTAAAAACGCAATAAATACACTCTCTCGTGCGTATGGGATGCTTATCATTTTTAGTCATTGCTAATCACATTTTTATTGTTTAGATTACGTAATATGCATGTACAAAGGCCACGTCATGTTAGACGAAACGAGTAGGCTCTCATGTACAAACGTAATCAGTAACCATTGCAATTATTTGCAAACCGGAAAATGATCTTTACTGCTTTATCATCATGGGCGAACGAGAATATAATACCTTTAATAATTCGCAATATTTTTATTCTTCATACAAACAACACTAGGACAAAAATATCACGCGATGTAATAAGGAAATCTACAACTTGACCGCAATCTTCTCGCAAAACGTATACTTACACCTTACAAGTGTCATGATTCCTGAATAAATATGTAGCTACTATGTTTACATCCAGTTTACTCAACTCAGTAAATGATAAATATATTTACATTCTTTATGTTGTAGTGTAAAATTACATTTAATTTTAAAAGCAATACTCAATCACACTTATTTACAATATTAATGACCAAATAAGGTACACAATAAGGAACGGAGAAGAGCATAGCCTCCACAAGATCAAAGGAATGGTGCACTATTGGCTACTCACAGTAGGTATATATAAATATATTTTTCCTATAGTACAGAACCAATATCACAAACAGACTAGTTATGGGAATATTCGTAGTTACAAGAAGAGAATCGTGTAGTGTTCCATTTACATGTAATAATAAGCCAAGATTGAGTGTGAAAAAATAGGCATTGTCTACATCCATTCGCTATTACTTAATACAATTAAAAATAGCTTACATGTATACAATAATGAACAGACATTGGTAACATAGATCTTTATGAATCCACAACTCACTTAATATCGTAGTATAAGATCAATATAGACCAATTTTTCTAGAAGTGTTCTAGAAAATAATGTTCTAACACAAGATGTTTACACAGCTAGTAATAAAAGTGAGACATACAATAGCTTTTAAGAAGAATATAATTTTATATAGAGAAGGCAAGTGATTTAGAAAGTGATAATTAGAAGTTTTAAGCTTTATACAATTGTAAAATTTTGCTTCTTAGAATAAAGGAGACCAGACTATTTAAATAGCGCTAAATATGCATTTATATAACGAACATGAATAAAATATATAAGACAAACAAGTTATCCAATCAGGCTTCAATCACATTGTACAAAAGGCTTAGCAGTTTTACTGCTGAAACACATAGAGTTATTATATAGCCCTTTATTTTTCTGTTCTTTTATAATAATATTTTTCCTATTGACTTTTTGATATTGCATCATTTCAATTAGCTATTAGAAATACTGCATCCTTAACAGGTATATTAGATATGTAAGAATACAAAAATACTGGTTTCTAAGCAAAGTAATAAATTAAACTATTTTACAAAGTTCGCAGGAAAATATCTACTAGGTAATTTGCAAGAGATATATAGAGAAAAGTAGATTGCATCTTAATAAGAAATCTATCAGTACAATTCTTTTGTTTTATTACAATTATAGGCGAGCCAAACTTTTGTGAGATAATTTATATACATATATACATAACAAGTTATTAGAATTTCTTATAAACCTTCTTAGGTTCATGACTTATGTTTAAATATTTGATTATTCATCAAGAAATTAAATTTCTATGATTGTTATAATATAAAACAATATTTGAGGCAAAATAAATAACATAAATGCATTAAAAACTTAATACATTAATATTTTTTTAAATATTTACAACAACAAACATTCAACAGCATCTTAATAATATCTAACATAAAATTAAAAACAGGTGATGCTATTTGAACAAATTTGTATCTAGGTATACAAAAATTTCCTAAATATTTCATATGAAGCATTTATAATGCCCCAACTTAGAAATGCCCTAGATATATTGAGTAAAGCCCCATGATAGAAGTTAGCAAATTTAAAATCCCTCTTACGTAAAATATACCTAAACTCATAAGCAATTGTTCTATGTGGACCTCCTAACTCACATTGCATAGCAATTTTAATGACATTCAATGGATAAAAGAGAGTGCTAAGAAAAGCACCTATAGATGCCCCAGCGATAAAATTTTGCACACCATTATAAAGAACACTCTCTTGTTGTGGTAGCCTTATTTTTATTTCATCTCTAATGATAAAGAACATAGCATTTGATGGGCCATTCCTGAGTAATATTGGAACAAGTCCTCTATAAAATTCTTTTATACCATAGTGTCTTGCAATATATCTCGCAGCATCAGCTGTGTTCTTGAATTTTTTGTGATATTTCGGGTGTATGAGTAAAGTTTGTAGCCTCTCGAATGGCATAAGAGTAGCCTCAAAGCAGCCAGCCACCATGCCTGACACTGTTTTGGCAACATATGGATTTATTTTTTGTTCTAGCAAAGGTTGCAGACATTCATCATAGACTCCAAACATGAGGGACATGGATATTGACCTCTGCAGCAAAGGAGGAAGCATACCCCTGTACAAATACCCCAGGCCTTCTTTTTGTAGTTGATTCAATGCAAATGTAGCTTCCACTCCATGCATCATCTGTGATAAAAAAAAATAACATTATAATCCTTCTCTGATATGTGCAAAGTATGATAAGAATATTTGATATGACAAGTAATTCTTTGATTGGCAATACACGATTGATAACTATTTCTATAGTAGATATTAACCCATATACAATTATTGTATGCAGTATATGCATATTTAGCAATATATAAATGTTGATTTGTACTAGAACTGTGTAATTACAACTGCAAGTCTTAGCTGGCATAACACATGCATTTTCAAGGTATTGCCAAACTTACAAAATTCATAAAATTTTCTATGTAAAAATATTTTTTATAATGATGATATATTGAGGAAATACTAGCAAAATACAGATTTTTTATAAATCAATGATAGATGTGATGGCTTGATTCTTTAGTACTATTTTCTTGATAAGCAGATGATTGCACTTTAGTCATATAATAATGTTATGAAATAAAAAAATAACAAGTGCAACTAAATTGATTATAAGATTAATTGTGTAAGGTATATTCAAGAAGGCAATTAAATATATGTATAATCACTTAGTCACACAATAGGCATTATACAAAACAATACATGTATTAAAAACATTAATAAATCGAATTTCTGTTTTTTTTGCCTTCTTGTGTGTGTCATAATACAGGAAAAACTCATAGGCTGTGTCACCAGTAGGCAAATTGTTAGCAGTGTACTGAATGTACCACGTATCAGTTTAGTACGACCTTCCAGATATTTGAAATGGAGTGTACAAAGTCTGCTAGTACACTCTCACTGTACACTGTAATGCTGCAAATTGCGTAAAGTGAGCGCAAACTAGCAAACTTTGGACAATCCATTTCAAATATATGACAGGACTTACTAAACCGATATGTTGCAAATTCAGTCCGCCACAACAATTTTGCCTACTGGGGACACGGCCTTAGTGTGGGAATCTGATTATAAAAAACATAATTTAGCATTACCAAGGGATAGCAGTAACTATATGCCATTTTATCACTACATAGTATAGATCAAAGTCGTTTCTCACTGTTCCTATGTATGCTTAGATCTTAACAAGTATGTTACAGATTCTAATGCAGTTTTTTTAACAATAGAGTGATTCAAAAGGGAGGTTTTTATGTATAAATACATGTATAATATAGTAGAGAAACACTGGACATTTTAGGTTTATTGCTTTTAGGCAGAACGAAGTTTGCCGGGTCAACAAGTTAATATTATGTATGTGAAAGTTTATGAGGAGGTATCAATGTTTGTTACTCTTTTATGCCAAAAACACTAATTAGACTTAACTGTAATTTGGCACACACAAATGACCTTGATAAACAATATTCATTAACCTGGTAGAAGTGCATGCCTGCATTGACCTAATCAAATAAAGGGTATGCATGTTTAATAGTTTAATGTCATTAAAATCTCACATTACCTGTCTGAATATGAGCTTGTTCAGTGGATAGCTAATGAGTATATTGCAAAAGGCCGATCCCCCACCACAGACATACTCCCGCCAGTGGTTTTGAACACTCCGCCCTGGCATAGTTATATTGCCTTCATTCAGGCAACTCTGAAGCAACTGGCGCTCGGACATGTCCTATTTGTTGCTGTCACATTGCATTATTTGTTCTCATCCATTTTCTGAAAAGAAAAAAAAATTCTATTTGGTATCAACTTTGGATACATTACTATTTTATGGGTATATGTGAATGTTTTTCTATGGAACCCATGAAAGTAATAACCAAGTAAACATTTGGGACTTGGCCAATTAAAATCCGCACCCAAAATATTAAGAATTTTCTGATTAACGACGACAGTCAAACAAACAATAATTTCGATATACTAAAAAATATTAACTTAATGTGTAGCAGGCCAATGAAATTTGTACCTGGTTATAAATTGAAGCATGTTACGTATTTCTCAAACGATTATTCCCTAATTTTTTGTCAATGCCATTGTAAAATTTTATGTATCACCTGCTTAATTGAATATATATATGAATACTATATTTACTTCTGTGGCTCCTTTTACACTTTATCACTCATATTTGTCATTGAGGAATATTTTATTTAGGAAATGCAAGAATTACTCTCACACACACAAAATTACAAGAACCTAAAATGACAATTGACTTGACATCTGACTGACGTTTTTGAAGTATTGCGGATGTTCAGAATTCTGTCAAAATTAAAAACTACAAAGGTAAATTAAATGGATAGAGTAGGTAGTATAGTAGAGGAGGAGGAGGATAGAGGAGTATTATCCTGTGTATTTTATTTATTTGCCTAGTTTATCATGGGTTTTCCAATATTTTAAAATGTTTTTCAATTCATGGACTATTTAAAGCGATCAACGTTATGCTCAGTCATTATTGGTCGTTAATTTAAAGACTGGAAGAATAATTTATTATCTTTTACACATATTACACCTGACCATCACCGCACTGTATTCTCCACCAAAGCATGTGCTTAAAAAAGAAGAATATATCAACTTCTTCAAAACCCTAGGACCAAGGTTTATTGCAGGTGGAGATTATAACTCCAAAAACACTCAATGGGGCTCTCGTCTAACAACCCCCAAAGGACGCCAACTACAGGCCGCTATACATGACCTACACCTGAACACGATATCGAACAGAGAACCAACGTACTGGCCCACTGACCCGAAAAAAGTCCCAGACTTGGTAGACTTTAGTGTTGTTAAGGGGATTCCTGCTAATTGTTTCAAATGTACTTCCCTACAAGACCTTTCATCAGATCACAGTGTTATACTATTAGAGGTTTCTCAGAAATTAACATATGTCAAACCCTTGGCAAGGCTACATGAGCGTAGGACTAATTGGGATATGTTCCATTCCATAATAGAATCCAAGATTAATATCAATATTTCTCTTAAAACAGAAAGGGATATCTTGGTAGCCGTAGAACACTATAATGAATGTGTTCAAAGTGCTGCTTGGGATAGCACCCCAGCTACAAAGAAACACACAGAACCAGAATGCTCAAAGCCCATCCGTGAACTAGTAGCAGAAAAAAGACAGGCTCGTAAGTTATGGCAAATAACCAGATACAACAGAGACAAGACACGACTGAACTACCTAACAGCCAAAATTAAGAAACTAATCCAAATAGAAAGAAATGGAAATGTGCAGAACCATCTACGTAATCTAGATGTCACGGCTGCTAGTGATTATTCCCTTTGGAAAGCAACCAAAAGTCTTAAAAGACCCACTTTTTCCAATCCGCCGATACGTAGAAGGGACGGATCCTGGGCAAAAAGTGACCTAGAGAAAAGTAAAGCCTTTGCCTCTCATCTAACAAACGTCTTTCTACCAAACCCATCGAACATCAATAGTGAAGAACTTACAGACTTCCTTGATCAACCTTATCAACTAGACTTGCCAATTGAAAGGATCAAGAAGTACGAGGTCATCGAAACAATTAAAAACCTAAAACTGAATAAGGCCCCAGGATACGACTTGATAACTGCAAAAATACTTCGCGAATTACCTGAAATAGCAATACGGTTCTTGACGCATCTATTCAATTGCATACTTACCAGAGGCATCTTCCCACCGCAATGGAAAGTAGCTGAAATTAAAATGATCCTTATACCTGGTAAAGCACCCGAAGACACCTCATCCTATAGACCGATTAGTTTACTGCCTATATTGTCAAAAGTTATGGAAATACTTTTCTTAAAGCGACTAAACACCATTATCGCAGAAAATAAGATCATACCTGACCACCAATTCGGTTTTAGAAAGAAACATAGCACTATTGAGCAGGTGCATAGACTAGCGGAAGAAATACACAAGGCTTTTGAAAATAAAAAATACTGCTGTGCAGCATTTCTCGACATATCACAGGCCTTTGATAGAGTTTGGCACACAGGTTTGCTATACAAAATAAAAAGAAACCTCCCAGTCAACTATTATATCTTTCTAAAATCATATCTTGCTGACAGATTTTTTTACGTTAAGCAAGGGGAAGAAGTGACTAAATTACACAGAGTTCACGTGGGAGTACCACAAGGAAGTGTGTTAGGCCCAATTCTCTACCTGGTCTTCACTGCAGACTTACCGATAACAGATGGCGTTATGACGCCATAGGTACTTTTGCTGATGATACGGCAGCTTTAACAGCCCATGATGTACCAGCACAAGCGAGTAGTATGCTGCAGCACTCTCTAAACAGCATCACGGAATGGCTAACTACCTGGAGGATAAGGGCAAATGAGGCTAAATCAGTGCAGGTAACCTTTACGACCCGACGAGATACATGTCCTCCTGTAAAGTTAAACGGAGTACAGATACCGCAAGCAAATGAAGCCCGATACCTTGGGGTTTATCTCGATCGCCAACTTACCTGGAGGAAACACATTTTCACCAAGCGAAAAGCACTGGGTATCCAATTGAGAAAAATGTACTGGATGCTCGGAAAAAAATCGCAGTTGTCTATGAAGAACAAACTCTTATTATACAAGTGCGTCCTAAAGCCAATCTGGAATTACGGAGTGCAACTCTGGGGCACAGCTGCTAACTCAAATCTGGAAATACTCCAGAGGTTCCAATCCAAAATGCTAAGAATTATCACTGACGCTCCATGGTTTGTAACAAACCAACAGTTACACCACGACCTTGAAATCCCAACAGTCCAAGAAGAGATCAAGTACTCCGTTAAATCATACAGGAATAGACTACAATCCCATCCTAACATGCTGGCTATGCACCTAATGAATTCATCTTCAACATTCAAAAGGCTAAAAAGGAAGTCCCCTAGAGACCTATATGGAATAATATACTTAAAGGGCGTATGTCACTGGACTCACTGCCCTCCAAGACAAAATACCCATTCATAACCCTATGCTAAATGTTCATTATGAAACAGATTGCAATAATAAAGTGTAAAAAAAAAAAATCTTTTACACATGACCTTTTGTGATTAGCAAATTGAGCTCTGATTTGGGTTTAAAAAAGACTTTCAAACATTTTAGTCTTATAGTATGTAGAGCAGTAATATTTTTAATTATGAGGTATCTCCACAGACGTTAAGTTTATGTAGTGTATTCCACAGTCTACATAATGGTAGCCACACACGATACAGTATACTTGGGCAAGTCTGGACTTGCCCAAGTATACTGTATCGTGTGTTGGAAGAATATTGCGCAAGTTGTTCACTTGCACAAGTTCTTTAAAAAGTTCCAAATTTCAATTCTCAACTTGTGCAAATTTGCTTTTGTTCAAGTTTACTTGAACGTGTGTGGGAGCGCGCGCAAGTTTCAGTACTGTTCTAGCCACCTACGCGTCACTATCACGCTTGTACGAATATCAGTGAAATGATATTTGTGCAAGCATGCTTGAGCCGTTTGTGGTCGGCTCCGAAATACGTGAATTTGTACAAGTCCAAGCTTGCGCAAGTATACTGTATCGTGTGTGGCTACCATAAATGTTACAAAAAAAAAATGAGCTAGGGCTGAAAAGAAAGAAGACAAGGCTATGTACAGCAAATTAAAATATAAATAAGTCAGTTGTCACTTGTCAACAGTGTGACAGCGTCATCTTTTTATGTTTTGGATATAACAACTTACAGTATTAACAACGTTCTAATCGTTTTGTATCTTCGTATTTAATAATTTCCTGCATTTTCGCCCTAATTCGTGAAGTACACTGTTAATAAGACTATTTCTGCCATCGATAGACTGTCTTAGTGAAAGAAAACTGACGTCAGTCGTTACTATTATTTAGCTTGGATCATGGCAGCTGTACTGAAAAAGAGAGCTTTAGCCGAATATAATAAATCTTTTCAAGTAAGTGTTTTCCCTTATATTAATTTACCATTGGATATTATAAAAACATACTTGCAGAGCAATTCATGATTTTAATTTTAATCATAACCTAAAAAATGTTAGTCTAAATTGAAGGGTTACGTGTAAATATGTGAAATGTTATTTCAGGATGGACCACCGTCAAAGAAGTTGCATCTTGCCAAAAAACCTTTAATAGGCAGTTCTGCTGCAGCATTTGTGGGCTTACTGGAGAAGTGTAAATCAAGCGATGAGGCTCTGCAGCTCTTATTGCGTATTTCCGACTGTCTCCAATTCCAGGAATCGGATGTTGAAGAGGCTATTAAAAAACTATCAGAACACTTCCAGTCTGAGCAAGAATCTGTGGTTCGGGTGAAAATATTGTGGCTCTTCTGTGACATTGGGCTGGAGTGCCCTGGAGCTAATTTAAACAATCTGATAGATGAGACTATCCATTTGATAAAAAATGAGACTTCGCATAGGGTAAGTTGTTCCGTATGTTTAAGCCTTATTCAGATAATTTAGTCCACAAATCCTTTAAAAGCATTAACTTAAAAGTTGACTTCTGTTTCCAATATACTATTATTGTTGTTTTACGTTTATATGTGGCAGTATTATTCAAAATAAAATTAATTAATGCTAAATGTGTGTAGGTCAGCAATTTCTTTGGCATTACTAACTAGTTTTTAATTGTTTCAAGGTAAGTGTACTTTACATCACATTATCATACTTGGTTCATTTCTATGGCGATGTAGTTCTTACCTTACCTTACCCCTTTTGGTGGTAGACTGTGGTTACTGGTATATATACGAAGCAACCATCCTTGGGACAAGTAACATGTGTGCAATTGACTTCAGATGAAGCCGCTGTTCTATACGAAGTTGCTTACTGATATCTATCGGTGGCAGTGACTACTTACTGTCAGGTGGACTGCATGCTCATGTGTAAATAAATAGCTCTTGGGTATGTTGGTTTCCTCATGATGTTTTGCTTCACCGAAAAGCAGTTATAATTACTTTCTAATATGCACATAAATTAGTGGTGCATGCCTGGGTTTGAACCTCGAATTTCTAATTGAGAGGGCAAGTTTCAAACATTAGGCTATCACTGCTTTAGACATGTATTATCTAGATTTTATTGTTTGTATATTACAAACAATAAAATCTAAACTAATACAAATATTTTATAAGTGTGTTTTATGGTTTCCAGGTAATAGCCCAAGGTATAGCAACTCTACTGAAACTTGGGAGTAAATTGAGCGAGGACAAGATCCTCATGATGCGCCTGGTCGGTGTCGCCAAGGATAACTTGAAGGACACCAGCCACCAGGTGAAGTGCCGCTGCTTGCAGCTCATCAGTGAGCTCTACCCGATCATCCCGGAGGCTGATAGAACTACCGAGATGGTCACCGAGGCAGAGGCTATTGTGAAGCTGTTGGGTGACTATTCTAATGCTGAGGTATGTCTTTAATTTATTTCATTGTTGTGTAATATAAATACATAAATGTGGTGGATAGTATGATAGAATTACTTGTGAAATTAAGACTATTTTATTTTAAGAAATAGTTACTGTAAATATCATTTGTCTGTATATAATGTCTCTTAATATTTTATCTTTCTAACTTACCATGTTAAATTAATTTTACAAGTAATTGCATTGATTTAATAGGCATTATATTATATAGTCATTTAATTAAGTAGTGTTCTTTCAAATATTTCAAAGTAAAATTTACTCTCCCCCTTAAGTAAATGAAAACAAGATCCTTCTGAAAATCAGAAATACACATATACAGGCAGTTTCGAGTTATGTTGAGCCATATTTTGACACTATACGATTTACGGTATAGGAAAATTCTTTTGTCGCGAGGTCTAAGTCTGCGGGAAGGCCGTGCGCAATGATAGCGAGCTGGGAGTATCCACCCCGCATATAGAAATAGCATTTTCTATTGGTACCACAGAAAGGAATTGACACTAAAAATCTTTCTGCAGGTGTTGCAAGCTTCGATAATGCTATGGTTTATGATACTACTATAAATATTTTTGATGAAAATTATAGTAACTTTGAGAGAAGGAATAATAGTAAAGCATTTATTTTATTGTAAATTCAGTTTTTATTTTGATTTTGAGGCATTGAGGAACGTAACCCCTGAGTTTTACATGTAGGTGTATGAAAAAATATGTCTCGACTTACGTCGTTTTGATTTACGTCGCGCGTTTCAAGAACCTAACATGCCGTAAATACGAGGTCTGCCTGTATTGTAGATTTACCTACCATCCCTGACCACTATGTCACCAAAAATAAGCCAGGCATAAGTTCCCAACCCTACTTTGATAGTTACTAATGCTTTAATTTACTTACTTATTATTTTAAAAACATAGGTGTTAATTTTTTAAAGTATTGTGGGACCTAACATTATTCAACAAATCTACTGTGTGCATAATTGTATAAAGCAGGTGTAACATTTTATTTGTAGGATGCCAGAGTTCGCTGTGAAGCATTCCAATCCTTACTCACATTGCATGAAAGAGGACAGACATTGAGTTCTAATCTGTATGACATTGTATGTCCCGCTCTGTCTGATGACTATGAGATTGTGAGAGAAGTAGCCCTCAAGCTTGTTTGGTTACTTGGAAATAAGTATCCTGAAAAGTAAGTAATAAATTAATTTCTCTATATTGTATAATGGAAATATTAGAAATAGCCCAATTGAAAAAATTTTAGGATATCATATAGTGTTGCAAGGTTAAAATCCTAGACGCCCTGATTTTTCATATATATGAGACCTCTAAAACATTCTTAAAGGCATATGAAACTTTGTCATTTTATATATGATATGGCATATGCCTCTTTATGCAATAGCCTTTATAAGACAGTATTGCTCTCTTAACAACTATTAAGGGAACTACAGGCTTGTTTTCATATGGTAAGGTCATTGTCGCTCACAGTCATGTGAAAGTAAGTATCTACACCCTTTCACCGAAATGAAAGCACATATGTGTGGCGATGGCATCTCCTTTGAATTGAATTCAAAAATAAATTTAATCAACCGCTTTTCTTTGCATACGCCAGCTCAATAACACTCCAAGACGGTGAGACAACGATGCGCATGGTGGACGACGCGTTCATCCGCATATGCTCAGCGGTGAACGACCTGTGCATGCAGGTGCGCGCGCTCGCGTGCACGCTGCTCGGCACCACGCGCGGCGTGTCCGACCGCTTCCTGCTGCAGACGCTGGACAAGCAGCTCATGAGCAACATGAAGGTAGGACACATAGTGCGCGACGTTCGTCCTCATATGCCTTAAATCTCAAAAAGATTCAAAGTAAACAAATTATTATAGAAACAACAAAAACCCACTGCTAAAACAATCAAATAAAACTAGGGGAAATCAATAGTTATTAAACATTAGTTTTTCTGCAATAATTTAACTATGTTACCTGCTATAAATAACGAGCTACTAACCAACAACCGGGAAAAAATAAAAATGTTATCAATTTTCAATTTGAAACACACCGAAAGCGGAACGAGTCTTTACTATCAATTTATAATTTGTAACACAGAAAAAGCGAACAGCCCACGAGCGAGGCGCGGAGCTGGTCCGGTCGGGCGCGTGGGCGAGCGGGCGGCGCTGGGCGGACGACGCGCCCGGCGCGCTGCTCGACACCGACACCGTGCAGCTGCTGCCCGGCGGCGCGGCCGGCGCCTTCGTGCACGGCCTGGAGGACGAGCTCATGGGTAACTGATCACGTGACATTGCATTTTGAATTTGGAACGTGTAACAAGCGCGCGGCGTTCGAACGCGCTGCTCGACACCGACACCATGCAGTTGCTGCCCGGCGGCGCTTTCATGCACGGCCTGCGGGACGAGCTCATGGGTAACTGATCACGTGACATTATATTTTGAATTTGGAATGTAGAGCAAGCCCGCGGCGTACGAACGCGCTGCTCGACACCGACACCGTGCAGCTGCTGCCCGGCGGCGCGGCCGGCGCATTCGTGCACGGTCTGGTGGACGAGCTCATGGGTGACCGATCACGTGACATTACATTTTGAATTTGGAACGCAGAACAAGCGTGCAGCGAATGAACGCGCTGCTCGACACCGACACCATGCAGTTGCTGCCCGTCGGCGCGGACGGCGCCTTCGTGCACGGCCTGGAGGACGAGCTCATGGGTGACTGATCACGTGACATTACGTTTTGAATTTGGAACGTAGAACAAACTCGCGGCGTACGATCGCGCTGCTCGACACCGACACCATGCAGCTGCTGCCCGGTGGTGCGGCCGGCACCTTCGTGCACGGCCTGGAGGACGAGCTCATGGGTAACTGATCACGTGACATTACATTTTGAATTTGGAACGTAGAACAAGCGCGCGGCGTACGAACGCGCTGCTCGACGCCGACACTGTGCAGTTGCTGCCCGGCGGCGCCTTCGTACACGGCCTAGAGGACGAGCTCATGGGTAACTGATCACGTGACATTACATTTTGAATTTGGAACGTGTAACAAGCTCGCGGCGTACGAACGCGCTGCTCGACGCCGACACCGTGCAGCTGCTGGCTGGCGGCGCGGCCGGCGCCTTCGTGCACGGCCTAGAGGACGAGCTCATGGGTATGATCACATGACATTACATTTTGAATTTGGAACGCAGAACAAGCGTGCGGCGTACGAACGCGCTGCTCGACACCGACACCGTGCAGCTGCTTTTTTTTTGTGCCCAGACAAAAGGGAAAGGGCTACCCTCCATGCGGGGAGGGTGGTGGTGAATGCTCATGCATACCAATACGGCCGTCCGCATTGGTTATGTGGGACTCACGATAGAACCTACGTGCCTACCCACTAAACACCACCAGACGTTGGCTTTGGCCTCTGAGGCCTTAAAGCCTTCATCGAGTATATGCCCCCTATGGGCTGAAAAGGGGGTAACCGTGCAGCTGCTGCCCGGCGGCGCTTTTATACACGGCCTGCAGGACGAGCTCATGGGTGTCTGATCACGTGGTATTACATTTTGAATTTGGAATATAAAACAAGCTCAAGGAGCACGCGCGGCGCGGAACGAAGCTCGTCCGGTGGAGCGCATTGGTGCACGGTTTGCAGGACGAGAATGAAAAACTGGTTCGCGTCTCATATAGTTTTGAATTTGGAACATAGAAAATGCGTATGACGCACGCGCGGCGTTGAGTTTGTCCCTTCGGGCGACTTCGTGCACGGTCTGAAGGACGAACTTGTGAGTAACTGAATCACTGCATAAGGGTCGGAACAGTCACCGTACGGGTTTGACACACAGTGCGGTCCTGATTCGATTACGGCCAGATAAATATCTGAATGAGCAACTTGAATTCCTGGTCTCTTAAGTCTTATCTGAGAGTTAGTCCTCACGCATGTGGCTGACTGAATGGAGGTAGGACTTGAACTTACAGACGTCCGTGGATGGCAGTGGCTAATTACCATCTAATATCATAATTAATCACTACATAGTAAAAAACAAAGTTGCTTCTCGCTGTCTGTCCCTATGCTTAGTTCTTTAAAATAAACACTACGGATTTTAATGCTTTTTTTAATAGATAGTGATTCAAGAGGAAGGTTTTTATGTATAATACATGTATAATGTAGCGGAGAAACACTGATAATTTTAGATTTTTGACTTTTAGACGGAACGAATTTCGCCAGGTCAATTAGTAAATCTCTCATCAACCCATTATTGGCCCACTGCTGGGCTCGGGTCTTCTCTCAGGATGAGAGAGTGTTAGGCCATAGTCCACCGCGCTGGCCTAGTGCGAATTGGTGGACTTCACACACCTCCGAGAACTTTTTTTTATTAAGAACTCTCGGGTGAGTAGGTTTCCTCACGATGTTTTCCTTCACCGAAAAGCAGTGATGATTAATTTCTAATACGCACATAAATCAGTGGTGCGTGCCTGGGTTTGAAGCTCGGACCTCCCGATCGAGAGGGCAAGTTTTCAACCATTAGGCTATCACTGCTCTATTAGGCTATCACTGCTCTGCAATTAGTAAATAATATACTCCACTGCAGAGGTGCGCACAGCGGCTGTAGACGCAGTGTGCCAGCTGTCCATGGAGAACACGGTGTTCGCGACCACGTCCCTGGACTTCCTTGTGGACATGTTCAACGATGAGATCGAGGATGTACGGCTACGTGCCATCGACAGCCTTACAAAGATATCGCACCATATTGTTCTGAGGGAAGACCAGCTTGAGACCATATTGGGCGCTTTGGAGGTATGTATTTTTCGGTCGTTTTCGGCTTTATTCAACATATCGATAGTGGTATTAAATGGGAAATGTTTCCAGTTCATTATTGTTCTAAACCAGGACATAAGTTTCTTTTCATAAGTGCTTTTATTTCTCTGTTTTTATATTTATGTAACACTTAAAAGTAGTAAGTGTATATTCGTAAAAATAATACTTATGAAATATTTTCTATATTGTTCTATTTGTACCACACAATTGAATATTATTTAGTACTCAAAACATTTTTTAGTTAATTAAATTTTCATATTTATTTTGATCTACAAATACTTTATATTCGTAAGAACTGTGTTATGTGACTCTTTATATGAAATAATATAATTATATCTGTTATAAATGTTATGTTAGTTGCATAAGTGTATTTTTTTCGTTACAGGATTATTCAATGGATGTGCGAGAGGGTTTACACAGAATGTTGGGTTCCTGCACGGTTGCTTCGAAAACCTGTTTAGAAATGTGTATTGATAAAATACTAGAGAATCTTAAAAGATATCCACAGGTAAGATAACAATGTCGAAAATTGCAGAGAAATATGTAATTTTTTTATTAGTAAAATTAAAACTTTTTATCTGACATCTGCAATCAACTTCATAAAAACATTATGATGGTCGCCTCATGTGAAAGTGTTCCGGCAACCACACCCTTCTATCGAAACGCAAGAAATGCTTCTCGCTAGAAATAGGTGTGGCGGTGGTACTTCCCCGGTCGAACTACACTGGCTCTACCACCTTGTAAAGTCACTATTTAAGTTTATTATTTCTAGTATTTCCAGTAATTTTTTTAACGGACCAAAAACGTAAACTTTAAGATAAAATACTTATCCTTCTTTTTTTTATCCACGCCTTTGTTTTCATTTCGTATCTCGAATGCCATTTCAGATTATATGCCGGTTTATCTTTATTTACTTTTTATCCTATAAATTGTTTATTAAAATTTTCTTATCCAGGACAAGCGGTCAACGTTCCGTTGCGTACAGCGTCTGGGCAGTTCGCACGCGTCGCTGGTACTGCCCCTTACTACTCGGCTGCTCGCTGTGCATCCTTTCTTCGACATGCCCGAGCCCGATGTTGAAGACCCGGCCTGTATCCTTTACACATGACATTGCGTTTTATATTTATCTATACTTATATATAAAGCTGAAGAGTTTGTTTGTTTGAACGCGCTAATCTCAGGAACTACTGGTTCGAATTTAAAAATTCTTTATGTATTGAATAGACCATTTATCGAGGAAGGCTTTAGGCTATATAACATCACACTGCAACTATTCCATCCATCCATCCATCCATTATTTCTCTTGAAATGATCTAAAAAAATGTCCGCGACAGTATAATAATTTCACAATTTTTTTTTATATATGAGCTATATGAGCTAGCTATGTTCTTTCCAAAACTAAATTGTCTAAAATAATAATAGAAAATAAAACGGACAAAGTCGTGAGTAACAGCTATAATTTATAAATTTATTTTCACAAACAACCTCCTCATTGTTTGTAAAAATAAATTATGCCCAAAATAACTGTTCCACGCGGACGAAGTCGCGGGCACAGCTAGTGTTTAAATAATCTTCCGCTTGGGACTTGCTTAATGTTACACGCTGTCGCGTTACTGGTTGCTGCTTGCCATCTTCATAATAAATGTACATGGAACACTTCGCCGATCATATCCTAACATTTATACAAATGGAGATAGCAGAACATTTCGTATTTAAGTTCCACGAGCACAGCCCTTGTTTCTTTAGTTCTGGGACCAAAATAGGCCTACGGCGTCACCTGCCTGTCGTAAGAGGCGATTAAAAGTGGCTTCCGGGGTTGCTGGCGGCTAGGGTGGGAGCTCGAACCGTTCGGTCAGACGATCCCGGGAAGGACGACGGTATGTGTGATGGGATACCGTCGTAAAGATTAGGCGGGGCGGTGGACTCAGTCGCCCAGAAGGAGCCTGATGGGGCAACGCGCTCAGTGGATTCCGGTTGGGTTCCCTTGGAGACCCCGGAGTCCTCTTTATAGCGCCGAGGACGGCCATCCTTGGGGGGGTTAGTGCGGTAAAAATCCCACATAACCCTGCGTCGCTCCCACGTCAGGTACCTTTTGTGGGTTTCCTCGTCGAGAACAAAAAAAAGGGTACAGCTGGTGTAGTATAAAGATGGTGGATGGTAATAATCCCGATCCTGATCATGATAATGGTTATCCTGAGCGCCCCAGACATGTGCGTGCTGATCCTGGTGCTGAACGCGGCGCAGCACTGCAGCACCATGCTGCCGCTGTTCGAGGAGCACACCGCCAAGCACTACACCTACCTGCGGGACACCATGCCGCACCTCGTGCCGCCGCTGCCCATCGGTATGGACTTTTGTTCGACTCTAGTAGGAAATTATCATGCAATCCACCTAAAGTTAAATGGTCACTTGCGTTGTCAAATCAAATTACTTTGGCACTCACGAGAATTGACAAGGTCGTCTCATATAATAGTGAACTGGAAATCAGACCCTTTTATCGAAACGCAATAATTGGTTTACGCTAGAAATAAGTGTGGTAGAGGTACCCCCCTAACTAAACTATATGGGTTTTACCATTTTGAGATAATTTCTTTATTGCCGATATTGGGACCTAGTTGCATGGAACGTGGCCACGGCAAGACCGCAGTAGCTGGGTGAAATGGTTGACAAGCACTAGTCGTAGATTAATCTGTGTACCTTTTTATGTTCCATATTTATTTATTTTATAAATCTATGTGCAGGTGACACCCGACTCTCGCGTCGCGAGCGTACGGAGGCGGCGATGGACGACAGCGCGGTGCGGCGTTTCTTCGACAGCGTGTTGCAGCACATCGACAACGCCACGCTGTCCACCGCCGTGCGCCTCAAGATGCTGCAGTCCGCCGAGGAGCAGCTCAACAAGTGCGTAGCTTGACTACATAGTCTGGTCAAAATAGACATTAAAGGTTACATTAATTTACAGCTTGTTAAAAATTGGCATGAATGTTGGGAACCCTATTAAACATTTAATTAATTTACACCTTGTTAAAAATTGGCATGAATGTTGAGAACCCTATTATACACAATTTGTCAATTATCCACATCAATCCGAAGAGTGGAAAAAAAATTGAAGGTCAAATGTTGCCAAAATCGGTTTTTTGAGTTTTCAATAACATTCAACATTCATGCCAATTTTTAGCAAGGTGCGAATTAATGTAACCTTACCCCTATTTTTGATGATAACTTGACCGGACTATACAGCGTAACGAAACTTCTCAGAATCTCGATAAAATGAAAATGCGTTACGGAAGAAGTTGTCAGCGTTACAACTAGATGGAGCTGTTCCTCATTCTGTATTGTGCTAACAATTTTGTTAGCTTAATACAGAATGTTGGCTTAGCTTGCTTAGCTTAGCTTAGCAGCTTAAGTTAAGTATATGCGAAAAAAATATGATTAGGTTACACTTCATACGTGTTTGATTTGGACACACATTTAATATAATACACTAATTTAATAGAATGTTAAAGCAGAAACGAGCACGAATACAGCGGATGGTAAATGGCCACTGCCGTCCTGTGTGTGTGCATGTTTGCGTGCGTGTGTAAGCCTCCCGATGTGTGTGTGTGTGTACGCAAACATTTGTTATGCCGGCGCCAGACATGTGCGCACTTATGTGATCAAATAAGTGTTCACATGTATGGCACGGGCGTAACAAATGCCCGTGCCATATTGTCACATATTTGAACACTGAAGTGTGCTTTGCCATTTCGTGTACGGTTTTTAACGCACATTAAAAGGATAAGTGTTCAAATGTTTCAGTGCCTGCCACACTTGTGCGTAGCTCTGATGCACCAGCATCGCCACAGAAAGCTGTTGTGCGTAAACAACCAAACGAACTAATGATGGACTGGCATAGTAAAAGCAGTTACGAGTTTAAATTATATTATTATTATTACATCAGATGACGTCTACATTTTAGCTCTTTTTAATTAATTATATTTTCCAGGTCAAATAATTCCACAAACACAAATAATATAAGCAAACTGCACCAACCAAACCATCGTCCTTGTTTTCTGAAGTCTATTTAAAAACTGTGACCTCACAGGAGTGATCAAATCTTTGAACAAGGCAGGTACAAGAATAAGTGAACAAACATGTGCGCAAAGTTTTCAAAGAAGTGTACACTTATGTGAGGTTATGTCTGGCGCCGGCATTGGGTTTCTAGCATCGCACAGTCTGTATATTATCTCTACGTGCGCGCAGGCTGTGCGAGATGGAGCCGCTGGTGGCGGGCGCGGCGCAGTTCACGGCGCTGTTCGCGCGCTGCGTGCTCGCGCTGCACGCCGCGCTGCGCGCCGCCGCCGGCCCGCCCGCGCACGCGCTCACATACCTCGCCACTGACTGTCTCAGGTGATGTGATGTTACTCTGTTCACTGGGTTATTTTTGCTTTGTCCCTGTAGTTCCGGGACCAGAATAGGACTACGGTACCCTCTGCCTGTCGTAAAAGGCAACTAAAAGAGGCTTCCGGGGTTGCGGGCGGGAAGAGTGGGAGCTCGAACCGTCCGGTCATGTGACCCCGGGAAGGACGGCGGCATGTGTGGTTGCATGTTGCCGTAAAAATCAGAAGGTGCGGTGAGCAGTTCACGCCCACCAGAGAAGAGCCCGATGGGGCACACGCTGAGGACACCGGCGGCGGTCAAATGGAGTTCCCGGAGTCCTCTTCGAGGTCTCCGGGAACGTCAGCGTCCGGCAGCGTCGAGGTCGGCCACCGGGGGGGTTTTAGTGCGGTAAGAATCCCACATAACCCGCGTCGCTCCCTCGACGTCGGGTACTTTTTGAAAGTTTCCCCCTCGAAAACAAAAAAAAAGGGTTATCTTTGCTTGGATTTTTTATTTATTTTATTTATTTCAACTTTTGAAACACCTTATACTAAGGGTTACAAGGGTGAACTTAATGCCTAATGGCACTCTCTGTTAGTCAACCCTGGGCGATATCGATAATTTGTGGTAGGCATATAAATATTATGTAGAAATTTTGCTGAAATAATCATTCTTTTAAAATATAAAACCACTTATAAATATAAAACCACTTTCAAAGATTTTTTTAATCGTCCTACAAAAAGCTTTTTCGTTAAATCGTGTATTCACTATGTTAACGCATCAACTGTGCTCTGTGCATCAGATTGTGTTGTCAGTCATGTATAATGGAACATTGCACACTCCAAGGCACTTTTCACTTAGTACAGGATATGCGTCCGGTATATGCTGTACTGAGTGTAAAGTATAAATAAAGAAAGACAAAACATATTTAAGGTTTTGGTGCAAGATAAGAATTTGAAAAAGACGATAAAAGGAACACAAATTCTACACTATTATTATATACTTCTATTACATAAGAAAATAGATACAATTTATAATAAAGAAGTAATGCCCCATTTACACCTTTTATCGATTATTTTATTTGCATTCAAATCAGTGCCGCATATCGCAGCGATTCAAATTCAGTCATTACAAGACACTGTCGTTACACATGTGTTTGACCTCGAGGGGGAAACCTTCAAAAGGTACCGTGTAAGGTAAGACGCCGTGGGAGCGACGCTGGATTATGTGGGATTTTTACCGCACTAAACCCTCCCGGTGGCCGTCCTCGGCGCTAAAAAGGAGGACACCGGGATCTCGAAACGACTTTAAGAACGTTCCATAACAATGCATACCCTAACCACAGACTGCAGCACCAGTTCAGCGGCGTGTCGGAGCAGGAGAACGCGTGCGTGTGGCAGCTGGCGCTGCGCGTGGCGGGCGCGCGCCTCGTCGCCGCGGTGGAGGGCGCCGCCTCCTCCGCGTCCGCCGCCGCCGCCTCCGCCGCGCCCGCGCTCTCCGCCGCCGCCGCGCTCACGCACCACGCCGAGCTGCTGGACCGGCTGCTGGCGTCCGCAGGTACGGTCACACGCAGGGTCTGTTAACGGCGTTTCGCAATAAAACGTGTAATTGTGTCTGCCACGTGTCACGTGATCGAGTTAGAGAGCGTCGTCGCGCCAACACCGCCGCCGCCTCTGTCGCGCGCGCGCATTCCGCCGCAACCGCGCTGTCACACCACTCTGAGCTGCTGGACCGGCTGCTGGCGTCCGCAGGTACGGTGACACGCAGTGTCAGTTGACAGCGTTTCGGAATAGAACGTGTACTTGTGTCTGCCACGCGTCACGTGACCGAGTTAGAGAGCGCCTTCACGCCCACACCGCCGCCTCCGCGCCCACGCTCTTTCGACGTCGTCATACGCAAATACGGTATCCTACAGTGTTAGTTATCAACGCGGCTTCGTCGAAGTAGAGAGCGCTGCCACGTCTGTCTCCGCGTCCGCCGCCACCACGCTGAGTTGCTGGACCGGTAACTGGCGTCCGCAGGTAACGGAGCCTTCGCTGTCAGTTAATGGTATGTCGGAGTAGAACGTATGTTTTTGGCTGCCACGTATCACGTGGCCGCGGTGGACAGCGTCTTACCTCCGCCGCCGCATCTGCACTCTCCGCCGTCGGTCTCGCGTATCAATCGCACATATCGCATCGTGCGCAAGTCGTCCAGATCAAGCCCGACCGATAGTCCTTCGTACGTAAGTCTTACTTATCTCCATACTTGCGAATAATTCCATTAACTATCTCACTTTATCTCCATACGAACGTTCAGTATATCAACATCTATGTGTACATAAAACAAGAATCTCCATATTTCCAGGTGTAGAACCAGACCCGTTCACGATAGCGGTGTTCCAGCAGCTGTCGCAGAACGCGGAGAACAAGCCGGCGGCGCTCGCGCGCGCCATCCAGCCGCTGCTGCACGCCGCGCCCTTGCCCGTCATACCGAAACCTAATCTCAAGGTATACGATAATATACGAAATAAACGGTTTTATTGTTTTTATTTGTAGAATAAAGTGAGTATAGTGATATACTTTATAGTTTGATATTTGGAGTACGTTTGTTTGTAGTCAACAGGGTGTAGTTGTTACAACTACAGCGTCGTCAGCTGCCAGCTGATTTCAATAATCCATAATACGTCAGTTTTATTAAATGTAGGTATACATTTTAATACAATTAACATGAATTGGAAATACACATCTGGCATTCGAAGACAACTACACCAATTTGTTAAAAATAATAATATAAACTCTCATAACAAGTGAAATGTAAACCGTTAATAATTGAAACCGACCATTAATCAGCAAAACGTAAATCCCTAGATTCGCATGTGCACGGCGAGCATAGTGGAGCCGGCGAGCGACAACGACACGGTGGTGCGGTTCAGCGCCGGCCTCATAGCGGGCGTCGCGCTCGAGGCGGAGGTGTGGCGCGTGCGCGACCCCGCCGCGTTGCGCGTGCGCGTCGCCTACCCCGACCGCCGCGTGCACGCGCTCGTGCCGCCCCGGGACCACCTGCGCGAGCTGGACCACCACAACACCAGTGAGTGTCCCCACAGCACGGCACCCCGACCGCCGCGTGCACGCGCTCGTGCCGCCGCGCGACCACCTGCGCGAGCTGGACCACCACAACACCAGTGAGTGTCCCCACAGCACGGCACCCCGACCGCCGCGTGCACGCGCTCGTGCCGCCGCGCGACCACCTGCGCGAGCTGGACCACCACAACACCAGTGAGTGTCCCCACAGCACGGCACCCCGACCGCCGCGTGCACGCGCTCGTGCCGCCGCGCGACCACCTGCGCGAGCTGGACCACCACAACACCAGTGAGTGTCCCCACAGCACGGCACCCCGACCGCCGCGTGCACGCGCTCGTGCCGCCGCGCGACCACCTGCGCGAGCTGGACCACCACAACACCAGTGAGTGTCCCCACAGCACGGCACCCCGACCGCCGCGTGCACGCGCTCGTGCCGCCGCGCGACCACCTGCGCGAGCTGGACCACCACAACACCAGTGAGTGTCCCCACAGCACGGCACCCCGACCGCCGCGTGCACGCGCTCGTGCCGCCGCGCGACCACCTGCGCGAGCTGGACCACCACAACACCAGTGAGTGTCCCCACAGCACGGCACCCCGACCGCCGCGTGCACGCGCTCGTGCCGCCGCGCGACCACCTGCGCGAGCTGGACCACCACAACACCAGTGAGTGTCCCCACAGCACGGCACCCCGACCGCCGCGTGCACGCGCTCGTGCCGCCGCGCGACCACCTGCGCGAGCTGGACCACCACAACACCAGTGAGTGTCCCCACAGCACGGCACCCCGACCGCCGCGTGCACGCGCTCGTGCCGCCGCGCGACCACCTGCGCGAGCTGGACCACCACAACACCAGTGAGTGTCCCCACAGCACGGCACCCCGACCGCCGCGTGCACGCGCTCGTGCCGCCGCGCGACCACCTGCGCGAGCTGGACCACCACAACACCAGTGAGTGTCCCCACAGCACGGCACCCCGACCGCCGCGTGCACGCGCTCGTGCCGCCGCGCGACCACCTGCGCGAGCTGGACCACCACAACACCAGTGAGTGTCCCCACAGCACGGCACCCCGACCGCCGCGTGCACGCGCTCGTGCCGCCGCGCGACCACCTGCGCGAGCTGGACCACCACAACACCAGTGAGTGTCCCCACAGCACGGCACCCCGACCGCCGCGTGCACGCGCTCGTGCCGCCGCGCGACCACCTGCGCGAGCTGGACCACCACAACACCAGTGAGTGTCCCCACAGCACGGCACCCCGACCGCCGCGTGCACGCGCTCGTGCCGCCGCGCGACCACCTGCGCGAGCTGGACCACCACAACACCAGTGAGTGTCCCCACAGCACGGCACCCCGACCGCCGCGTGCACGCGCTCGTGCCGCCGCGCGACCACCTGCGCGAGCTGGACCACCACAACACCAGTGAGTGTCCCCACAGCACGGCACCCCGACCGCCGCGTGCACGCGCTCGTGCCGCCGCGCGACCACCTGCGCGAGCTGGACCACCACAACACCAGTGAGTGTCCCCACAGCACGGCACCCCGCCCGCGCGTGCACGCGCTCGTCGCGCCGTGATAGTAGAACCCTTTTTAGTTCGACTCAAAAGGCACCACGGCCACATCTGGTTCTGTCTCATTTTTTATGTGCTTACTATGTGTTTGTCTGAAGACTCCCCTAAAAAAGACATACTGATCCAACTCAGTCTTTAAGGTTTAACAACGCATCTGTGGCCATGCAAGACTGATCTGGGGTTGATTATTTTTGAGTATTTTCAAGGTTAACTACGTGAGTGGCTACCCACTCAAGTGGTTAACCTTAAAAATACTATATAACTACTAAATAATAATAAAGAATAATTCAAGCTTTTGAAATTATTTTAATTTATGTCATATACTAAGCAAAGAAAATTAATACTCCTTAGAGAAAAAAAATATACACGAGTAACGTGCACGTTAGCCAATTAAAACAAAATACACCAAAGGCTTTCTATTTCAGACGACGACGGCACCCAAAACGTGCGTCTGCTCACCAAAGTGCTGATCTCGCACGGCGTGTGGACGGAGCCGTGCGGCGTGGACATCTCCGTGTGCCTCGCGGTGGAGGAGGGCGGCGGCCGCGAGCCCGCGCCGCTCGTGGAGCTGTGCCGCCCCGTGCGCGTCACTGTGGCGCCCAAGCCCATCAAGCGGGGGATATAGACGGTACCGGCGCTAGGGTAGGGCGTGGTTGGGCCACCGCCCAGGGCGCCGGACACGAAAGGGCGCCGCAGACGCAGACGTTCCTTCTTGTACCTACGTTTGTATTGCAATAAAGGGGCGCAGTAGAAATCTCGCCCAGGGCACTGGTAATGCTAAACCCAGCACTGGATATAGACCAGGGAAGGGTTTCTTGGCCGTATTGTTGGATATCAAACAAAGTGCTGTGTCCTTAGTACGAATTCATGTTTCCTCAAAAGAAACATTGTCCTTATTTTCACTCATAATATCAAAGAAATTTGCGTGTTATGACCGAAAATGAAAAGTAGAAAACGTGCAATGTATAATTGCAATAAATCAAGCGGGGTATAAACACCAGAGAAGTTAGGCTTTCCTAACCGTACTATTGGACACCTGAAATAAAAATTTAACACTAACTGGAGCAGGATATGCTTCGAATAATTTCTGCTAAAAACGAAGTCTAGGAATATACGCATTATGATTTATAAATGGTTTTAATCCCAGCGAGATTGTGATAGTTGCAAATTATTATTTGTTACCTACAATTACAATCTTCCCTACAAATTAAGTCTTATCAACTTACTTGTATTTTATTACTTTCCTAATTCCATGTAAACTTTATATCCTTATCTGTTACTATCAGATACTATTAGAAAATATCCGTACGTAATCGTATCTGAAAACGATATAATACCACGAAACATTCGATATCTTTCAATAAACCCTTACAGCGTTGCAGTGCAACACTACCTTCATTCTTGAATTTGTTTGAGTATTTTTTTGAAGTTGGGGTAGCAACATCCTTTGCGACACAGTACCTTAACTCTCAAAGCTCAGCGCGCTCCAAATGTCACTCAAAAATGTATGTGGTCTTACAATATTTGTATAAATAACACATTTTTTTCATTATTAGGGATTTGTTTATTGTTCAGTGGATTTCGAATTCATTCATACTTATTTATTTTATAGACTCCACTATTACTGTACTACTATTGTGCATAGGTCTCTTCCCAAAAGGAGAGCAGTATAGGTTATTGTCCACTGTGCTGGCCAAGTGTGAATTGTTAGTGTTCATTAAGAAATTAGTAGTTTCCGTAATTCATAATATGTACCATTTTACTGTCTTTATTTAATGCACTAACTAATTAAAGAATTTTCCTTCAGCGCACTTACGCACTAGCGGTTGGCCGCCGTAGCGGTCAGTCGCGATGAAACTGCGTTAAGCGGTTGGACCGCTCAAACAAAGTGCCTAGGCGGCCAACCGCTAGTGCGTAAGAGCGCTTAAATAGAGTTTATAATGAACTGTATTTTATAAAAAATATTCTCTCATTAACATTCAATACTAATGGTATGACGATGGTCCACACCATATCCTCTATTTCTATATTGTAAATAAATATGATGAATATTTTAGTATAGATATATAAACATTGAGTTGTGTCTTGAATCTATTTAAATTTCTTGGTAGTACTTAATTGTAGTAGGATTATATTCTCTAGCTGGAAGTATTTCGTCGTCAACCCATTACTGTCCCACTGCTGGGCACGGGTCTTCTCTCGGAATGAGAGAGCTGGAAGTATTACCTAAGTAAAGTTAAAACAATAAGTTTAATATGTACTTTAAATATATGTAATAGCATTATAGAGAATAAGACCTTACTTCAATTTATGATTGTGGATAATGTGATTTATTGGAAACCTGTACATTTTGTAATGTGTTTTCTTGTAAGTATTACAACAGAGCATATTTTGATAGGTAAATGGAATATATAATAAAAAAGAACGAAATTATACTATTATTTTATTTTTTCCCAATAACTTTCCTTACTTTTTATTCCATATTTACATAATTACAATCAATATACATTATTGTATAAAAATCACTTTTTGTTTGTACCCAACATGTACATTTGAACTCTTGATAAGAGTTATTTTTAACAGAACATTTATCCTTAAAATATGACTACTATAACCTTTAAATGTAATAAGTTCATTGGCTGACATTCAAAAGCAAAAATATATACACCATTCTAAAGGGTTCATTCAAGTATTACTTATGAGGTTTGGTAATTTTCCCAAATCAGAGTAAATCATTCTCCTTATTCATACATTATCTTTGGTACTAAATTTCATAAAAACAGGAATAAAGTATCAATAATGCTCATGTAGCCAAGACCCCTTACGCAACTTTTTGTGCTTAAGTAATACTTGAAAGATACCACGCAGAAAAGCATTTAGAAATATGTTTTAGTACAGGGATGTGAAACCTTTGGAATGTGACACACTATTTTGATCAAACCTCAATATTTTCAGCTATATACACCTGCAAGTCATTTATTTTCAATTTAGGGCCTCATTTAACACACCTGTAATAAAATGTATCACAATAACAATGTGCCACATTTAGCAAAGAAATTTATATAAATAAAGATTCACCATCCCTGCTTTAGTAGATTCCTAACACAATATATTATGCATCTCAGTCCTTATCAATAGCAAGTAGTTCAGAGCGAGCGAGACAGTGATATATCAGTTGTTTCACTCCAGGCATCCAGGTACACACAGCACTAACATGGTTCACCATCAGCGCCTTATGGATATCATCAGCTTTACTATAGTCTTCTTCTTTCATGGCTGAAAAGCAAGATTAACTGAAGATACAGACAAATTGGTAATAAGTCATAAAAAACTAATTTAGTGGTAGACAGCAGTAGAGGTAGCAGGCAGTCCACCTGTAAGTAAGGTGAACTTACCTTCAATGGTAAGTGACCATTGTCGCCCACTAACATCTTTATTCTACTCTAGATAAAATCAGCCTTACAGCCTTCGAGCACTGATAACGGAATGGTTCAAAACTTGCCCACTTGATCAGGAGGTTCGAGGTTCAAATTCAGGCATGCAGCACTGATTTTCCTAAAATTTGCATATTAGAAATTAATCACTCCTGCTTTTTGGTGAAGGAAAACATTGTGAGGAAACCTACACACCTGAGAGTTCTTTAAATATAAAAGTTCTTGGAGGTGTGTGAAGTCCACCAATTCACACTTGACCAGCGTGATGGACTATGGCCTATAATTCTCTCATTCTGCGAGAAGACCCGTGCCCAGCAGTGAGACAATAATGGGCTAACAATAAGATTAGCCTTACATGGATCGAGCTACAGATGAGTTATTACCTCATAGGACTAACATTTATTACCTCATAGGACTAACTTGGAAAGTCTCCTATAAGTATGTTGCCCTTATCAGATTCATCAAACCAGAATACAGAAGCATCTAACACAGTGTCTTACCACTGTCAGGGCTGGACGGTGGTAGACACCTTCAAAATTCTCACACATTCAGGGATTGCATTGAGCACAGGGCAAATAGAAATGTATTTGTTATAGTTTCATTCCTCAGCACACTTTTACACCATATATGACTACTAATAATTACAGTAGTGTTGCAAAACACTGATGTAAAAGTTACTGCATTCAACTAATTGAATGTCTTTTGATGGAGAACTATTTCAGGTTTAAATTGAAACAGTATTTATGTTTTTAAATTACAGGCAGATTCATTTTAAATTTATTTACGGAAGATAGAATAAATGTTGAATTCCGAAAAAATAAAATAGCATACCATGAGCCAGGTCTCGAAGCTGCACCTGGATTTGTTTATTTATCTTCTCATTGCTCCACATGTCCTCCATAACCTCTAGTCTTCTTTTTATGTCGTTAGCTTTTGTACCTAGTCCTTCACTGCTATCCACACATTGTAATAATATAGCTTTCACTTCCTTTAATGTGCTTTCACTGTCTATCTGGATCTCTTCTTCTAACGGTTTGGTGGGTATGGGCGGTGGAGGAAGCGCAGAGGTCGGCATGGGAGGTAAGTTGACTGGAGGAGGAGGAGCAGGGCTACTGCTGCCCCCTGATAGTGGAAAGGCAACGCGTTTATTTAAAAAGTTACGCGGACGGTTCGGTGTAGTTTGTTGTGCGTTGTACGCCAGTTTCGGAGGATCATTCCAACCAGGATCGAACGGAACTAAAAGAAAGGAAAACATATGAAAATGTATTGCCCAATATATGCCACCTAATGCAGTGAAATATTAATTTAATTGCTTACCTTTACTTGCATTCACTGGAGTACTGTTGTTATCCATTTTGTGTATATATATGGAAACTGATAAAAGTGAATTTGGTTCACTAATAAAGTAAGAAACACTAGGAATATATAAATTACTTTATATATTTAATTCGATGTAGTTCAAAATAGCTCAATCTGGTTATTTTTTGACAATCGATTTAAACTCTGCATTGACGGATTTGACGGTGACGGTGACGAGGACGACTGACAGTGACAGCTTTGACTCTTGACACCTTGGGTGCGTTCCATTAATCGTTCACAAATCGCACGCTGACGACCACAGTTTTTCTCGTTCCATTAGCTTGTGAGCTTTACTGACGTATTCTCTACTCGAACGATCACTCTTTGTGAGCGTCATCTGGAACGCGCCCCTTGTTTCTTTAATGTTTATCTGTACCATATTTATGTTGTTTATTATAATAAAAAATTATTGATGTAATGGTGTATTGTAAAAAAATGTATGAATCAATAAAATTAAACACTTTTTTTTGACGATTTGACGACTTGACGACCCGCGTGGCGCAGCGGTTACCACAACGGTCTGACACGCAGTGGGTCCCGGGTTTGATTCCCGGCCAGACAGGAGACAGGTATCTGAATGATGAGTTTAGATTCTTGTTCTGGGTCTGGGTGTTTGTGTATTCGTCTTTGTGTGTGTCCATGGCACCCACGACACAGGAGAAAATCCTACTGTGGGGCTATGAGTATAGAAAGTGTTTTTTTATGACTTTGGTGCATATCCGAGCACGCAACTAAAGAATAATGCTGTGATTTCTTTGTCAATGTAAATCATTGATTTCAGACATCAGTGTCACTTGTCATTTTGATATTAGTCTGTCATTGACGAAGCGCTGAAGTGGGGTGGAAAATGGCTTTTTCAAAGATTTTCATTGTGTTTGCGGCATTTCCCGTACTTGTTATTTTTATGTTATTAAGCTTAACTCAAATATCTGAAGGTATGAAGTTTTTTTACTGTCAAATAGCTTTACTTCGCTGATATTTCGCATAATAAATCTGTTCTGTTTATCGCACACCACCCCAGCGCGCTAACAATTACGTGGCCTTATGTTACGAGTGGAAATCATGAATGAGTTAGTAGTTTAACATTTTGTCTTGAACTATATATAGTGATTATGTTTTACAGGTTCTAAGGCGCAATTTGTATCATGCGGCACAATTTTAAAGTTAATGAACACAGACCTCCGATTAAGGCTACATTCGCACGACGTGAAGTACGGCTCAGGGTCCGGTCAGCAGTCCGTGACGGCGGTGGACGTGACGGACGACAACAACAGCCACTGGCTGGTGCGCCCCGTCGCGGGAGAAACTTGCAAACGCGGGTATGTTCATATAATTCTGATATGGTTCCCAAGTTATCACTAGACTCTTTGAAAGACAATGGACTTCAGTTTCACAAATAGTTTAAGAAAACAACATGTATCATGAATGCTTTAGCAACTTAATGACCTCTTGTTTCCGGGACTTTTCATAGCTCAGAAATATATATAATTCACAACAATCATTCTATTGAACTCATTTTAGAATGATTTCAACACAAGATACTAATAGTACATGTACTTTAAGTTTTTTTTTTGGCTCTTTTATGTACTATTTTTCAAGATACAACAAGATTGCTTATTAGTATAAAAATATATAACTTGTTAGTTGACCCGGCGAACTTTTCTACCTAAAAGCCAAAAATCTACAATTATCAGCGTTTCCTTATTATATATTTGTTTCCTTATTATAAACATGACTGTATTATACATAAAAACCTTCCTCTTGAATCACTCTATCTATTTAAAAACCTGCATTAAAATCCATAGCATAGTTTTAAAGATCTAAGCATACATAGGAACAGACAGCATGAAGTGACCTTGTATGATATGTAGTGATTTACCAAAATGATTGTAATATGAATAATAGTCGCTGTAGGTTTGAGAGATGATTTTAGTATTACTGATATCATAAATGTTATTGTTTTCTAAATTCCAGAGAACCCATAAAATGCAACACAAACATTCGTTTACAACATGTAGCCACAAAGAAGAACCTCCACTCTCACTATTTCTCATCACCACTATCGGGCAACCAGGAAGTCTCTTGCTATGGAGATGAGGATGGAGAGGGAGATAGCGGAGATAACTGGACTGTTGTCTGTAATAATGACTATTGGAGGAGAGACACTCCTGTCAAGTTAAGACATATGGACACATCTGCGTAAGTATATTTTACAGTTTTGTAAATGTGAAGAAAAGATTAATGATAGTTTTAGGAATTATGTGTGATGGCAACTTTAAATGTTTCTGTTGCCACTGCATTGTTTAAATCGACGGCCCCTAGAACAAAATCGTATATGAAAAATTACCAATTTACAGTATGAAGCTTTGTGGATTGTAATAAATAGCTATTACAATGATTTTCCATAGATCGTCTTTTTTGGTGTGAGTAATCAATGTTTGTATGTCCACAAAACTTCTTGGCTTCATACTGTAAGTTGGTAATTTTTCATATACAATTTTGTTCTAGGGGCCCGTCGAAATATAATGCTAAATAGTGCATCATATGGCCATAGCCTGGTTTTTGTTTCCGGGGAGGGTACCAAAACAAAAAATTGGTGTGGCAGTGGTGATTCCATGGGTGAACCATATACATTCTCCTAAGAATGTTAATATTTTGATTATTGGGGGGAGGGCTTGGTCCCCCTTAACCCCCTGGCTATGCCCATGAAGTATTGGATATCACAACAGAGCTTGTGTAAAATTAGTTATGAATACTAAGGGCCTGTGATGATAAGCTATAGCTGTCGCATGTTTGTTTCACTCAAAATGAGTTAGTAATGATTTTATCACATTTCAGAAAGTAGTGCGCATGGTAATAGACAGTAGTATAAAAGGATGAGACTTTTTAGTGACATTTCTGCATTTTATTTAAATGTTACATCCATCCATCCATCAGCCTTTGAAAGTCCACTGCTGGACATAGGCCTCCCCTAATCTGCGCCACTTCGACCGGTCCTGAGCCATGTTATTATTAGCCATTATATTATGTTAACCAATTTAAATGTTACATACTATTATATAATCTGGATAATAAACTACATAGGTGTAGGTATTGCTTCTGTTTTTTAACATCATAATGTAAGTTACCATCTAAAATTCATTTGTTTTAATTTTACAGATACTTAGCGGGTTCAGGACGTACATTCGGGCGACCTATCAGTGGCCAGGGAGAGATAGTAGGCATTTCTTCACAATATGGTGCCTATTCAGAGTGGCTGGTGCAAGAGGGACTCTTCATACACCCAAGCGAGATGTTGCCCCATCAGCAAAAACACGCCATACATGAAGAATTATGAACAGTAGCAAAGCATTAGTAATTTAATCTGCACAAACGGTTTAAATAAAGTGGTGGCATTATATTAATTGTGAATGTCCAGTGTGATAAAAACTGTGGATGTAGGAAAAGGTTCCTTTATTACATTAAATTGTCTTAAGAAGTTATAATAGACAGTTTTATGTTTATTCCAAAGGTCAGGAAACACCGGCCAAGTTATCAGTTATATTGTATTTGGAATAAAATTTTGTTGTAATGAATTCAGTTTGAAATAAATTTCTTTAAATAGTGCTTTTAACAGCATAAAATATAGACAATTTATTCACATACAGCATCATACTTAAATTGGTCATAGCCAAAGAATTCATTTTATGATTACAGTAACACAAACCCCGTTTAAGTTATTATAATTTTAATCAAGTTGAGGATGTAAAATAAATTTGATATCAAAATAAAAATGCAGTTTTTAATCTATACTATCAACTTTATTGTCAAATATTAGATTACATATGAGGTAACAGACCTTTGAGAAACCTCCGAGTAATATATTTGTGGTGCTTCTAGAGCATTCAATTTACATAATACTGACTCACTGATAATTTTATGATTTCTTCTGTAAATCAAAAACATGTGAAGAGTTTTGTTATGCAATATTTGGATATTTACGATTAACTTCATTTGCCGAACATTGACGAGTATGTGAATGTTGTATATGAAAACAGACAATTGATTTTCGGCGCTTGGAACTGTTTTCGTCGAGATTGAAAAAAACGATCTGAGATTTTTACATACTCGTCTTTGCGCCTATTAGTTTGTACTCGATGCTTATCGAAATGTTGCATTACATGTAAATCGAATTTAATTAAATCTAGAAAAATAGAGGAAAGGCGTGTCTAAAGAAAAATGTCGATATACGTAACTAAAGAACCGAAATAATTGTTATAAAAACAAGTTATATAAAACTAAATAAAATGTTCGAAATGTTCACATAACCGCCCGCACCTGGCCCCTCAGTCATGGTGCAACATAACATTACTATGGATAAAATGGTCATGTACTAGCTCGCAACTAAAATTTCACTTATCTAATACCTAAATTAACAAGAAGGCACGCTGAAACGCTGCGACATAAGATATGATAACATAAATTCATAAACCAAAATTTATAGTTGCTAAAATAAGATTGATATCTTAAAATTTTCACGGTAAAAATTCGCAACCAAACAGAAAAGCGAACAACAAATATTTATTGATGCATGAAATATTTAAGATGAAATATTTTTAAAAATAAATAAAAAAGGTTTTAAATAACAAAAAATAAAACGAAAACCAAGATCGAGTGTAACTTGAAATAATGAGAACTGATTACATATAATTGTTACAACTTTTACTAAGAGAATTTTACTTGTGCAGTAAAAACATAAAGCACTAATCATTCATGTTCATGCCAATAGGAGATTGGGCATCAAATTCATTTAATCAATTGTTACACACTAACAAATCACTAACAATACTAGCATAGTTCATTTGCTAGTACGCTATTGAGTTTTTCGAGTGCATATGTGAGATTTGTGTACAATTTCTTATCACAGCCGTACTCCTCGATTGTGTTGAAACGGAATGTTCTGAAGTTCTTCTCTACATCTATGTATGTGACTGCTTGCATAAGTGGACAAAGTATAATCTTTGTGTGGTCTTGGAAGTTTATCTGCGGACAATAATAGGGTGATAAGTAACAGTTAAAAAAAAATATCTGTATTTTTTATATACAATCGTAAAAATTAAACATAGAACATACATTGACTATTAATTACAATTACATTTTATGCATTTTTAGCCTTCTAGGCATTACTTATTGCTAAATGGGCGAAGTGTATTGATTATTGAAATCGGGGTTTATATAGACAGGGTTGTTTTTTAACCATATTTTTTGCGGCAAGTAAATATTCATAGACCAAACTTTTTCTTTAGTCGACGTATGACTGCCGCTATTAGGTCCTCCACTCAATAAAGCTGCATAGACATCCAAGCATATAGACACAAATGCTATTTAGAGTGCACTAACTTCCAAAACCTAAGATTTAATTCTCAGTTTTGTGATCTGATGAGAAATAAAGTTTACCTGTAAAGTTCCATTAGTCAGGTACATAATAACGGCAAGTGTGGTCCTAAACCACTGGTGAAGATGCGGCAACCGCGACAAACCATCGCTCTCTCGTACGGGCACCGACGCTCCTGAGAAGCATTTAATAAATATAATTAATATCTGGGCCTTAACGACAAATAAGAATTGATTCACACTTTCTGTGGTTTACCAAATATCTCATGTATAGAATAAGTTAAAAATATTATAAATTATAATTAACATGTGAGCAGTGAAGCATGAAAATTTAAGAAAGAGGTTGAACCTTTAGATCTACATATTCTAAACAATTGACTGTTGTGGGTCCAACTCACACAATGACTCTACGAATACGTATACGAATTTACGTTTTTTTATTTTTGTTTCTGTTATCCTAACAGCTATGTGTATAGGGAAAATTAGATGTAAACTTACAGTTTAAAAAAAATGAAAATCGCCGTCAAAAATATCCTGGTTTGGGGATTCCTTTTATTTTAAACAGTAACTGTTATAATAATACACGCTCTGTACTAAATCAAATGCCTTTTGGCATTTTAATTTTACAAGTGTTTTGTCATTTTTATTATTCAACATGTTCGTTTATATTATACGATCTTACCAGCTTTCATAAGATGTTCAGTCATGTATCTTCTGAAATACGTGAGAAGTTTCATTTTCTTGTCAAGCTCTTGTGGATATTCGCGCATAGTCATGTACTGCTCCTGGCCCTGTCGGTTGATGTAATGCACGTTCCTGAAAATGAAAAGTTTCGTAAATTATCTTTTTTTTTATCTGACTGAAGTAGCAAAAGAGCATGCAGTCCACCTGATGGTAAGTGGTCACTGTCGCCCATGGACATCTGTAATCAACCACATACAGAACATGGGTTCCATCTGAAGTCAATCACATATGCGTTGCTACTCCCGAGGGCTATGATGATCGCCTCATATGAAAGTGTGCCGGCAACGACACCCTTCTATCGAAATGCAAGAGATGCTTCACGCTAGAAATAGGTGTGGCGGTGGTACTTCTTCGGTCGAACTACACTGGTTCTACCACCTTGAACTTATCTCCAATTATTTCAATTAAATCATGTTTCTTTACAGCTCTGTGATTACCGTTATGGCAGCAACACAAGGAACGAAACTGTGCTACTTTAGCCCTTTATATCTTTTGATCGTAATATTTGGTGGTTGTTTTACTTTTTGTTACACCTTACCAAACCCATAGAAATTGTTTAATATGAAACCGCTCGAAACATTTAAACTCCTGAAATTTTGGGACGGTTTCATATTAAAATGGAAAAGCCGCGCGGTTAATCGCTAGTGCGTAAGAGGGCTTACTTTGAGAAGTCGGTTAAGAAAATATTACTCACAATCCGTTAGCGAGCATGATAAGCTTGGTGGTGTCGTTGAACATGACGCCGACGCTCTCGTCGCACAGCTGGTAGCCGAAGCCGTACTTGTCGCTGTAGTCCACCCACTTGCCGACCCACACCAGCGGTTGCGCCGCCGGGTCGCTCAGCTCGTCCGTGAGGCACTCGCGGCGGCATTTTAGCTGGTGGTAATGTGATTTGTTGTTAGCATATTGTGTCATGAGTGATAGCCTAATGGTTGAAACTTGCCCTCTCGATCAAAACTTCAAGAAAAACTGTTCTATTATAAGAGATGTCTTCGAAAATAGTTCTAGAGGATATGAAGCAGAAGGATTGCTTGATTTGTAACTTTACTAACCCATAAAAAGGACATTAAATTTATCTCTTTGGGAGAACTCAGCCCCTTAGTTCTGCTGGGCATTGACTGTCATGCCCTTTACCAACCAACCCTTTATCCTTTACCTTTAAAAGAGGATCTACATCACCTTACCTTATTTTCCTCGTAGGGGCTACTTATGTGTTATGTATAATTAGATTACCTTGCTCTTAAGCAGTGCGGCGAGTTGATCTCTCAGCGCCAGTATGTTTTGGCGGTGCGAGGCGGGCTCCACGGCGCGTGGCTGCGCGCTGCTCGCCGCACGCTTCACCGGGGATTCTACCGCCATCACGTTATCTGTACATATAGGAGGATGTACATTATTGTGAATAGTGAGCTAAAGAACACCATCGGAAATTATTACTTACACGATATGAGTTATTGCTTATAGTATGTAAGCTTGGTTCTAAGAAATTAAGACTAGCAATGGGCACGAATATTGTTGATATAATTATTCTCCACATCATGTAATAGAGACATATTTAACGCGTGCCGTGTCTCAAATCTTCCAGACAAGCCGATGTAGTCTCGTTTGCACTCTTATTGCAAATGTTCTAGATAAGTTTAAGTAGTTTCACTTCACTTGCCAGCTAGCATAGGTACAGTAGTTCAAGTGACATACAAGAGTAAAACAGCATTCCAATATCCTGTCTCGTGTGTGCCCGACACATACAAATACACCACATCCAGGCCTAGAGTACAAATATAAATACATCATTCAGATATCTGCCTAGCCGAGAATCGAAATCGGAACCAGAGTGCCAGACGGGTATGTAAATTGCCTCACGCAGATCATCAATCAATAGTAGCTTACCGTTGCCGTTGACCTCGATGAGCGGGCGTCTCTGCAGCGACAATCCCTCGAGTTGATCCGTCCGCGGCGCGGTGGTGAGGCAGGACACGGGCAGCGCGGCGGGCATGATGCCCGACGAGAAGAACTCGTGTTTGAGCAGCTTGTCCACGGACGGCCGCAACGCCGGCTCCGACTGCAGTTGAAGGATGATCATCGACGACGCCGGCTTGCGGAGGGTTGACGGGATCCTGGACAGTTATCAATGTCAATCAATCATGGTATGCGAATTCGCTTCAGTAGGAAAATGATGTCGTCAGTGGAAATGAAATTCTTTTTTTTTTACAGAAAAAAATCATGTCACCTTTATTTTTGGTGCTCAACATGATCCCTCCAAAATATAGGCGACATGATTTTTTTTTCTGTAAAAAAAAGACTTTAAACGTCATTCCTACAAATGCTATTTTGGCGCTTTATCATTATTTTATTTCCACTGACGATATACTTTTGGTATTCCTAAATAATATTTCATGTAGACTTATCTTTATATGGGATTTGCTCACAAAGGATCACAATATTTTCGCTTCGGAGCATAATGAACAAAACGCGAAATGAGCACTGCTCTCAAAAAGTACAATTCGCAAGATGTACAAAATGCAAAATGTACAAACGCAAAATGAACACAACACGCAAAATGTACAAATAGCAAAATGTACAAGAATAACATAGGCCTCTTTCACCATGAAGCAATTTACAGCATTTTCATATCTAGTATATCGAACAGCTGGTAGAACCAGTGGAGTTCGACCGGTGAAGTAATACCGCCATACCTATTCCTAGCATAAGCTTTTCTTGAGTTTCGATGAAAGGGTGTGGTTGCCGGCACACTTTTACATGAAGCAACCATCTCAGTCCTCGGCAATAGCAACGCATAAGTTTAAACACGTTAAATATCAAGATCAAGCTGGTACGGTCCCGCCTTATGAAGTCGATACTCCGTCCAAGATCTTGTCAAATCCAGGGCTCTGAAGACTTTCAACTCGAGCTACGCAATCGCCTGGAATGCCTAGAAAATTGCGTTGATGTTGACGAAATGAACACCAAGTTGGTAGAAACTGCCCACGAGGTAGGGTCGAAGTACTATAAGACCCCCTCCAATAGAAGTGCTCAAAGACTTTCGGTCCAAACTCTCGAACTTATGGCAGAACGGCGGGCAATGTGTGTGCAGTCTCCAGCTTCACTGTCGCAGCTTAGGCGGCTCAACGCGCAAATCTCTAACAGGATGCGACGTGACCTCCGCCTCTTTAATGCAAATCGCATTAAAGAGCAAATTGAGCGGAACAAGGGCTCCAAGGTCTTCGCAAGGGATTTGCGTGTTGGGCATAGCTCATTAACGAAGCTGAAGACGGAAGACGGCACCACAGTTGCTGCGAGGCCTGAAGTTCTGAGAGAAATTGAGCGCTTCTATGGGCAGTTATATACCGCTTCACGTGGCCCTTTGCCGCCTGTCAATGACAAGCGAGCCACGCTAACCCGACACTATACCGAAGATATCCCGGACGTCAGCCTGTACGAGATTAGATTGGCCCTCAAACAGCTCAAAAACAACCGAGCGCCCGGCGAAGACGGAATCACAACTGAATTGCTTAAAGCAGGAGGGAGGCCTATTTTGAAAGATAGACTTAACATAGTTATAGTTATATAAGTAAAATGTGTATTAACTAAATATCAATTTTTGCTCAATAAATAAAAACAATTTTCTCTAGGTTGTATTTCAATCGCAAAATTCAAGGAAAACGCTTTAAAAATTTTAATATGTGTGAACGTGGGTGTATTTGTACATTTTGCTATTTGTACATTTTGCGTGTTGTGTTCATTTTGCGTTTGTACATTTTGCATTTTGTACATCTTGCGATTTGTACTTTTTGAGAGCAGTGCTCATTTCGCGTTTTGTTCATTATGCTCCGAAGCGAATATTTTTGTGTTCTTAAATAATACAAATTTCTTATATCATTTTAGAGTAATTTTACTCTGGACTTGATACATTTAAATATGTAAAAGGGTTATGTGGTTTTGAATTTTTATTTCATGTGCACTTAGTCTTAAAAAAGGTAAAACCGACACAAACTTGTTAAATGTTATTGTTTAATAAAACTAGGAGGTGACTAGTGCAATTTTTCAATTTAAAGTATTCATATTATGTAAATATTACATGATACTTGTGTGTATATTTTTAGTTTCCCTTGTAACATTTAGTTGGGAACCAAAATTATTAAGTTACTTCTGCGCTCTGTTAAGTTGTATGTTTGTAGTAATTTTGAGAAAATTAAAATTAACAGTCATACATAAAGTTGGGTTTGAATCTAATTTCAGGAAGGCAATTTGCATATCATAATTTAGAACAATCATTGCTTTGACAGAGAGAAAATTCTTCTTAAAAGGATAAAAGAAAACCTACATGTGAAGTTCTTTTTTTTCTTAGCCATTCCCAACTTGAACAGCATATTCTTTATTACATAGCAGATAACTATATCATCTCCCTCCTAGCTGTGTGAACATTCTGATGCCTTCTAAGCTACGCAATGGATATTTATATGATTTATGTGCATTTTCTCCTAAAAGTAAAAAATGAACCATACGAAACATTAGCAGTTCGCAAAACTTTTCTAATACCACACAACATTGCACACACATATTTATAGCAACTTTTGTTTTTAAGTACAAAATGGAAAACAATATGATCAGATTTGGACATTTTTTTAAACTGAGGTATTGTAGATAATGTACAAAGAATTTCAAAGAAATTCAGTTGTCAGTCACACATGAAGGCATGAATAATTAAACAAAACATTCAAACAAATGAGATGAGAACCCAATGAACATTTTGAATTAAATATTATTCCATGATTAATTGCTAACATTGCGTTAAACAACCAATTTTGGCACACCACAGAAGCATGGTGGTCTATATACCATCACCGTATCATATTAAATTAACCTGTATTCTTGTTTCAGGGTGTTATCGTTGATAACTGCCTCCGTGTACCGAGCACCGAACTTGTGCAAGGGGCCCGTGAAACAAACCTGCAGAGCTAGGTACAACCCCTGGCTATTTGTGAAAATAAATTGTAGAAATGTTATTTGATAATCCTTCTATAATACGTTTTATTATGAGGTGTTTATTTACTGTAAAGTTAAAGATGTACTTATATACTAAACAATATCTATAATTTCTTTCTTCTTATGATTTAATGGGTTGCATTTTAAGTGGAATTCCTACAAAATAGTAATGTTTTCCATCTGATATACACACCTGTGACCAACTCACTATAATAAAGACTACATTTCTATGAATTTTATACTGACAAGCTTATCCATATACACTACAAGCTCCTTATTCACGGTTTTCCGCATTCGGGACTAGAAATGTAGTCGTTACAAGTAAAAAGACTCCTTCCGTTTTACGCGTCAGCTTTCTTTGAGTACTGCTGGTCATTAACGGTTTCTGTATTCGCGGCTTATGGGAGAAACGTATCCGCCGCGAATAATATGCTTTTAGCGTAATTTAAATACATGAAGAGAATGATACATAATAAGAAAAGTTAATCACCTATATTCACACTGTTTTATTCTCTTGTATGTGTCTCTGAGAGTGGAGGTCTCGAAGGGTGGTTTCCCCACGAGGAGTGTGTACATGATGCAGCCCAAGCTCCAGATATCCACCTCGAAAGAGTGTCCTTGTTTCGTCAGGATCTCGGGCGCAATGTAGTTGGGAGTGCCGCATAAAGTCTTTTTTCTCTCTCCTATAATAAAAAAAAATATTTAATGGTTGGAATGAGAGGAATACCTGTCCTAAAGACTTAAACTGCGTAAGTTGGCACAATTTGGGTCTTCTTGGAATTTTGTAAGGCCTAGAACTACCCCATTGCTGTGAACAATACTGTATGATACAGTAACTAAATGTATCCATACTTGTACATTTACAGTACATAGCTATTATCGTTTTTATACTTATGGATTTCTTTAACATTAAATATTTATTGCTTTGTGCATTGCATTCCTTGATCTACAGATTATTAGACCTTTCTATTGCAAACATATCTTTTAGAAAAAACGGAGTGTTATACAATACATTTTAGCTACTATCAAATTTATATTTGTTTCAGATCAGAAACTAGTACATTACAAGTCTTAATAAAATTGATAAGAGCTGTGTTACTAATGAGTATTTAATTCTAATTACAATTTTCTACTTCTGCGGTACTTTAGTCTAATTTTAAATTTACCTTTACATACTTTGGTTGGAACAAACATGTTACCTTCAAATTCTATTTTGGCTGCCAGGCCAAAGTCTCCGATTTTTACATGAAGGTCATCATCAAGAAAAAGGTTTCCGAGTTTGAGATCCCTGTGAATAATACGCTTGCTGTGGAGGTACTGCACACCCAACAATATCTGGTGCATGTAAAACCTTGTCTCCGGTTCTGTGATAGCTTTTCTACGCTTATGTAGCTCCATCATAGACTGCAAGCAAACAAATGTTTGAGCTTGTAACTTTTAAGAAAAAATTTAGAATATGCCATTACCTAAAATTCTTAATGCTTAATGCAAATGTATTTATTTTACAAGTTACTTTTTTTTTTCTATAACTTAATCTGCTCTGTTCATGTTTGCCAAGATAAAAAGTATGCTTTGTGTATGTACTGCACAATAAAGAGGCAGCGTGTAAAGCAATTCTAAAAAAAACTAGATTCAAATCTAGTTTTTTTTTGCATGAGAAGTAACAAACATTTGTCCATCAATCCTTACTAACTTTTGTCTTAGAATATTAGTAAGATATAATTTCGATGTTGATTACTAGTTTCTTTTAGATGGACATATATGGCTACCATTAGTTTGCTGTTCTTAAATGCAAGACAATAGGAATCGTACCAATTTTATAAAGGCGAAAGTTTGTGAATGTGTATGTTTGTTACTTCTTCACATCTAAACAGCTGAAAAGATTTTCATAAAAATTGGTAGGGAGTTAGCTGACAGTCTGAATCAACATATAGGCTACTTTTTATTGTGGAAAATATCAGATTCCCACGGGAATTCAATCGATGCATCGATTTTTAAATGAGGGTGAAGCTGCGGGGTTCAACTAGTGACTTCATATACCTATTAGTTAATCTCTCGTCAATCCATTATTGTCCTACTGCTGGGCACGGGTCTTCTCTCAGAATGAGAGAGTTTAGTTCATAGTCCACCGCCAAGCTGCGCTGGCCAAGTACAAATTGGTGGACTTCACACACCTCCGAGAACTTTTTTTCTTTAAGAACTCTCGGGTGTGTAGGTTTCCTCACGATGTTTTCCTTCACCATAAAGCAGTGATAATTAATTTCTAATACACACATAAATCAGCAGTGCGTGCCTGGGTTTGAACCTCGGGCCTCCCGATCGAGAGGGCAAGTTTCAACCATTAGACTATCACTGCTTATGCTATCACTGCTATTAGTTAATATTAAGAAATAAACATGAAATAAAATTCTTTCTTACCCGTCTTTTGCACAGTTCAAGTATAATATAAATATTAAGTGAATCCTCGAAGAAGCTGTGAAAGCCGACCACATGTTTGTGGAGCAGGGAGCGGTGGATGGAGATCTCCTGCACCATCTTCTCCTTCTGACTGGACTTCACCATTAGTTTCTTGGACACTATTTTGCCGGCATACACCTGGTTGCTGGCTATGTCCTGGATCTCGTAACATTTTGCAAAGCCACCCTAAAAAAATGGTTAATGTGTTAACACTACATACTTAGTTTTTATTTCTTAGTTTAGAGACACAATTGTTAGAATCAAGAACATTTAATTACACAATTATATAATTTATGGATTATTTTTTAAATAGTAGACATGCAGTGTTTATGTGGCAATTGCAAATCTGGTTATGATATATTATTACTGTTGAAGACTACATTGTTGTCCCACATGTAAGTGTATGTTACCTATCATAGTTCAACCTACTGCCACATGATTGAAACCAGTGTCTCCCAGTCCACAGCTCACGCTTTTCTGGGAGTCAGGGCTCTTCGTTTCAAATGTACTCTCATTTATGGTCAATAAACATTTATTATTATTATTATTAGTGTTTAGGTCCTACCGCAGTCTGTAGGAGTATATTTACCATAAAAAATACACACTGAAAGTGTCTTGGTCCCACATAATTGTCATATAAACCTTAAATTTGTGGCTTAGAAAACATTTGTTTTTAATGATATGGAAATAGTGAGAGACCCCGACGATACGTGGGCACTGCCGCTTACAGACATGTGAAATTAATCCCATAGAAGCCCTGAGTCTTACCTGAGGTTAGCCTCAAATATGTTGCTATCCCTGAGGACAAAGTAGGTACACCTAACATATGTCTACCGTAACACACCCATCAGACCACAACACAGCAGCGCATATCACTGATATTTTTAGCCAGTCATACATAGTAAGAGTAGAGAAGGTAAAATTTATATTACGTAGAAAGTAACGACTAAATTATTCAGAAGTTATCTTAATGATCGTAACAGTTGCTCTAAATTATAAACTTAAACAGGTGTTTCGTTTTGGTGATGAAATCAATACCGTTATTTTAACGCGAAGAAAGTTTCAACATTAGTGTGATTAGGTATTAATTATCTAACAGGCACCACAAATTGTTATCAATACGTTATAAAAATAACGGTAATTTTGACTTACTGAATATTTCGAATATGATTAAAATAACCCAATGTGTTCGTTGGACTTTAAACAAAATAATTTTTATCTTTACAATGACTTGAATACATAATTATAGCCCGTAATTTTGGAGTATCACTAACGTATATTAATCCAAGAAATGACAACTTCACTGCACCGACAACAAAATAATAATTATTCGCCACTATTAAAATAGTTTCCCTACGTTTCACTTAAATTATTTCAACTAATTACAGTTAAAAAATAGTATTAAACAAACACTAACCTTTCCGAAAAACCTCAATCTTTGATACGTTCTGTTTGTTTGGGGATCATGAATAATTTCAGGAATTTCTTTCTTTTCGTCTTCTTTGATCGACGTCATTATAAATAAGCTTAAAAATAAAGATTAAAGTCAAATAAAACGTTAATATTTAACAGCAAAGTTATCAAAAGATTGTTGATAAATCCACAAAGGAGATTCAAACGGCAAATGTTTGAATTGTACTTGAAGCCAGTCGCATGGCAGTTGTATTGAAATTTAAAACGGTTTAGTTTATCAGCCAATAACAACGCGTCATTTTCTACTAGTATTGCCATCTGCAAAGTAAATTTCTTACCAAATTTAGAATATGATAATTTCTTATGGTAGAAATAATCTGTTTAATGTGATAAATGTTTATGTATTACATTATAAATTCCATTATTATTTTTGATGTATGTGTTCAAAGTTAAAGCCAGAAGCTTGAATTGTTTTCAACTAAGCTGATGTTGTTTCTAATATTAATCTGATAAAGCTATATAATAGCAGCAGCGTTAAATAGGTATACGTTTTTTTTAACAGACAAAAATATTACTTTGATTAGAATTAGTGATGTTAAATTAGCCGGGTCGTTAAAATCATACATCCGCGGATACGGATACGGATCTCAACTTTCTTACAATTTTATTTGACATGTTTTGATCTGTACCCTTAGTACGAGTTTAATGCTTCTTCAAAACAATCACTAATTACGATTTTAACCATAATTTCAAAGAACAATGTCATCATATATTTTAACTTAGGTTTATTTAATTTTGCAATATACGTAACTTATATGTGTAATTCTAATAAACAATTTGGAATCTATTAACACTCATAAAATTGAATGTCTAATTAATTTAATGTTATATACATGCTCTACTACATTATGCTATGTTTGTAGAAAAAAAGACACTAACAATAGAAAAAAAAGTTGTGAACCTGCGTTGACAACTTCTGAAAAAACTAACACGTACCCCTGTTCACAACCTACGAAGAAACGGTTACGAATCCCTGTTCACCACTTATAAACACTGTTAGGAATCGCAGTTATCCACTTTTAAAAACTGTTACGAATCCCTGATCCTGAATCGACTAAAAAGAACCTCCCCCCCCCCTCCCCCGGCTACACGTCTCTCATGCTGGCCAGCAAGCAAGGCAACCCCAGCAGCGCGGTAATCCTCGTGCAGGACTCGTCCCACACTGTAAACATGTCCATGCCCAACTGTGACTGTACCGCGCTGTTCACGATTTACGACAAAACAACATTGTATGAAAACTAAAATATGTCAGTTTTTCGTGACGGTGTGCGCGCTCATCGCAAATTTTACGCTCATAACTTTTCCCTAACGTGCTAAAACAAGTATATCTTCAATAACAGGTATAAAAGTCCAGTAACTCCAGCACATCACTAATTAGAATGTTTATTATTTTTAAATTGATATATATTTCCCATTTGTGATTTGCTGGCCTTTTTGTCTCCTGGTTTGATTGAACTGATTTTCCCTTTCGATTCAGATAAAAAAATACGAAAATTTTGCTATAATTTTCTCGTGTTTATTACTGATGAAAAACAGTCACCGTAATTTTAGAAAACTGATTCCACTGAAAATTACCAGTATATTTATTATAATATTTACAATTTAAAATTTCTGCTACTCATTATCAATATTGATTTATTGTAAATGTTAATTAAATAAATGCAGTTACTTCCAACTGATTTACAACGAAATAAATCCCATGCTGTAATATTTCCTAAAAAAAAATCCTATAATTAACGGTTTCAATTTGACTTCCCGGGCTTCTCGCCTGGCTGCGTCTGCGTCGGCAAAATGATAGGTAGGTACTATGGAGGCATGCACCCTGTAGTTCCGGGACCAGAATAGGGCTACGGCATCCCCTGCCTGTCGTAAGAGGCGACTAAAAGGCGCTTCCGGGGTTGCGGGCGGCTAGAGTGGGAGCTCGAACCGTTCAGTCAGGTGATCCCGGGAAGGACGGCGGTATGTGTGGCCACATACCGTCGTAAAGACTAGACGGAGCGGTGAGCCCAGCCGCCCACCTGGGAGGATTCCGGTTGAAGTCGTTCCGAGATCCCGGAGTCCTCCTTTTTAACGCCGAGGACGGCCACAGGGGGGGTTTTAGTGCGGTAAAAATCCCACATAACCCTGCGTCGCTTCCACGGCGTCGGGTACCTTTTGAAGGTTTCCCCCTCGACAACAAAAAAAAAAGGTACTATGGAGGTATAGAAAGAACAAAAAATTAAATTCTAAATTCTGCTTTTGACTGATACTTATATGATTGTCACCATCAATTGATAAATAGGAATCCTCGGGCATTTAAAATTTTATGGTTGTGATTTTCTGAATTTCTGTATGAATACCCGCACAATTTTAAAATACATTTTTGTAACAAGTAACCCCTTCAAAGGCGATGACAATTATGGAGTGGTATTCAATATTTATTCGATTACGCCAATTACGTATTCCTTAGTTAACCCCCCGCACGTGCATAATATCCTTAAATAATTTAAACAAATTCGTTTGTAAATACATGAATAATGAAATATGTATGCGCTTCTATTTTTATTTCAATTGAGTTTCATATCACACTATTATAATAACTATTTATTGTTATAGTCCGTTTCAGCGATATGCCCATAAGATAGGATGAACTTGAAATGGTATGGGACGGAAGCTGTTAACGGAAAAACAAGTTTGTGATTAATAACGCGAACTCTATAAACTATTATTATATAATAGAATCGAGATTTGCGAATCATTTTGATAAAATGTATGTTGCCAGGATGGACGGTACTAAGCTGACTTCCTGATGATTTCCACAGCAGAATACTGAGCGCCGTCATTGTCAGAGCTCTGATTAATTTCGCACCATTTGTTTACAACTTAACAGTATTTATTGTTCATGATCGCTTATTTATTTTATTGTGACCGTTGTAACTGTAACGCGCGGACGTTTTCGCGCGCTTATTGTTTTGTATATTTTATCGTGTTTAACCAAAATAAAAGCGTTTAGATTGAGGCTCTCAGCCTAAAAGTGAGTGTTACTGTGTCAATAAAGTTGAAATAGAATTTTCGCGAAGGACTAGAGGAAGAAACAGAACAATGTTTGCGATTAGTCTAATGATCGTACTCATGATTACGAAATCAAGTTATGGTGACCGTATGTGGTTTACGACTGATGAGTGTAAGGATTACGTTTATTATTATATTGATTGAAGTTATCTATTTACTCCGCTTTATTTTTATATGAAAATACCTCGGCGTTATATTGTTTTGCCATACGGAAAAAAATATAGGACCAAGAGCTTTTTGAACTTTTCTAAAAAATCTACTTCTTAAGATTGATGTTTCTTTATCGTTAGTATTAAACATATTTTTGCGATAAATATTTTTTTGTCTCACATTCCGCTGGAAGTTAAATGGCTACCGTAGCTCTTGACCATCTACTAATCTAATTAGGACAAAAGTACGTACTGGAACTTAAATTCGTATTGCTGCCATATGGTAAAATAAACAGTGTGCTATTGTTACTTCAGCTCTTTTACCTAAGTCAGGGGTAGATATACCTAGAAATAAAAAATTGGAAAATAACTATCTTTTTCACCTTGGCAATTGTAATATACTCTTAAAACGTATTTAATGTCAAAGCCTCTAGCTTGAAAGCCAATAAAACATTTTTTTCGGTAAGAAATAAATAGGACCCCTCGAATAAAGTATTAAAAATATAGTTAGATTTCTGTCATTTTGGTACATGCACCTATAAAGCTTCTTTAGAAGCCTTCAAATTTATGAATATTCGATATTGCTCAAAAATTATAGAAAAAGTAAAAGTATTTTTGTAAACATTTGCCTTCTTAACATAATAATTACATTACGATGTACCTATTATGATTTAAAAGTGTAAAGAACTTTAGATAACGTCGGTATTTATATAATAGCCATACTTATACTTAATAACTTATAGTAGATAATATTATGACTCTATTTACGCGAGAAATATTTCCTAACTAGTTTTTTCACGCTTCTCTGCCCGCTTGGGTTACGCAAACCATGGTAATATTATCCCATGTGTTTCCCCATGCTGTTTCAAACTTTCGCATTTATAATATTTATAAGAAATAAAATAATAACAATATAAATCTACGGTAATTTCTTTCCAAGCAGGTGAAATTAGTGAATAGCTCTAATGAGTTAAAAATAATTACAATATTGATTGTATTCTAGAAAACCTTATTATAGTACTGAAATAGTGACGTCCTTAATCGGTAGGTACTGTTAATATCTATCAAATGAAAATATATTGGTAATGATTTAAGTTTGTGAGTAGAGTTGGTAGATGCCGTGTTTAATCCATTTTTTTATAATATTGACTATTTTTCACGTCATTAATAATTTATAACATATTCTTAATTATTAAATAGTTTCAGTTTAAGCACTGGTAAACTTTGTGCGTTACTAAAAAATATTTTTGTGTGTAATACGAATATCTATATAATATAAAAGCGAATGATTTATTCTTTACATCTAATTCTTACCTTAAATCAATTCTACATCACAACATTATTTCAAAACCACATTTATTGGTGCCACACATTTAACTTTCAGAGTTGTCGCTAACTTAACGTTGAAAACTGACTTTAAAATAAGAATAAAAACTGTTCAACATTTTTCCGAGTGTTCCCGAACGAGACATTCTAAGAATTTTAATGAAGTGACTGACATAAAAGGTTTGATAATAACTATAGGATCGCGTGAACGATAGCAGGGTACTGCAAGATCAGTCCACGGCGTCAACCGTGCCAAGGTCACTAGGATGTTGATCGGTTGTCTTGGTTATATTTGACCTAGATAGCGGTGCATGTGGCTATCATACTTTATACTAATATTATAAAGGCGAAAGTTTGTAAGTGTGTATGTTTGTTACTTTTTCACGTCTAAACGACTGGAGCGATTTTCATACAATTTCGTAGGGAGTTAGCTGACACTCAGGATTAACATATAGTCTCCTTTTTTCTGTGGGAAAATATCTTATTCCCACGGAACAATCGATACATCGTTTTTTTAACGCGGGCGAAGCTGCGGTGTTTACATTTAATAAATGCTCGATATAAAGTACACTGTGATTTGTATGTATGGTTTGGATGTTAAGCTTAAATTATACGCATATGTATTAATTGAATATAATGAGGTATAAGTCGTATTCAACACATTTTTGTCCCATTGTCAGATACGAATCTACTCTCAGAGTAAGAGAGGTATGGGCAATAGGCCACAGCACTGGCCAAGTGCGAATTGGTGACTTCATGTACAGTTTATATAAGAAAAACGTTCGCTGTGTCTTAGCGAGCTTGTCGTTTAAGTTACAACTATTTTCTTCTACTTATAAGTAGTTGCTTGCGGTAAAAGTTACAAGCGATTGTACTATATATTAAGTTTTTTTTCGACGACTTTTTTGTCGATTTGATTATGATTTTTTTGTCGATTTGATTATGATTTTTTTTGTCGATTTATGATTTAATATCTAGCTTGTTAACTAAGGACATGGGAACATGGACATGGGAAAAGCTAAAATGAATCATAATGTAAATAATTTCGTACAGGAAAATGACTCATAATTATCCTTTCTTAAGTACTTCCATGAATAGAGTGGTCTTAACAAAATGAAAATTAGTGCTAAATATCCTGTTTGTTGCCATACTGATTGTTTCTCATTCCAATTAAATGGGTAATTACCGTGCACCTGTACTTTATCGCCGAATAAGTTGGTTAGACCGATGGCAAGAATGTTTGGAATTAGGAAGTTTAAAATATCTCGTTTTAGAGCATAGGACTCTTTAATTAGAACCATTTACGGTAATAGGGAAATTGCAGCCGTAAAGAAAAGTGATGTTAAAGGGTAGAGACGCTGAGCAGAGCAGAAGAGAAAACTCATATCCAGGAAAAAACATGTCTTTGTCTAAGGTGTTTTCCGGAAAATAAGTTGTTGTAGTAGTGGAGAGCAAAAGTAACTTAGAGCCTCGTTATACATAATGTAGAGACTTTGGGCTTCGGGAACCTACTTATTCAAGTCTTTTATCTGGTATCCGGTGTAATTGAATGGGAAATTGTATCATCATCCACACTCCTATAAATAATACTGTTAATACCCGGTATCATTGTTGAATAGAACAGTTGAAAGGTTAGGTATCATCTTCAAAAGAAAAAATCAGAAACCAGTTTTTGCTTATGTTGTGGCAGAATTATACTTTGTTATGTATGTCTTATAAAAGCTGAAAAAACGATGTACCTATGTAGCTGATATGGTAGAGTCAATTTCATTCTTAGTAGTTTAGATTTGTTATTTTGTTATATTATAGAAGTAGCAAATGAACAGGCAGTTTACCCAAAAGTAAGCGGCCACAAATGCCCATGGATCTGAGACTATGCTATATTGCGCGCATGCAAATAATGATAGAGGCGGACTCGCACACAAAGGGTTCCGTACCCTTTGTGCGCGAGTTCCCTACCGAAAAAATGTTGTTTAGTTAATTGAATATGTATATGTCATGTATTTTTTAAGCGTGGGCGAAACTGCGGGTTTCAGCTAGTGCCTAAATATTACCAGTTAGGCAAAACAGGGGTGGCGGTGACTTTCCCACCTCTATACTACCAAGTTTTCTCAGCATTTTCATTTTCATTCTTTTATAAAATCTCTTGTTCTTTGCAGTGGAAAATCACATCAGTCCAGAAGACCTGCAGGAATTTTTGCAAATGAAAAACAGAACGCTGCCGGCATTTGAGAACAGATACGGAGATGTCGAGGTATTTGATATTGTTTTACGAATGTGAAATATTTTCCTTTTAGTTATGCGAATACCGACGAATATAAAATTAAATGGCTGCTTGCATAAATACGTCTACTGGTTTTTTTTTTATTTTCGCTTCGAAGCTGGGGAAATTGATGGTTGAATACGTTTAAATTATCGCGTTATGTTTCAGTCATGTAGAACTTTGAATGGATGGAAATTAAGCCCAATACTTTTTTAAAAACTTATTTATGCTCTTTTTCCTTGAGATAATTCACGTATAAAATAAAAATGTGAATACCGTATAGTTGTTATGTTATCTTAAGTCATAACATTGCACTCTACGTAAAACGTGCGATAAATATGTAAAATATATAAACATGAATTTATCTTTTCACTTTGTCATAGTATTTCTGATACTTTAAGAATCACATATTGTCATGGAAATGCATATTGCCAAAATGCATAACGTATTTAAGGCATTTTCCTTCCGTATTATATTATCCTGTTGTGATTTAATGTAATTATCATAATTATAGGTAGTCCGATTGACTATAATCGGACTACCTATAATTATGATAATTCTACACTCATAGCCCCAAACTAGCATTTTCTCATGTGTGCACACACACAAAGAGGAATACACAAACACCCAAACCAAGAACAAGAATTTAAATTCATCATTCAGATACTTGTCTGGCCGGGGATCGAACCAGGAACTCACTGCGTGTCGACCAGTATGGTGACCGCTCCGCCACGCGGATCGTCAAAGGGCGGACGTGATGTTCGTCTGTTCGTCGTGAGATTTCTTGATGTTGACTAATTTTATCACATCCTAATTTATTCCCAGGAAGCATGTTTTCTCCCTGGGCAAAACCGTGCTGGTTCTACCAAAAACCTTCAAAGTAAATGTATGAATCAACAATTTCAACTATATGTATTTATTAACATTTTCTCAGACTACAACCTCGCTACCTGTTCCTGAAGTCGTCGACTGTTTTGGACTGGGTTCCTTCACACAGTTCTTATTGAACATGCGACCAGATTCCTCCAGCGACGTGAACACACATTACTACTTCTCTTCACGAAAGAGGCCGGAAAGAGTTCAGGTAATAAAATCGATATTAATTTAATTGGTGTAGAGTTCACTATTAGATAGACAAGGTGTACCAATATCTTTATACTTAATACATAAAGTAAGCTGTAAGTAGACTAACCATGTATTGTCATTTGAGAATAATTGTATGGAAAAATGTTGTCCAGTTACTTAGTTGGTTTCAATCTAATTTCAAAAATGTTTCTAAAAAAGCTTTTAATAATATCTAAACTCTATACGCATTTTAGTGTAATAGATTATTATACTAAATCCTTTCAATACTGAGAGGAAATCTGTGTTTAACCCGGACAATAATCTGTCATCTGTAAGAAGCTGCAAATCCTAAGCCTACTCGAAGTAAGTACTTACCTATAACACAGTTGAGGACTGAGGTAAAATCCCCAAATGTCCACTTTAAATAATTCTTCGAATTAGTATGCAACAAGGACGCACTATTGTGAGTCAGAAATAGTCAAATAAAGCGTAGTTTTGGTCTAACTACACTACTACACTTTTGAATTCATCAATTGACTACGATGATGAATAAATAATTGATAAAAATCACACAATGTTGATCATTGTGTGATTTCTATCAATTACCTATTTATTCTCTGCTGTGTTGTGTCGATCTTGAATAGCGACACTCTTTCACGACTAAGAGATAAGTCTCGGAGATAGGCAACAGCGGTTTCCTGTGTAACATCAACACCCATTGCGGTCACCAACACTCATAACAGGATTGAGGACTATTGGCAAAAACCCTATTACGTCAAGTCTACGACTAGGACTTTAAGGGGCTGATTGATGAGTCTATTTTTTTCATATGGAAGTACATCTTGCAGGTGTTTCCTGGTAAGCAATTTGGTCTGGAATGGGTGGATTTCAACCCTAAACGGAAGACGGTTATGATCGTCCACGGTTTTATGAGTCATAGCAACGCTTCGTGGGTTAATGAAATGACAAGAGCCTTTTTGGCCTGGGTAAGTGGTGTTTCTATCTTGTTAAGCGGTTTTATTTGGTTTAGTTTGATTGAATAGTTTAAAGCCTATTATTACATGGCGACAGGAAGTAAACGCTTTATATTTTTACAGCGCAATATGTTGCAAAGTACATGATTATAATAAACATGACGAATAGATGATGTAGTTGCATAGCTCTAATTCTACAACTATTACTTTTTTTAGCTCTACAAGTCTACAATGTTAGTATTATCAAGATAATTATAAATATAATTATATTTATAATTATAATTATAACTATAATTATATTTATAATTATAATTATAACTTTTATCACTAAATTTTAGTATTGAATATCTAAGTGTACATAAATCTAGGTCATACTTGTTGTATGTCTATCATAAATATGTGTGTGCCAAAGAATAGTGAGGTCCATCAGGTCATTTTTGCGTGAAAGAGTAATAAACCTTTTTATAATACTTTTGAAAACACTGGAGTTTATCAGCTTGTTTTATACCGTATGCATGTTACGTTACAACTGGCAAAGAATTCATAACCGTTTTCAGTCTATACTAATATTTTAAAGAGGAAAACTTTGTATTTTTGTATCTTTGTCATGAATTAGTTCAATAACTACTGAACCGATTATAAAAATTCTTTCACCATTAGAATGCTACGTTATTTTTGAGTAGCATAGGCTATTTTTATTACTAGAATATATAAGGCGTCTTTTATTTGGATACCGTCGCCGCAAAATGATCAGTGTACCCTTACACAAAGCAGTCGTCGCAGCGCGAACGAAGTCGCGTCGGTTCTACTAGTTTGTAATATAATTCATATGGCTTCAATAAAAACGGTCGCTCTATATTACCGGAATATAAATTGTTTCACTTCACTGCGTGTGCAACCCTCACCCTAAAGCTCAATGTTTAAGTTTTTTGTTCATATTATTGCTTTAAAAGTAAGTTGTGAATTACGTTTTGTATTAAACAATTATTGCATTCGCGCTTTTTTTTTAAATCTGATTGAAATAAGAAACGAGCATTCAGTCCACCTGTTGGTAAATGGCCACTACCACCCATGGACATCTGTAATCAATTACATACAGAACATGGGTTCCATCTGAAGTCAATCACAGATGCGTTGCTACTTTCGAGGACTATGATGGTCGCCTCATGTGAAAGTGTGCTGGCAACCACAGTCTTCCATCGAAACGCAAGAAATGCTTCACGTTAGAAATAGGTGTGGCGGTGGTACTTCCCCGGTCAAACTACACTGGTTCTACCACCTTGTAAATATAATATGGGTTTTATGAACAGATACCTATGTATATTTACAAAGCGGTGGTACGAATATTGTTAGATAGGGGTGTTACCACTGCCTAATTTGTTGCCGGCACACTTTCACACGAGGCGACTATCATAGTCCTCGGGAGTAGCAACGCATCTGTGATTGGCTTCAAATGGAACTTCATGTACTATATAAAGTTGTTTACAGGAGTTTATGGGCGGCAGTGACCACTTAACATCAGGTGGACTGCATGCTCGTTTGCTACTTCAATCAGATTTTTTTTTATATGTACAGACTACTAGAGCAGTGATAGCCTAATGGTTGAAACTTGCCCTCTCGATCGGGAGGTCCGAGGTTCAAACCCAGGCACGCACCACTGATTAATGTGCGTATTACAAATTAATTATCACTGCCTTTCGGTGAAGGAAAACATCGTGAGGAAACCTACACACCCGAGAGTTCTTTAAAAAAAAAAAAAAAAAAGTTCTCGGAGGTGTGTGAAGTCCACCAATTCGCACTTGGCCAGCGCGGTGGACTATGGCCTAAAACTCTCTCATACTGAGAGAAGACCCGTGCCCAGCAGTGGGACAATAATGGGTTGACGACAGACTACAGATACAGACACGCGAATCTTTTATTGTTATTGTGTGTATGGATTTTAGGGAGACGTGAACGTCATTGCCGTAGACTGGAGTAAAGGTGGCAACACGTGGAAATACTGGCGAGCAGTGGCCAATACCCGCAGAGTTGGGTCCGACGTCACAGGGTAATGTTTCCGATTGTTCTATATTTTAGATGTACCTAACTTAAATTTGGTGACACCTACTCTTCAAGTTTATTTTTGTTTTAAGTACCAATTTGGTACTCATAGGTGAGCACTGATTTTAGGGGATGATTATTGACGGGTGAAATGAGTAGTCCACTTATTCGCACTTAGCGCGGTGAACGATGCACTTAAACTTTCTCACTCTGAGAGAAGATCAATGCTCAGCAGTCGGAAAGTAATGGGTTGATGACGAAATTAGTATAATAAAGAGCCGCAAGTTAGTCCTTAGGGGAAGGAGTGTTTGTAAACAAGAACAGTGGTCTCTTTCCATTTGGTGACATATCCTTCAGTTACAGTGGCCACTTAAAATTAGTAGCACAAAAAAACAAAGCATATTTTTATTGAAAAAGAAAGCCTTAAGAATATTATTGAAGTTGAACAGTATATAATGAATGTAATTAAGATTTCTTTTACCCCGCAATAGCAAAAAAATCTAACTATATTTCATATTTAAAATCCGTTAAGTCGTTTAAGCTAGAAAGCGCTATGCGACAAAAAATAGGAAAAGTTCGTTCATGATGTGCACGTAATAATACGTAGTTATACGTACTAATACATACACTATATAAATATGAAAAGATATATGATCGCATACAGCTACTACTTTGGTGGTACGAATTGAAAAGCGTTTCCCTCCTTCTGAATAAAAAGCTTCATTTCTCTAAATTATCCGTATAACCCACTTAACTTTGATAGATCATGATTTTCTATATATCTGCGAGTAGATTAAGCATAATACAATTCGAATATGCCTCCTAATGGTGACTGACTTTTCGGGCAAAACGGGATCAATCAAACAAGAGCGTTGAAGGAATGTTCACGTCATTACGGTTTTATCGAAAAACTTGCTAAAAGATTTTCAAGTAGTGTTAGTGATTTCTAAACAATTGCCAATCGTACTATTGGTTTTTTACTCGTTATTTTTGATTTATGATTGATGAAAGTTTTCCATTAGGTCTGGTTAATATTTTTATTCATAGTTTTACGAACCAGATTGTACAAGAAACGGAAAATTTAATGTTGTCAATTTTTAACAAAATGGTTTTTTCCTGCAAGTGGTAAAATAGAGAAAAAACAGTAAAGCTATAGAGATATATAAATATTATATTGAGGAGGTTGTATTTTATGAATCTCTCGTCAACCCATTATTGTCCCACTGCTGGGCACGGGTCTTCTCTCAGAATGAGAGAGTTTAGGTCATAGTCCACCGCGCTTGCCAAGTGCGAATTGGTGGACTTCCCACACCTCCGAGAACTTTTGTTTTTTAAAGATCTCTCGGGTGTGTAGGTTTCCACACGATGTTTTCTTTCACCGAAAAGCAGTGATATTTTTTTTTATTATAAAGTATTTTATGAATATATTTTTTAAATTTAGGTTTCTACGACAATTAATCGCAAGAACAGGAGCGAGAACCAAGGACTTCCACTTCGTAGGCCACAGTCTCGGTGCCCATATATCATCTTACGTTTCCTTCCACCTTGGAAAAGTTGCAAGAATTACAGGTATGTATGCATGTGTACTTTTGTTTTAAAAGATTAACTCGAACTGTTTAAGATAGTGTTCTACTATTACTCTCTGTGGATCAAGGTAAAGCAATTTTGTCTACTCAAATTAGTTTTACGAGTATCTAGTTTTTTTAGTAGCAATACTTTTTAGTGGCAATTTTCTAATCGATTTTATGACTCTTACAAGGTTTAACCATTGATATCTAATGACAACAATTGGAACTTCGATTCAACGTGTCCTTATTATATATCGTAAAATCGTTAAGCGTTTTCAGGTGATACAGTTAGGAGCATGTCTATAAATTCCTTAGCGGCTATTGCCACCCTTATACGCTTGTAATCAACTCAAAGTAAAGCAGGACTTTTGTTGAAACGAAATTAATTGGTTCTGAGAAATGTTTGAACTTCCAAATTCAGAATACATTTGGCCGTGATGAGCTATCAATTTTTCTTTACCCATTTAGGAACTGATGCATGCAAATTAAAATAACAATAAAATGGTAAATTTAATCATAAAATTAGTCTCAAATCTAGGTTAAACTTACATGAAGTATCTAACACGGCGCCTCAATGCATCAATAGCCGTTCAAACGTGCTCATAGGTTGTAGAGAACTCTTAACTTTACGTAGTAATTGAACGATATAGGATGAATATTAAAGTCTAGGGTCTATTAAAATTATATTAGTGCTACGAATTTTGTTTTATTGCTCATAATAAAATTCACTTTGAATCATATTGTCATGTCTTGTTTGTTCATAAGTAATTTCTAGTATTTATCACGGGCTACACCGCTATAGGAAAACGATGTTCCCCAAGGTGTGTCATTTCGTTTGTGAAAAGTGTTTACGTTTACAAACATATTTTACATATTATTCATCGTTAATTCGTCATTATTTTCATGGTGGCAGAACTTTTCTTTATTGTTTGCGGTGGCATTACCGCTACAATTATTACTGAATTAATTACCTGTTTTTCAACACTTACTTCTAAGAATTAGCGTGGAATTAGTGGTAATAAATTTCCTGAAAGACATTTCCTGTTTATTGCAATAGCCCTTTTATTTCACACTCTTACTCTGTCACTGCCACTCTTGGATATCTGTAACTAAATCCTTACAGAATAGGCATTCTACTTGAAGTTGATTACAGATATGTTGCGATGGCTGTGTTTAAGTCAGCTTGCATTAACATACTTCTACCGAAACGCAATAACTGCTTTATGCTAGAAATAGGCGTGGCTTAGTTACCTTCTCAGTAGGACCATACAGGGCCTTTTCATGAAATCACAAAGAAGTTATAAAGTATCCATAACCATTAGTTTGACCGGGAAGGTACCACCGCCACACCTATTACTAGCGCGAAGCAGTTCTTGCGTTTTGATTGAAAGGTGTGGTTGCCGGCTTTCTTTTATATAAGGCGACCATCTTGGTTCTCGAAAGCAATACTTCTGTGAGTGATTTTAGTTCAATCACAGAAGTATTTTAGGTACATATTGTTCTATAAAATATGAAGTTACTTACAGATGTCCATGTTTGTTTGCTACTTCAATCTTATAAAAAGGATCATACAGATTCTTTATATAAAACCTTATAGAAGTTAGATATAAAGTATTCATATATTATAGGTTTGGATCCGGCCCAGCCATGTTTCCGTACAGAGGACGCGACGGAGCAACTGGACCAAACTGATGCGGACTTTGTTGATGTCATTCATACTAATGGGCGCCTGTTCAAGAGGATTGGATTCGGGTTTCCGGAACCTACTGGTAATTTATATGCTTAATAGTTATTTAAGTATAAAGTATAATACATACAACTTATTTAATTTAAATACTCAGAGGGTATCTTGTTTGGGGAATGGAAGGAAACCTTCAAAAGATACCATAGTGCCATTAAATCGACAATGGGTTATGTGCGATTTTTACAGCATTGAAAGGCCTTGGTGGCCTTGTGTATCTTTATTTACAGTATATGTATATTAGACATGTCTGGACACTGATGCATTTCGAGTTGTAATATACGATTATATTATACCCACACATTGAATGGGTAAAAAATCTGATGATTCGACCAGCGGAGAACTAAAGATACACTGAACTATTTTTTAACGTGAAGCAGTAAATTATTACCGATTAAAACTAATTTATATACGAGGTGACCATCTAAATCCGCAGTGGCAAGGAGCATTTGCAATTAGCTTTATTCAGGCAGAGACAATGTTTTATACGGCATTGACTACAAAAATGACTGAGATTTATGATGAATTACAAGCTCGTGTATACGTGTCTTAGAATACATAAACAGAAATAATCGTAATTATTTTGGCGAAACGTGCAATATCAACAAGAAAAAATATTAAAAGTATTAAAACAACATCAAGTTCACGCCAAGTCACAATTCAACATAGTTCGAGGCGACCATTTAAGTCCGCAGTGGCAAGGAGCGTTTGCGATTAGCTTTATTCAGGCAGAGACAATGTTTTATATGGCATTGATTACAAACATGACTATGATCTCATTCCATCTGATGAACTGCAAGCTCGTGATACGTGTCTTAGAAAACATACACAGAAATAGTCGTAATTATTTTGGCGAGACGTGCAATATCAACAAGAAAAAATGTTAAAAGTATTAAATCAACGTCAAGTTCAAACCAAGTCACAATTCAACATAGTTCATTTTTAACTATTTTTATTTTATTTATTTATTCTTTTAATTTCATTTCCCTTATTATATTTTCAGGTCATGCGGATTTCTATCCAAACGGAGGGATGAAGCAACCTGGTTGTTTCAACAAGACTTCTCTGTGGTCGCGTCTTTTACCTATTTCCCCGTTAAGTAAGTTTGCTTTTTGCCATATTTTGAGTTAATTCTCCTTAGTATTAAATTTTTATATAATCCGATCTTAATGATAATTTAATACTTCGACTATTACTAGCGCTGCTGCATTTTTATACGGAGTGTATATTGTACATGTATTCCTTATATGTAAATTCATTCGATCCGAACTCTCCAGTGGTAATAATGCATAATTCTATTAGAGATTCTTCACCATCTTCGTTCTTCATCTAGGGCTTATAAACATCTCCTGGGGTCACGTGGTCCAATGGCTACTTACTACCAGGTGGACATAATGAGGAGGTTCATTACTTTTATTTAAGGAAAAAAATACTTTAAATCTTCCATAAGCAAGTATGTATGTTTGACTTTTGTGACAGAGCTTCAGCAGGCGATATGTAGCCACGGTCGAGCTTACCTCCTATTTACGGAATCGCTGATCAACAATAACTGCACATTCAAAGCACATCGATGGAATCTCACTTACGAAGGGTAAGAATCATAACTGACTCTTAATCCATTTTTATATATAACCAGCAGAATCCGCCATTTTGTTCGTGTACTACTAGACATCCCGTTTTGTCAACAATCATCAATGTTTCGAACCACAAAGTCAAACACTAAGCATCATTGAGCTTGAGTCAAATTTGGCTTATTTCTGAAAAAGTTTCAACTCCTACTGTACCCTCTTAGGGACAAATTTACCGAAAATAGTGAAATAGATTTTCCATCATGTCAAATCGGAAAGCTTATTACTAAGTTAGTACATGATTAGTGTAAACTTTTTGTATATAATCTTACTACATATATAAACTTACTCATGAGCGTAGCTATAGTTAAAAATTGAGTCAAAGTGACGTAATGGAGGTCAGCGAAAAAAAGAGGTCGACGAGTTTGACCCTATACTAAGGGAGGGGTTTGGAATATATAGACTTTGAAATTTATCGGCAAGGTTTTTTTCTTGCTTATATTGAATGGTCCGGACCCTTAAACTTAAGCCCTCTCTTGTGTAAGCCCATGATCTCGACTTTAATCTTAATTTTTGAAGAAAATAAATTTATATTAATTGAATTTTATGATTATGTACTTTTGTAGTGGTTAATTTTAATTTTACTTGTGCATTGTTCTCGAAATTTATTTTTTGTGTTTGGATACAGTTTGATTGAATTCTTTGGCAGATCTTATTATGATAAAAACATTAATTATTCTCGAGAAGAACGAAGCATCCTAGAGTATTTCTTGTCTCATGCGCATTGATGGGTTTAAATACATCGTCCAATTTTTTTTGTGGCTTTATGTTGATAACTCTACAATTCATTTTCTTCTATGAAAAGTCATTAGAGGAAGGTCATACTTATAAATACCGCTTATTAATATATTATGCATTCATTGTTACCATTAAAACTTTACTATATTTTTATATTTATTATATTTTTCTATATATCATAAGTACGTGTACACAAACTTGTTAAATAAATAAACAACTAAAGTGAACTTTTAAAAATAAAATGTATCTATCAATATTCGACGGATTTACTGATTTGTGTCACAATATTCTTTTAAATAAATATGTAAAAAATATATTTTTTTACGATTATAGAGTGAACGCCTCTTTAGTGGGGACCTGTGATAAACTGGCCTCTTGTGCTGAAATGGGTATCACAGCTATAGGCAGTCGGAGATTCTCACGCGCGAGGGGACCCTACTTCGTGCTTACCACTGATAAGGAGCCATATTGCCGTAAGTATGAGCCATTTTGCCGTTGCATTGAACCGTATTGCCGTATGCATGAATGATGTTGCCTTAGTTTGTGCCATATTGCCGTACTTCCGAAAGTATCTTTATGAAAATTTTATATAAATAGGATAGTAAATTAGGAATAACATATGTGTTGTGAATACTATTTTACATTACTAGAGAACATTAATGATTTCATTTTATATTTTATATATTTTTTTATTTTTTTAATAAGTACGCAGATACCGAAATTAATGTTATATATTTCCGTTGATTGCAAAATATACCGAACAGTTTCTCCTAACGCGTTTAAAGTAGTAAAACTGCCAAAAGTTTTTTGAGTATACGCATTACACGAAATGTTTAATGATTCTGTGGCGGTACCAAAGTGTCGACTAGTTTCAGATATAAATCAAAGTAGAAATATCGTAGGTCACACTAAGGTAGGTAAACTTAATCCAATGCTAACATTTTGCTTTCGCTGCAAAAATTTGGCACCGTAACCGGACTAACGAATCTGTAGTCTTTTTTCATCTCTGTGATGAGTTCATCTTTAAAGCTTTTTCATTTGTTTTTATATGTTATAATTATAGCTGTTAAACAGCATGCAGTCCACCTGATAGTAAATGGTTTTTCAACAGGTATTCTACTATGAGTCCAACTCAGATTCGTTGCCAATTCTGAGGACTTAAATTTTTGACCAAAACCTACACCTCTAGTATGCCGACTACTTACCACACCTCACTACCGTGCCATATGTTCTTTGTGCGAAATATGTGTGTCAATTGTATTTAATATATCAAATTCATTATCACTAGCGCCTCAAAGATTTTGGTTTATAAAGGATTAAGCTACCAAATGTGTAAGTTTAAGTAAATTTATGGGGGAAAAATTAGTCTACTGATAAAGCGAAAGCTGTATCGTGCATACTCGTAGTTTTGAAATTGCTGCATATTTCTAATTTGCTGCGTTACGAATGGAATTAAGTATTAGCAATCAGATCGAATTGGAAAAAGGGGGGGGGGAGATTGAATTATCTATGAAGGTTTTCAAGGTGGTAGAACCAATGTAGTTCGACCGGGGAAGTACCACCGCCACACCTATTTCTAGCATGAAGCATTTCTTGCGTTTCGATAGAAGGGTGTGGTTTCCGGCACACTTTCACATGAGGCGACCATCATAGTCCTCGGGAGTAGCAACGCATCTGTGATTGACTTCAGATGGAACCCATGTTCTGTATGTAGTTGATTACAGTTGTCCATGGGCGGCAGTGACCACTTACCATCAGGTGGACTGCATGCTCGTTTGCTACTTCAGTCAAATAAAAAAAAAAAAAAAAAAAAGGTTAACCACCATATATTTCATTTTTAGCAATCGAATGGCAATCCCGTCGTCCTGTGCCGGAATTGTTGCGTGACTTACGCCATGGTTTCTGGTTTCCGATTGGATAGATCTTTGGAAACCACCAAAGCGTCTGAAGCAGACCCCGAACTAGTGATGGATGTTACTACTACAAGTGTGGTCACAGAGGAACCAGTTGTTACGACAACGAAGAGGAGTTGGTGGAATTGGGGCAGATGAGCTACGGCAATATGCTACAAATAATAATATTGATAACAACTAAATTACAGATAGGAATGAATCGTTTTAGTAATTTATTTAAGCTTTTGCTGTATATCTATGGAGAGGTTTTTCAAACGTGCGTGTGAATGATAGCTAAATTCGAGTTTGAATTTCGCAAATCGTTGTCAACCCATTATTGTCCAACTGCTGGGCACGGTATAAGATATAAGAGAGTTATAGGCCATAATCTACCGCGCTAGCCAAGTGCGAATTGGATAATCTGAAGTACTGTATATTATGTTGACGAATTGGCTCGTTAATATGTTAGGAAAAAATGAGGTATTTTCTCAAATATTTGATTTGCCTTGTCCTTTACTTTGTTACGCCGCAAAATTAGATCATTATGAGTGAAAATATACGATGGCATAAAAAGACACACAAAAAATATTTACCCTGTATGTTTGTTTCCTTTTTTAGGGGAGTATTATTTTTAAAATTCTAACTTCAGTTTTTATCAAAAACGGCCGCGTAATTTCTTTCAGTATTTATTCGTCTTTCTTTAGTTAGTTCCTTAGATGCGGACTTACGGATCGGTCATCCACGCACATTTGAAAAATTAACTCTATATAATATGTTATATTATAAACCAAGTGATTATAAAAAGTAGCGGTTAAACAGTAAAAGTTAAAATTTATCTTATGTTAAAACATGTGTTTTTATAACTCCGCTAAATAAGTAATACAGACTAAGTAGGTACAACACCCCAGAAATTTACAAGAAGATATTTTTATTGGTAAAAAAAAAACTAATAAAAATGTCTTACATTGTCCTCTCTATAGGTCATTATGCAAATTGCCCGGGCAATATGTATAATGTATAGTTAATCACTTGGTCGATTTCATAGTTATGGGCACATTATCAAGTCAAAAACAAGTCAGTTTAATAATGTTTAAACAAGGATAAATATAGAGCAATAATTCGTAATTTTATGTATTTATTAAGTTGATTAACTATAATAGTTTATGTTTAAAGAATCTATTTGAATGTATTATATTGGCATTCAAGTTTTTTTATATTATACCTACTATTTAATTGTTATTATTGCTTTAGAGTGATGGAAAATAGTACCAAAGTGATAAACAATAATTATTTTAAAAAAGACGTTGTCTTGGGACACTATGTAGGAACGATGTTAAATTATACAAAAATAAACATGGCTATTCACGAGTAAAATGAATGTATAATGTAAGTATTCGCCACGTGCTTGTACATGAATTCATACTTTGTATTGGCGGGGTGGAGTGCGACTATAGCGCTAAGACTTGCGTTCTATACTTTTCTTACGGCTTTTTTCTTACGGTCTTTTTTAGGGTCGTTTTCTTAAGGTTTTACTACCACGTTTTTTTTTAGTTTGGTCGCGGAACAACATCTCTATCTCCTCCAACTTTGCCGTAAGGAACTTCGTTCCAAAACTTTGAAGGAAAACATACGAAACAATTATATATTTTTAATATAAGTTACGTAACAATATTATTTTCTACTAAGAGCTAACTTTGTGACAGATTGCCATATATTAGTGGAGCAGTATTGTTCAATTGATCTTTTTAAATTTTGCTCAAACTGAAATAAAATTATTTATTAAATTTGTAATTACTACACTTTCACCATATTTTTAAATATTACATTACCGGATGTTTTGTTCGATTTAAATTTTAATTATTACATTTTCCGTTTGTGAAGTTTATTATTATTCTATTATTATATTAATTTTATTAAAATGTTAAAGTAACAAACGAGCAGGACATCTGACGAGAAAAGACTACTGTCGCAAATCTGTAACCGATTTTAAAATGATCCGAGGTTCTATAAGTCATTTAAATTTACTTTGCTAGCTTAATTCTGCTGGCTTTCATAGATCTCCAGCGAAAAGCAAACGCTCCCTCACGTTAGAAAACGGTGCGACGGTGGTACCAAGTGGAACCTTATTAGTTCTACTTTGCAAAATGTAATACTATATTTTTAAATTTATTTTATACGCCTTGTATGAAAAATGTACATATATGTTACTTTTTGTGACATTAAAAAAGTTAAGGTTAATAGTTTTTTAATACTTTTTCCCTAAGGTCAAGCATTTCCCCGCAGACATTTACTTGTGATAAAACCACCTTATAATTATTTCCTGTGGAAAAACTTTGAGTAAATCTACGGCTTTTTAATAATAAGGATAAAATTTGATAAACACTTTATATTCAGGTATTACCAGGATATTTAATGATACTATGTTATGTTGTTTATTGTTATAATATAAATTAATAAATAATTAGTGAAAAAAAGTGATTTATTACTTTACCTATTGCGATGTTATTAACTAACGAGGTTAATGGAGGACACTTTAATTATTATGAAAAATTACGTTCTTAGAATAAACCATTAAACTAAAGGATGACGAAGTAAAAACAATTTGCTTTATGTTTTCTAGAAATCTAATTAGAAATTTTATAGCGTTTATAAATGATCTTTAATAAAACATAATGTGTTTTCACTTTTACGCTTGCTATTTATTAATATTAATTTTTATTTATAAAATATTTTTTTTTTGTTTAATGTTTATTTAGGTACTAGTCGTCTATTTGTCACATTAAAGTTAGTGGTTACATAAAGGATTCATAAATTCAACTTCTAGGTTATTTTTGAAATAAAATAATATAAAAAAAAACAAGCTTTTATTGCAATGGATTAAAAAGAAATAATAAATTTTGTAGTTAAACCCATCATTTTAATGCAGCGTAAAATTTTTCTATCATATAAAAGCTTGTCGCGAGATTGTCAACATTACATTTAGGGTGCGTTCCATTAGACTTTTACAAAGTCCACGCTCACGACCGCAGATTTTCCCGTTCCACCAGCTTGTGAGCGTTACTGACGTATTTTCTAGTGGAACGATCACTTCGACCCACCATATTAGATGGGTCGTCGTGAACGTCGCGTGAGCGTACGTCATATCGTCATGAGTGACGTTTTCGCCGCGACTAACGACCGCGGTCGTCTTGTGGAACGACGTTTTGGGCGTTTAGGGCGTTGTGAGCGCCATCCGGAATGCACCTTTACTCAGATCTACGTCTATGGTTTCCTGAACTATTCGCGCCAAAGAGTGAGAGGGCTGAGGAGTTCTTTGCATTTTTGCAATAGTTATTAACTTTTTTTGGACATAATTATGTCACCACACAATGTCTAGTAATATTTGTTTTACATTACAATGCTTACTATGAAGGGGAGGGGCGGGGGGGGGGGGGGAATAATAATGGTACAGAACTGAACGGCCCTTTAGGTACAATTGGCGTTTCCAAGGTAGATCTAATTTATTACCTTGTAATGACAATACAATTAACGTCTAATTAATGTGTAATTGACGATGAAAAATTATGTGAGTAGGTGACTAAGTATAATTATGGGTTTAGAGATATATTTAGATGTATTTACATTAAGTGATATTTGCCTCGACTAAGGTCGTATAAAGGCCGAAGCCAAAAAACCAGCCATTTAAATCAATCAGGTACATACCGGTAGTTTTTATACCGACGAATACCTACCTAAGTAAAATTTCCAAAGTGTTTCCCCACTTAAGTTTGGATGATATTTTATCCACTGCGAAAGCAGAATACTGAGAAATATAATTTATTCACTTTCCTATTTATTTGAAATGCACTGAATTGTTCACATGTCATTGCAATACTGAAGACTTCTTGAAGCCAAGAGTTTTTCACTGTACACTGATACGGACTGTGTTATTTGTTTTACAATAAAAAGGAAGAACGCGCACTTTTATACACAAATATATGTATTATGAGTTACAAAGATTTACTAACATTGGCCTGTTTTACTAGTACATTTATCAGGTAATGTTGTCTTTTGTGATAATCCGATATCAATGTGTGCGATAAGATCTTCGTCACACTAACCTATAAAATACTATTTCTGCTTTATTAGGTACTGGCTACAGATATGTTCTTGGATGAGTTGGTAACTGTAGGTATACTTTTTTGTAGTTTTGGGCCATACATAAATTACGACACACAAATTTCATGATTTCTAGACCCCTCTCCACCAATGTCACATACTTTGCAATCTTACATTAAGGAACTATAAGATTAAAAGAGCAGTTCCGAAATTGTAGTTATTGCCATTTTTGTTTTTTTTTAGCAAATAAACTGTCTTCTAGTATTGGTATGGTACAAATTTCGTATTTTAATACTTGTGTGACATCACAGAATTTAGCATCCCCCACACATTAATGTAAAGTTTTAGTAACATTTGAAGAAAGTTTCATTAGTGGTAAATGGGATGTGGCATTTATTTTCATCGACTTGCAAGTAATATGTTGTCCGGAAAATTCGTGCTGATTTTCGGAAGGTAACGCGAGGGACCTGGCTACATATATTAAAATTATTTAAAACAAGTAACTTGTGTACATATTCTAAAAAAGATATTTTTCAATATTTCAAAAAAAAGTTCAGTTACGATTCGTTAAATTTTATCTTTTTTGTATGCATTTAAAAATGGCACACAAAGTGCATAATAGGCATTTAACGCTTTTCTTTTCCCAAAAGGACAAGAATGCTACAAAGGCGGCAACTAAGATATGTGCTGTTTAGGGCGAGGATGCTGTACTCGATAATATTGTGCGAAAGTGGTTTGCTCGATTTAAAACTGGAAATTCCGACCTGGAAGATCAAGAACGCCTAGGTAGGCCGCTCGGTATGGCCGAAGGTATGATTAAATCAGGAATCGAGAACAACCCACGTTCGACATTATGTCAATTAGCAGGAAGTCTTCCTGCTAATTGACATAAAATAAATCAAAATCAATAGATAAATTTTGAATCGGAAGGGCGTCATTTTTCATTACGTACAATACACGACCTTGTATTGTACGTAATGTAATGTACGTATGTGTCCTTGAGGACTCTGAGGCAAAAATTGTTGGAGTTTGGTTAGGATGTCTGACTCCATACACCGTGTTCGCCAGTTGTTAAAATTCCCCAACAGGGAAAAAAAAATCGACTCTTTGGTGGAGATTAAAACCCATTTGGACAAGTTTTTTGCCGAGAAATCTGAGAGGTTCTAGAAGAACGGAATTCTCAAGTTACATGAAAAATGTAGAAAGGTTGTGGAGCAGAATCGTATTTATATTATTAGGTAAATGTATACCAATATTTTAATGAGCTGAGTTCAATATTTTGTCCCAAAATATCGGTAGGAACTTGCCGAACAACCCAATATTTAATTCAACTGAGCATTACAGACTGCTATATAAAAGTAAGTTTTAACCGAAAAAAATAATATGGCTTTGCGGTAAGCTAAGAACATTTAATCTAGTCTAGAGGCCTCTCAAACGCCTTACATTTTGTTATCGAAATTACTTTCTTCAATTTAATATAAAATATTAATAACGTAATTGTAGCTATCAAAGTTTTATTATGTAAGTGAACATTTTATTTCATATGAGTGGAATACTTGTAAACATCTACAGTAAAGATGTAAATAAATCTCTTAAGTAGGTATCAAAATATAAATCGATTTGACATAAACATTAAGGTCATTGGAGACTACAATCTAGAAAATAAGTCCAAAAAACTTGCAGTAAACATGTACTTTACATAAATACATACATTGTTTATGAATGTCGTTTCTGTAAGTGTATTCGTATAGAATACAGAGCACGTCATTTGTTTATGAATACAAAACAATCGCTCAAAAATCATGGTTCTTTACGGAGTTCGTAAAATGTCTTGTGAATTGGGCATGCAATTCCGCAAGAAATGTCTAATCTCGGTATTTGCAGGACTGGATAAATACAATCCTACAATTATAAACCCGTTTACATTTGGCTATTTTAAATATTTTTTACTCCACCAATACGCACTTGGCCGTCCACCAATACGCAGTTGGCCAGCGCGGTGGACTATGGCCTAAACTCTCTCATACTGAGAGAAGACCCGTACCCAGCAGTGAGACAATAATGAATTGACGAGGAAATATTTTTTAGAATATCAAAATTCAGTTTCAGGGGAAAATTAGATATTTGTGTTTGGAAAACTTCTTTAGGCGCGTTGAACACTTTTTGGGTGAACAAGAATCATGGAACTCGCGTCACCGTCATCGAACACATATTTCCATAACGAGTCAAAACCAAAATTACGTTTGTTGCTCAAAAGACAATTGATGTAGGTAGGATGTAGGTTTGAAGTCGTTTCGAGATCCCGGAGTCCTCCTTTTCAGCGCCGAGGACGGCCACCGGGGGGGTTTTAGTGCGGTAAAAATCCCTCATAACCCTGCGTCGCTCCCACGGCGTCGGGTACCTTTGGAAGGTTTCCCCCTCGAAAACAAAAAAAAAAAGGTAGGATGCATTAAAAAGGTCGCCAAATCTATACTAATTTAAGTCATGTATATCTAAATAAATAAATCTAAATAAATAATCTAAATAAATAATCTAAATAACATAAGTCAATGGTATATCTAAATAAATAAATAAGTCGAACTGCAGTTTGACGGTCGTAAAAAAACAAATATCGTTAAAAAATCTCGTCAAATCTAGCGGCGTCGAAGTCTATTATTTATTTATTTTAAAATTTAATGGTTAAAAAGTTAATTTTATCGATCAGTAACCTTGATGTCAGAGTTGGTCAGAGATGTCAGAGCTAAAATATTACCAGGTTTTCCTCTTATGGATATAGTAAGGAGTGGCTAAGGTATTAATTTATATGATGGATGGGTTTCCCTCTAACTTTCCGAGATTCGCTGATAACTTTAAAATCTCCCTAGACATATACGTTTAGTATGCTTGCGTGCGTGTTTTTTGAGTCGAAATATGTAACATGTTATTATTATATTGAATGAAAAAGTAAACTGTCGAACCTAGAGTCCTGGAATTATGCACATAAGCTCTATATGAAGTAATTAAGCGGTAAGGGACGAAGGATTTTTTGAAAACTCTAATACTAAGAGGATTGAATAGGGGTTTAAAATTAAACAGAAGGAAAAGGAGAACTTTTGGAAGGTTTGGTCCGAAAATGTTTATTAAATAGGACTTTATAAATGTATTGTTTTATTTCATATATTACGCCTACGAAGACCAAGTTGTCTGATGACCAACGAGCAAGTGATTTTAAAATTCTAAAGTAAAGATGTTTTAAATGGCCTTAATCTTTATTTGCATTGCGGTTTTATTTATTTGGTGAAGACGCCAAAGCAAACGATATTAGCCACCTAATGCTATTGAACTTTAGAATGACCTCTTTACTTTCAATATGATATCAGCTAAGATTTTCTACGGACTAAGTTGGGCTTCGTTGTTTTTTTTCTTTTATCTGACTGAAGTAGCAAACGAGCATGCAGTCCACCTGATGGTAAGTGGTCACTGCCGCCCATGGACATCTGTAATCAACTACATACAGAATATGGGTTCCATCTGAAGTCAATCACAGATGCGTTGCTACTCCCGAGGACTATGATGGTCGCCATGTGAAAGTGTGCCGGCAACCACACCCTTCTATCGAAACACAAGAAATGCTTCACGCTAGAAATAGGTGTGGCGGTGGTACTTCCCTGGTCAAACTGCACTGGTTCTACCACCTTGAAAAGTATGTTGTATTGTAGTATTGAATAATATGTAGTTATGTAGTATTCAATACTTTTAACGCTTAACAACCGTATTGAAGTTTTTATACTACTACAATGTACTAGTACAATATCTTTCCTTATCTTTTGCACTTTTTCCGATGGGAAGCATGAATCATTATTTTTCGAACTATTTTTTTAATTTGAAAATTGAGTTTCAGTTCTTATATGTATGAGTATCTGCGCGAATCAGCCTGAGCTGTTTTTTATACTCAAACTTGGCAGTACTTTTTTGTTTTTTGTTTGTAATATTTATATATTACAAACATTAACTAATGTTTATACATTAGGATAGAAAAACTATTTATGGCATAAAAACTCTAGCGATTAAGAACACGTTAGGTACATTTTTAATAACATACATTTTAATATCCAAAATATCTGCAATTATCGTACAGATAGTTCTGTGAAAAGAAATGTGTTGAAAATCTACATTAATTATAAACTTTATACATTATCTTCAATATAATAACTAGGAATTTATATGATGATATTTTATTTATACAAATGTACTGAAGTGGATATATATGGAAATTTAACCGAATTTTCCAATCTTTCCCTTACATAATCCTGCAAATATGTATTACCAAAGCCGCAGTAACGATAAGATAGTAATCTGAGCTTTATATAGATCATACACTGAACATGGCATGTTTGCTGTCACAGCAACCGAGTTGATTTGTCGATACGTAGACCGCAAGTGTAGTAACTTAACCTCTGCGTTCAAAAGTTTGGTAACTGTCCAACTTTGGGGAGCAATAAATTTTAATTCCTGATCATGGGTAATACGGAAAGCAATGTCACCAGCGGCGTCAAGAAACAGGCAGGCACTTCAGAACAGAAACTATACAAACTAATTGATTTGAAAGGTAAGATATTGAAATAATCTTTAAGAAATAGTAAGTTTTATATCGGTCGAATGTTTGATAAAGTTTCTAAGAAGAATTTTAATTAGTTTACATTGTTTGTCTAACTTGTTTTGAGTGTATTTATGGATTTAAATTGAATGTTTATATGTTAAAATATATAATTGTTTTAGTTGTAGCCTTACGACACAATGATACTAAACAAAACTAATGGAAAATAGAGTACCTATAACCAATTATATTGTTAAAATATATAACTATAAAATAACGATAACCAAATGAAATCAAAATACACCAAAAACCTCAATTTTAATTTAAAAATAGGATACCGTTTACGTAAGATTTTGAAATTTTTACCTTAAACTCGAATATCCGAACTCAAAGATAGCAAAGCTTTGATTTGAAATCCAAACCATGGCTGTTGAACTTTAAAATTGAAATTAGATTTAAATATAAACATTCGAACATATCTTCCCGTTTAGGAGGAGGTCTTCTGGTAGACATGATGAAGAGGGCTGTACAAAACAAGCAGTACGCGGAAATTGACCACGCGATTAAGACTAAAGTAGAACCTTTCCTCTACAACAAGGGGGCGGGGCGGTATATACCCATATCACACCTCGTGCTCTTCAGAAATAAGGAACGGCCCAGACATAAATTGGTAAAACATATTGAATATCACTACATTATACTATGTAACAGTATAAAATTAAGCCGCTTCCCGCTGCCTGTCCTTTTTTTTATCTAACTGAAGGAATAGGTGTGGCGTTGGCACTTTTCGGGGCGAACTACACTGGTTCAACCTTCAAATGTATGCTTAGATCTTTAAAACTACGCTACGGATTTTAATGCAGTTTTTTTATTTGGTAAGAGTGATTCAAGAGGAAGGTACGTATATGCATAATATACTGGAGGATCACTAATAATTTTACATTTTTGATGTGGTCTGCCTATTGCTACTTCAGTTTTCTGATTTTAACAGCTTCGTTGGTAATTTTCGGTCTCTTACGGATTTTATCATTACCAGCCGAGCTGGATTATACGCGTGACCTCTTTCTCGAAGTTGGACTTACCCATCTCGATTTACTACTCGTCTAAAACAAAATTATATTTAAAACCGTTGGTGTCATAAATTACGATTTATCAAATACATACATACATAATGTAGAGGAATACGAATGACTACGTCCATCATTCGATCTATACTTTTATATTTAACTTTCAGCTTCCTCCTTTAAGAGGCATGGAGAACCCTGATGAAGAATTTGACATAGAAAAGGACTGGCCTTTTGTCACACAGGATGAGTACGACGCTAACCCATCTGCGTACCGCGAACTATGTTGGGATCTCAAGGTACTATCTCAATATACTGAAAGGATCGAGGAAATATCTATGGAATGAAGGAAAACAAATTTAAAATTAACAGATTAGCAGTAGACTTCCCAAATTTAGAAAGAAAAGAAAAAAAAATTCTCTCACATAAATAGTTTGGAAAAATGACTAAACATAAATTATATTCAGTATTCCGCATCCAAATTGTAGGAGCACCTTAGACAGACAGACGGAATGACAGATGCTTGGTCCTAATAGTAAGCCCCGGCTGTCTGTCTGTCACAGGGCTCTATCTCTTGAATTGTAATAAATGTATATTGAAATTCTTCAAGAGTGCGTACTACGATCATTATATCTACAAATAATAAAATATATTAGCTAGATATGTATCTATAGGTATATATTTACTTTTCATCTACATATTTTTATATCATTTTTTTTCTCTTTCTCTCTTACCTATTCTTATCTTTTATATTAATTTCCTTTACATTTTTTTTGTACCGCCTTCAATTTTCTCTGCACTTCCCTGAGGTTGACTGGCAGAAAATGCTATTAATTGCATTGCATTAAGTCCGCCTTTTGTCCATTGTTTTTTTATGGTCAATAAAGATTTAATAAATAAATAAATAACTAAATAAATATAGTAAATCATTGAAAATTTGGTGGCCCAACCATACGATGAGTCCGACTTGCTTTCAGTGAATTATGTTTATATATTAATAGATATAATAAATACTATAAAATGTCCCATCAGGAACGAGGTGCAGTGGGAGAAACAATTCTACATTTGTGCTTCCTTAACGCTACAGCACTATTAGCTGATCTTGCAAAAAGGTTGTTGCGTTTTTATCCAAAACTCATTAACGATATTTACATGGGAGATGAATATTATGGTACGTATTAAATACAATAAAATTAATGTATAGTTAACATTTACAAAAAGACTAACTGCACTAATGACCAAAGGTCTCCCTATCTCGGACACAGAATTAGCACTGCTATTTAACACAGCAATGTATTACTCCACCGTATTAAGAACTCTTTCTAAGATAAACATTGTGAATAAATTTTCATATTATTAATAAGATTGAAATAGCAAACGAGCATGCAGTCTACCCGATCACAAGTGTTCACTACTGCCCATGGAGATAATTAGAAAATTTATACTGAACAAGGGTTCTTTCTGAAGTTAATCACAGATGCGTTGTTATAATGGTCCATTTTCCACCTAGCCGCAAAATGCAAACTGCAAACTGCTTCACGTTAGAAATATATTGTTGTTGAAGTTAGCATACATATTTTTATTTTTATAAAAATACAGACTAGTTGCGTTAATATTCTTAGCTTTTAATTTGTTATAAATAAAATCTATATTAATGATTTTAACTTGTAGTAAGAATGTATTTCAGTACATTAATTATTCATATATATTATTTTAGTACATAATCTGTATCTTTTGTATCTTTTCTTTTGTATGATGTTAAATTCTCGCCACTGATTTATTAGCCTCAATTATGTAGTCTTTTTTGTTATCTTTGTGTATTTGTTAGGTTTGGTTTTGTCTTATTTCTTTTATTTAATGTAACATAAAATAACAACAACATCTAGTTTAACGAATGCTGTACGCATCCCTAATTGGCATGCACACCAATTTTGTCTAGTAAATTACTATTGTAAATGTCTGTGTGTATTGCTGTCGATGTGTCAAAAATAAAATAAAAAAATAAATAAAAAAATAAATAAAAAAATACATTACTATTTTTAGGAGAGAATGTGCTTCACTTGACAATTGTGAACGAGGATCCGACGATGGCAAAATTCTTACTGGATGCCGGGGCTGATTATCACGAGCGTTGTTATGGCAACTTCATGTGTCCGGAGGACCAGAAAGCCTCACGATCTGACTCACAAGAATACGAATGGGTAAATGTCCAGCCCGATACGGATTATAATGGGTAATTATCGAAATACTTATCGTTCCGTCAGGTTTCTGCCGTTGCCTTTTCTAGGAGGTATTATGATTTTAAGTGAATATTTTTACATTGCACTTGTACTGGGTTTGAAAGTGTTATATGCGCTCTAATTCACTGTGACATAATATTATATAATATTATGTCACAGTGGAAATCACACTTAATGGAAGACTAAAAATGGTAAATTATAAAGCAGTAAGAAGAAGGTATCTACTTATTTTTTTTTATTTGAAAAATTATATTGCTTTTTTTGTAAAAATAATGTACACAACAATACATTAGAAATATGTAGGCCCAAAAATATAAACAATATATTTTTAGTACATTTTACCAGGTACGTTTATTGGGGAGAATATCCTTTAAGTTTTGCGGCATGTTTGGGTCAAGAGGAGTGCTACCGACTTATATTGGCTAGAGGTGCGGATCCTAACAAACAGGATACCAATGGAAATACCGTGCTGCATATGTTGATTATTTACGAAAAAATGGTAATAAGTTTTGATATGTTTCGGCAAGTTTATTTTCAACACACAATTGATTTTGATTCGATGCATTAAACTATAAATAAACAACAGTAAGCAACTTATTATTACAAATAAAACAAGCCATCTAAAATTGCCGTGTGAGGCATGGTTACCTAAACACTGGCGGTATAACCTTGCTATACGGCTAGACTTAATCTTTGTGCAAAGTAGCCGCCAGCCATGGTCTCTGGAAGCTCGAACAAGTCTTATAGATATACATATATCACGTGATTTTTTTCATGTCAGAGTACCATGGATTCATGGTCTCTATTGCAAGCGCCGCAAACAATAATTGTCTTATAAATGATAACATTAGCGGCGCTTCGAAATCAGTTTAGTTTTGATATCAAATAATAAGTTAATAAGAACGTGTGTTGCGTGTTGCTACTCGCATCTTAGAAATATTCAATGTTTGCATATAACCAACACAGCTAATGCTCACAGTCACAAAAAAGACGATTGCAACATTGTAGAGTTCATCAATAATCACTTTTGTTGGTAAAAAGAAAGTAAAAGTGTGAATTTTTCGTTTCCTGTTAAACATTAATAATATAGTACGATTTATTTTCCTTATAGAATACTTTCGACATGGCGTATGAAGTGGGAGCTTCTCTAAATATCCGTAATGTCCAAAACTTAACACCCTTGACTTTAGCGGCTAAGCTGGCGCGGACGGATCTTTTCTTCCACATCCTGAATATTGAGAGGGAAATATATTGGCAAATAGGCGCTACCACTTGTGCTGCCTATCCTCTTTGCCAGGTAGATACAATTGATACAGAAAGTGGTTTGATCAGCAAAGATTCTGCATTGAATTTGGTTGTGTTTGGGGTAAGTTTATAAACATAAAAAACATTCACTGCAAGAATCAGACTCAAGTTTGATATATGATTGTATTTATAAAATCCTATGTTAAACTTGATTGAACTTTATGTTTAAATGATAGGGATATCTCCATTAAATTTGAATACCTTTCGGCTTTTTTACCTATATGTTATGGTTTCATTAACTTGTATTTTATAGGAAAAAGACGAGCATCTAGAACTGTTAGAAGGTATGCTCATTGACCTTCTGAAGACTAAATGGGACACATTTGTGAAGTTCCGTTTTTATCGCCAGTTCATTTTCTTCTCCTTTTACTTTTTGGTGTCAATAACTTGTTTTACACTACGCCCGGGACCTCCTGATCGTCCAAGTAATTCAACAGTAATCAATTCAACTGCTGGAACCCTTGTCAATGATACAGAAATGGTTGATGTGGGTAAGGACTTGATTAATTTTTACAAAGATTCCAAACCTTGTATGATTTTTAACGTATTTTTAAGAATCCTTTATATTTCAGAGAATTGTACTATGATACACAATGCAACGGAGTTTGACAATGGAGCCGTTGAACTGCTTAACGGAGCTAAATTTGATGGTCCTATGTGCGGTCGTTTTAAAAGTCATCCTAAAGAAAAAGATAAACGTTGGTATACATCTTAGCAACTGTTAAATTAAATTGAGTGATCATACAATATTTAAGTAACAATAATTTTACAGCTACCGAGTCACCTAGAGGATCAGAGGTAGAAGGTTGGTGGGAAGATCTTACAGAAGACTGTAGACTGATGAATTTTGAGACTTGGCACGGTAAGGTAGGTAACATAGCTAAAACCTAAATTTAAAATGCTGAAAAGAAAAGTAAAAGTTAATTTAAATAAAATTGGCATTTAAAGGTCAGAATTACTACGGAATTAATGTTGTGGATGGGAGCATTGGCATACATTGGAGCTGCTCTGCGTGAAGCTAGATTTCTAGGCTTGAAAATGTTTTTTGAAAATCTAAGTACTGTACCATCTCGGTGCGTATATTATTTAATCAAAATTTTAAGCACAAAATTTATTTTGCAGTCACATAATTGGCACATCTTCTAAAATTTACCGTTTTACAATGAAGGCAGAATTAATGATTAATTTACGAGTATGTTTTTAATATTTGGATAATTCATGATTTTATTTGGTTTATTATATTAAGATAGCAGAATCAATCACTACATTAGTTTACCATTATTTTCTGTTGTTCAAAATTAACATGTTTTAGAGGTTATTTATAATTTTATTCTTTGCTTTATTCTCCATAAAACTATAATGTTTCGATCTTGTCTACAGTGTGATGTTCCTGTTTTCTTGCTTGCTTATGGTGATATTACCCACATTGAGAGTATGGTGTGCGGACGAGGCAGAGGACCATTTGGCCGTCATCATCATGCTCACCACTGCACCTTACTTCTTGTTCTTTTGTCGGTATGATGTAGCTATTCTTTCAATTGTGTTTATTATTGTTTTTTGTAATCTGTGGATCGGCTATACTATCATATTAGCTTACAGTGTGGTTTTCATGTGGTTTATTATTTTATAGTGGTTTCAAGACAGTTGGACCATTCGTGGTCATGATTTACCGAATGGTCATGGGTGATCTACTTCGATTTGTCTGCATTTATCTTGTTTTTGTGATGGGATTTTCTCAGGGTACGTATCCAATGAAATAAATTTATATATTTCAATATGTGACTTATAACGATTACTGGAACATTTTTTGATATTTTTCAATTATTTTCAGCATATTACGTAATTTTCTTATCCTTTGATAACCCGAATACACCTGAAGGTGTGGATGATTCAGTATCAAATCCAATGCCATCACCGATGGAGAGTATTATGGCTATGTTTTTGATGTCGTTAACCTCATTCTCTGACTATTATAGCGCTTTTGAACGTACTGATCACGAAATCGAAGCTAAAGTAAGTAAATTAGAACCTAATTACTAGAACTAGTTTAAAAATTGTAATAGTAGTAGTATTGCAGTAGATTCTTCCGAGAATTACATATTATAAAATAAGAATGCCGTAAAACCAGAATTATAACTGAACCATTACATTCGTCCAAAAACAAGGGATCATTTTTACTCTTATAACTTAATGCTTTGCATAAATAGTATCTTGTAGGTATCGTCAAATTCATCGTCTATATTTCAGCTCCTTTTCGTAATGTACATGATAATAGTGGCGATACTGTTGGTAAACATGTTGATCGCCATGATGGGCAACACGTACCAGAAGATAGCGGAGACGCGCAACGAGTGGCAGCGGCAGTGGGCGCGGATCGTGCTGGTGGTGGAGCGCGGGGTGCCACCCGCTCAGCGGTTGAAGCAGTTGCTGGCGTATAGCCAGCCAATGGCGAGTGGGAAGCGCGCTTTGGTTTTAAGAATCAATCAAAAGGTTTGTTAATTTATTAGTGGGTAAATTCTAAACCTCTTGCTCTAATACTCTGGGATAACTAAGTTGTATTGTACAGAGTTAAATTAGGTAACTATAGATATAATTCTATTATTCTCAAAGAAGTACTATTAAACTTAAATAAATTAAAATTTTGGAAATATAATGATTGAATCCCGTGAAGCAATGTTATTTAGCAGATTTTGAAAACTAAGTTAATTTAGATTATCTGTTATTACGATACAATTATTAAAGCATGTCACCATAATTTATAATTCGACGGGCCCCTAGAACAAAATCGTATATGAAGAATTACCAATTTACAGTATGAAGCTTTGTTGATTGGAATAGTTGATTGTAATAGCTATTTAGGACCCCATTTAATAACTTTCTAAATAGCTACTACAATATTTTCTATAGATCGTATTTCTTGGCGTAAGTAATCAATGTATGTATGTCCACAAAACTTCTACTTCTAGCTTCATACCGTAAATTGGTAATTTTTCAGATACGATTTTGTTCTAGGGGCCCGTCATTATGTACGTATACATCATCAGGTGCACCAAATTTATATAAATTTTCATTATATTAAATATATCTACGCTTGTTTTAATAGATAATATGACCATACATGTTGAATAACATTACAATTATTGTGAATTTGTATAGGATGAAGATAAAGAAGAAATGAAAGAGATTCTGGAAATGAAGCGAACTCACCAGCGGATCGTTGAGAAGAGAAAACTGCGTGAAGAAAAATTCAAAGACTCGAAGGGAAGATTGCCTCCACCGGCCATCAAGGACTATCCTATTAGAAAATAAACAATCTTAGATACTTATAAGCCTTAGATCTCACTATTAACGGATGATAGATATCGCAATCGCAAGAGCAGTGATAGCCTAATGGTTGAAACTTGCCCTCTCGTTGTTATGAGCGTATTAGAAATTAATTATCACTGCTTTTCGGTGAAGGAAAACATCGTGAGGAAACCTACACACCCGAGAGTTCTTAAAAAAAAAGTTCTCGGAGGTGTGTGAAGTCCACCAATTCGCGGTGGACTAAGGCCTAAACTCTCTCATTCTGGGAGAAGACCCGCTGTGGGACAATAATGGGTTGATGCGGAGATATCGCAATTGTTAAAGTTTATATTTACTTACTGTATTGGTTGTTGTTTTTATCAGATATACTTATATTGCACGTTACACATTAATAAAAGCAGAAAACGTTAATGGGATTTTGTTTACGATTCCCCTCTCTTGATTTAGTAAATTTCTGAGTCGATCAAAGTAATTTTATTTATGAGTTAATCGTCAGTTATTTTTAAAACAAAAGCAATATCATCACTCAATAATACATAGTTAGATGCATCACTGCATTGCTACAAGTCGCTAAGCTAGCGATACATTTGTTTAATCAATAATGCAATTTGATGAACACGACGGGTTTTTGAGTGACTCCTTTGTTACCACCATTGTATTGTGTGTTGCATTGATTTGAATATTAAGTGGCATAATGGGTAATACGGAAAGTAATGTAACAAGTGGTGTGAAGAAACAGGCGGGAACATCAACGCAGAAGCTTTATAAACTCATCGATTTAAAAGGTACGATTTTAATTTGCGAGTAAAAACTATATATTTGTTTCGATTAAAAACTAAATAATATTCTTGATATCTTATATCACGATCACTAGATTATTTCGCATTGTATCTCAAATATGTACTAAGTACACATTTGAGATACAATGCGAAATACACTGCGTACGCTGGCCAAGTGCGAATTGGCGGACTAAGTACACATTTATTGTCCACCAATTCGTACTTGGCCAGCGCGGTGGACTATGGCCTATAACTCTGTCATTCCGAGAGAAGACCCGTGCTCAGCAGTGAGACAATAATGGGTTGACGATGATAATACATTTATTATTATTTTTATTTTAGTAAAAGAAGTAAGCGTTGAAGGTTTTGTAAGAGACTTGGTTAATAATCAAAAATTTTGCAAGCCAAATTGTGTACAAAATAATTTATGTTTGCATTGTAGCATTGCAAATTAATTTCCAAAGTTGACATTGAGCGCAGATAACAAATATCTCCAATATATTTGATATCTATAGATGAGGAGTATTCCGTCATATAAACGAAGTATTCTTATATAAAATTATTTAAATGACTTGGACAATAAAATTCTTCTTTGATTTGATTCCTAATCTTCTCAATTTCAATCAGCAGCAGCTTAGCTTTAATTGTTTCACTGGTTTAGGTAAAAAAATGTCGTATAACTAGTATTTTTCTTCTAAACAGGTGGTGGTCTTCTAGTAGATATGATGAAACGAGCTATCCAAAGCAAGCAGTACGCAGAAATCGACCACGCCATCAAGACGAAGGTGGAACCGTTCCTCTATAATAAAGGCAAGGGACGATACATACCGATATCCCACTTAGTCTTACTGAGGAATAAGGAACGTCCAAGGCACAAGCTGGTAAGGAACAATATCTTATTATTATTATAAATGGGAAAGTATTCGTGGATGTCTGTGAGTTTGTTACCCTTTTATGCAAAAACTACTGATCGGATTTCGTAGAAAAACGGCATGTACGTACGTTTACTAATACATACGATACTAATTAATGTGGTGGACGAGACCAAAGTAAGCGAAGCCGCGAAATAAGTTAGAATTTTATGTATCTGCTTAAACTTGTCGGAGCTTTTATTGGTGTGGTCAATTTTAACGACAAATCGACGATCATTATCTTTAGTAATTTTTCTCCAATTTAATCATGAAATGGCAACAATTTTAATATTTATGTTACTCAGTGGAACACTGTAGTTTTAATTAATATCTGCTTAAGTTAATTAATATCTGCCAAGTTTAATTTTATTAACTTATGGTATAATTATTCTCTAAGAAAATTCAGATCCTGTTAAGATGTAAAAAACGTGAAAGTTGATTCTTTTAAATCCATGATAAAACCACGAACATTTTCAATTATATTTCAGTTACCGCCATTAAGAGGTATGGAAAACCCGGATGAAGAGTTTGACATAGACAAAGATTGGCCTGCCGTTTCGCAGGAGGAGTACGATGCTAATCCTTCAGGATACAGGGAATTGTGCTGGGATTTAAAGGTAATTAGGTTAATATTGGATACCAATGCAAACATGTAACTAAAAACTAAGTTAAACCTAATATAACAACAAATAAGAATTATGGAAGAAACTGATCCAAATCATTTAAATGGTGTGCTCAGCGATTAATCAAGAATTCAGACGGCTCTAGGCTAATTATGAGGACGCGCATCCCCACCAGGTTTGTTACAGTCGGCCAAAAAGTATTAACTATAGCTTGTCGAGCAAAAAAAGGTCGCAAAATCTACATCCTCCGGTGTGTTCGTGTTTTGTCTCGTTTTAGTTGAAATATGTGGGGATGATGCAATGATGCTAGATTAATAGTGCATGTAAAAACACGATATCAGTGCGCCCCCTTAATCCTCGTGCCCTAGGCTGCAGCCTAATTGTCACTGTAGTTTCGGGATCAGAATAGGGCTACGGGATACCCTGCCTGTCGTAAGAGGCGACTAAAAGGGGCTGCCGGGGTTGCAGACGACTAGAGTTGAGGGAGCTGGAACCGTTCGGTCATGCAATCCCGGGAAGGACGGCGGTATGTGTGGTCGCATACTGACACTCGAGAGTAGCTACGCTTATGTAATTGACTTTAGATAGAACCCGTGTTCTCCATGAAGTTGCTCATGGATCCATGGGCGGCAGTTGCCATTTACCACCAGGTGGATAGCATGCTCGTTTGCTACTTCAGCCGGATAAAACAATATATACAGCTTATATGTCTTTTTTTAGGAGAGAGGCGCAGTTGGAGAAACAATACTTCATCTCTGTTTGCTGAATGCCACATCGTTATTAGCAGATCTTGCTAAACGATTGTTGCGTTTCTATCCTAAGCTCATCAATGATATTTATATGAGTGATGAGTATTATGGTACGTATAAAATCGGCTATGATGATGTATCGCATCAACCCATTATTGGCCCACTGCTGGGCACGGGTCTTCTCCCAGAATGAGAGAGCTTAGGCCATAGTCCACCGCGCTGACCAAGTGCGAATTGGTGGACTTCACACACCTCCGAGAACTTTTTTTTTTTAAGAACTCTCGGGTGTGTAGGTTTCCTCACGATGTTTTCCTTCACCGAAAAGCAGTGATAATTAATTTCTAATACGCACATGAATCATTGGTGCGTGCCTGGGTTTGAACCTCGGACCTCTAGAGGGCAAGTTTCAACCATTAGGCTATCACTGCTCATGATGATGTATGCTGATGATTAATACACGATGATGATATACCGCGGTTTCAACTGCGTTTAAAATAATACTTAAAGAAATTTATTGTAATGGCGCTTGATAGAGTCCATGCATTTTATGAAATAAAAGCGAAATGTTAAATAAAGTCCAAATTATAACTATATTTATATTCAATTTACATTTAGTTTAATAACAAGAGTTATTATTACAGATGCGTTACTCGATTCCTAAGACCAGGGTTTCGCAAAGTGGGGTTCGCAACAAGATTAACGTAATAAAAATACAAAAATATTCCTAAAATTCCTAAAACAAGCACACCCATCACAATATTAGTAGTAAAACTATATTTCTCTTGGCACTTTATTGAAATAAAATATATTTTTTCATCAACAATCAATTTTATTGTTTTCTTTGTGGGGGGGGGGGGGATTTAATTAGTCAGTTAAGTTAAGGGGGTTCGCTGTACTTGGAAACTTCAACAGGGGTACGTGGAGCTGAAAGTTTGAGAGCCCCTGCCTAAGACGGTTGCCTTATATGAAATCGAACCCATAACACATTTCTACCACGCAAGAAGTGCTTTACGCTAGAAATAGATGTCGCGGTGTTACCTCTCAAGTCGAATTACTCTGTACACACAACAAAATACTGTAAAGCAGTATTTAATTAAAAGTCCATTTTTTGATGTCATGGGATCAGCGCAGTATTAATTTACATTTTCCATATAATCTACTCCATCAAAATTGAACGATACACCGTCCATTACTTTGCATAGAATAAGGAAGTGTTGATCATAAATCATTGCCGCTTTATATTTTACCCACATCTATCAGGTGCTCTATCTGATGAATTGGCCTTCATATCTTTCTGGAACGAGGATAGAAAGTTATAGAGTATTTTAACACAACACTTTTCTATCATACCTAATACTTATTGACTTCGCTAATCTTTGCCGTGTAATAAAATTGTTCACGTTGCTCGTTTAGGCTTAGGCTATAAACATATATAGGTTTAAAGAATTTTATTCTCATACAAAACAGAGTTTCTTTAACAATGAGATACAAAAAGAAAAAAAAATAGGTTACAAAAATAGGCTTTTGCCTCTGTAGCAGTAAATATTAGAAATGTCTATGTAGTACGTTAACTTAAGATACATTACATTTTTCTAGACAATACAATTTTTTTTAGTTTATTTTTATACATTTTAATATTTTCACAGTTTTTTATATGGTTAGGTTAATTATTATAAAGCTGTACTCCCTCAAATAGTATCGTTTTCTTTCCATAGTTTGTTCTAATCTTAGGTAATTCGATCTTGCTTTTATTTCTTAAATTATGCGAGTTGGTTTTATGATGTAATTTTAAATATATATAATAAACGTATATAACGGAATAGATGTATACTTGTATAAGGATAATTAAGTATATATATAAGAAGAGGTCCCAACGAAAGCAAAACGGGAGAACATTTCGGAGTCTGTTAATTCCGTAAAAAAAATCTGACTGTTTGTAACTTAGGTTTGAAAGGGGTTTTGAAATTCTATTTAAATTTGGAGTAAACTTCTTTAGGAGGAGTTCTTTTATGATTTTTGACTGTATTTTCGCAAAATTAATACTTTTTAGTATATATGATTTTAGACTAATATTATCGCGGAATTGACACATTTTAATACTTAACGGGTACTCACGATATGCGGTTTTTGAATCCTTTTCGAATTCTTTTTGCCGATATTTCGACCCAGTTGCATGGATCGTGGTCACGGCGAAACAGTTTTTAGTATATGTCGACCAAGTAACTTGAACTTGAAATCTTCAAATATTGTAAAAAAATATTTAACAACGGTACCTATATCATTTTCCACATATTAAAGGGTTGCAATTCCCCAGATGATTTATAAGTGGTAGAATCAGTATAGTTCGCCCGAAGAAGTACCACCGCCACACCTATTTCTAGCGTGAAGCAGTTTTTGCGTTTCGATGGAAGGGTGTGGTTGCCGGCACACTTTCACATGAGGCAACCATCATAGTCCTTGGGAGCAGCGACGCATCTGTGATTAACTTCTGATAGAACCCCATGTTCTGTATGAAGTTGCTTACAGATGTCCATGGGCAGCAGCGACCACTTACCATCAATTGGACTGCATGCTCGTTTGCTACAATGTTAAAAAAATGAGAGGTGGTCACTGCCGCTCATGGGTATCTGCAACGAACTCCACATAGACGGGGTAACTTACACGAAGCTCATTACAGTTGCTACTTGTGGTACTTATATTTAATTAATTCGTTTTAAAGTAGCACTTACAATGATCTTGTGTTTCAAGTGTGTGTTATACAAAGCTCTTACATTTAAGAAGCGTTATGCTTTCGTCTTTATGACTCTTAGCATAGTAAATACTAACGACCATATAATTTACATAATCGTTTATATTTCTGGCTTAGGGCTCTTTCACACTAAAGTTTTTCTGGTGCAGGCGTGATCTTCACGACTGTATGCGAGACATGATTGCTAATTACATGATGGGTGTCATAGCCGTTTATATTTTCTTTATATATGACTGAAGTAGCAAACGAGCATGCAGTCCACCTGATGGTAAGTGGTCACTGCCATCCATGGACAACTTCATACAAAACATGGGTTCCATCTGAAGTCAATTACAGATGCGTTCCTACACCCGAGGACTATGATGGTCGCGTCATGTGAAAGTGTGCCGGCAACCACACCCTTCTATCGAAACGCAAGATCCTTCACGCTAGAAATAGGTGTAGCGGTGGTACTTCCCCGGTCGAACTACACTAGTTCTTCCACCTTGTAAAGTAATTACCACGTTTATATTTATTTAAGTAGCCTCGTTTACGGCGTTTAATTATGATGATGTAACTAACAATTGAGGAAATTGTGACTTATACATATAGAAATTGTGGGCTCTGTCTTCAGGCGAGAGCGTGCTCCACATGACTATAGTGAACGAAGACCCCACCATGGTGAAGTTTCTGCTGGATGCCGGTGCGGACTACCATGAGCGTTGTTATGGAAACTTCATGTGCCCTGAAGACCAGAAGGCATCGAGATCCGACTCGCAAGACCACGAGTGGGTTAATGTACAGCCTGATACTAATTATGATGGGTGAGTACAATTTTAATTGAGCAAATTTTGATAACAACAGGACGCGATGAAGCAGGAATGTAAAGTGTCCTGGCGAATGGAGAGGAATATATAAAGTGCGTTCCTGCACCAGTGTTCATAATATATATTTATATCCACACACAATTGCACAGTTATTCTATAAGCACACAAACACAGAACCACATAGACATACACACACATACATGCACGCACGCACGAACATAAATGCAGACCACTATCTACCACAATCTACCACATCAGCGTGGTGGGAGACCCCACGGTAAAATCCAGCAACAACATTTTTGGTCAATGAAATATGGTAAAAATTTATTAGAGATAATCGTAATATTATATTTTCTTTCAACGTTAAATCAAATAAGTGATTTTATTCCTTTCAATACTGTTTTCTACAAAAGCCTTAGCTTGACAAGAAATATTTATAAATCCTTATAAGGCCTCTGAAGAGGTTATGATTACTATCAAAACTGTGTCATTTAGTACCAACGGGCTTACTCGTACATACACTTCTGATGAAAACAGTTAACGTAAAATATCGTTGTTACATGCTAATTACTATTCATTCATGTTAATTATTGGATATTATTACAAACCATTAACTCGGGATATTGCTAAAGTGTTAATAAAGTTTAAGGTTAAAGGTGTTTGTAATAATTTGACGAATTTTGAAGACATTGTATTGACAGGCCTTAATCACTACATGGTATAAAACAAAGTTGCTTCCCGTTGTCTGACCCTATGTATGCTTAGATTTTTAAAACTACGCTTTTTTAATGAATAGTGATTCAAGAGGAAGGTTTTATGTATATACATGCATAATATAGCGGAGTAATAATGATAATTTTAATTTTATTCACTTTTAGGCGGAACAAAGTTCGCCGGGTCAACTAGTTTATCATAATTTGTCATTAATGTCTCAGTTCTAAGATGTAACAAATCTATATTACCTCTTAGAAGGATAGACTAAGATTTTTTTCGACAATCCGCGTGTCGGATTGCGAAGCGTTAACGTACGCACGCAGTGGGTTCCGGGTTTGGTCTTTGGAGAGACAGATATCATAAAAATGAAGTTAGATTTCTGCTCTGGGTCTGGGTGTTTATGAGTTCGCCATTGTGTATCCATGGAACTCACAACACAAGAGTAAATCCAAGAGTAGATTTATGAAAAGAGTTTTCATAAATGGTTATGGTCATCCTCCACTCTTAGGTGCTTGTTAGTAGACTGTTAAAGTGGTTCTAACGTTCTCTAATTAATACATTTTACTACAATACAAAGCACTAAAAATGTAGTCAAAACATTTGAAGCGCCTTTCCATTTAAAAATTCCGAACAATATTTAATACTTAATTAGCTAACTTTTCAACTCTGAGTGCTTATTATGACGATGCAGTACTGCGGCAAATGAGATGTTTTTCATTTTAATGGCTAATTTTATTCGAAATGGACCGCATTTTAACATTATTAGCCGGCAGCTGTTCGATTCAAACTTATAATATTCTGGTGTTGAAAACTTCGTCTAAAGTTTTAACAAATGGTTCTTCTCGAGATATTTATGTATCTTGAAACAACTACAATTATTTATATCTTACATCAACAACAGAAGCACTCTGTGCTGTAAAATCTTCAATATATTTCTTCTTTCTTTGTATAAGATGTATCGTTGGAAACCATTATCCAGTATGTTAATCTACTCATGAAATGTAGGGAAGCTCATAATGAGCCTTGATAAGTGTCCAATATTATATGCGTTGCTACATTTGAAGATTATGCCATAATGTGATTCCCCTGTAGTCGGGGGAGTAGAATACGGCTACGGTATCCTCTGCCTGTCGAAAGGGGCGACTAAAAGGGGGCTCCTGGGGTTGCGGGCAGCTCGAGAGGAAGCTCAAACCGCCCAGCCAGCAACTACGAGAAGGACGGCGGCATGTGTGGCTGCCTATCGCTGTAGACACCAGAAGGTGCAGGGGGACAGCTACATGTCTATAAGGCCTCCGAGGTGGATCTAGTGGGTAAAAATACCGCATAACCCGGAGTCTCTCCCAAGGCTCCAGCGTACCTTTTGAAGGTTTCCTCCCCGTCAACAAAAAAAGGGTCATAATGTGATGTCCATGGACAACATGAGCGTACCCCCCCTTGTGTTAATAACGGCCAAATTCTTAATACCAAATATTATGAAGTATAAATATTACCAAATATTTATACTTCATAATATTTATGACCAAATATTACCTACATATTATGAAGTAAGTTACATACGTGCTTGACATTATTATTTATCATAAATAAAATTTTCAACAATCTTATTTTTTATACATAGGTATGTGTACTGGGGAGAATATCCATTGAGTTTTGCTGCATGTTTGGGCCAAGAGGAATGCTACCGTCTAATCCTGGCCCGCGGTGCCAACCCTGACAAGCAAGACACCAACGGCAATACTGTGCTTCATATGCTGGTTATTTACGACAAAATTGTAAGTATTTACGTAATGCAGTGGTTCCCAACCGGTATATAATAAAGCACATTGTAATATAGCACAATGACAGTCAGCCGTGACTAAACCATGGATCAGGAATTAGTAAAGAGTAGGTATACAGAAAGCGCATTAAATATTGTTTGCTTTGAACAATAATGTACTCGTGACTTATTAAAAAAAAATAAAAACCCAATATTTTAACATTTCGTTTTATCTTAAATTACACCTTCATACTGGTGGTCCATGTGTCGACAGATATTTTGCCAAATGGTCCTTCGTAACCAAAGGGTTAGGAACCACTGAAGTAATGGAACCGATGAAAACTGTAGAGCACCTTAATTGCTTAGTTACTATTATATTTGATGCTAAATTTAGGACAGGACTAGAGGAGGATAATTCAGTGTTCTCAGTTTTTGACTTAAGGTAAGGAAAACCTGAGGTCTATTGCTGGTGTACTGCTTGTCTCGAGGAATGAATTTTAATGGCTCGTTGTATATCTTAAAGCTTCATCGTCCTTTACAGTAGAATACAGAATGTCACCCTTTACACTAGAAAACTAAAACTTTATACTGTTTTTACAAGATGGACAACCGCTAAACTATGGGATGGTGATGCTATTATCCTATGATCTATGAATAGTTTAATGACTTATGAATAGTTATGTGATACACATATTTTTAAATTAGTACGTTTCTACATAACGATAAATACTGCACTGATATTGAGGATTGTAGCAGTTTAAAATTATTTTACTATGAAAGGGTCCTTAAATTTTATGAGTGGAGGTTTTAAAAGTACTAATATTATTACAAAAGCTAACACCACCAAAGTAACGGTAACACGAGGCCACTTTGCCAAGAGACCACTTGTGACTTTATATTTAGTTAGCGTTGCGATAATTTAGTTATTAAGAACGCTGTAATACCAATGTCACAGAAAACCTGTGCTATTTAAGTTAAACTGTCCAAAAATAAAAATATATTTCACGTCAGGGCACATTCGACATGGCTTACGAAGTGGGGGCATCTCTGAACCTTCGCAACGTGCAAAACCTGACTCCACTCACTCTGGCCGCGAAGCTGGCTCGCACCGAGATCTTCTTCCACATCCTGAACATCGAGCGAGAGATCTACTGGCAGATAGGAGCGACCACCTGTGCTGCTTACCCCCTGGGACTTGTCGATACTATTGATACGGAGACGGGGCTGATTAGCAAGGATTCTGCGTTGAATTTGGTCGTGTTTGGAGTAAGATCTGATAACATATAATTACGTTATTTCTACGGCCTTTTCCGCTTCAGTCAAATCTACCATAGTAATAAGTATCCTACGTATCAATCTAAAATTTTTGAATATGTATGTGTGTTGGTTACTGTTTCACGCCAAAACTACTGGTCGAATTTTCCAGAAATTTGGCACATGCAAAGTTTTTTATACCGGTTGTACAAACAAATAAATATATAGTCCACTAATGTTAATTGGTCACTGCCATGCATGGTCATCTTTAAGTAACTTCATATAGAACAGGGATTCTTTATGAAGTCTATCACATATGTGTTGCGACTCCCGCGGACATCTTACTCCTCGGGAGTCTCTCGCCTTCTCTTGATCTAACGCCTCATGTGAAAGTGTGCCGGCACCCACACTTTTTGGTGTCTTCCCGGTCGAACTACATTGGCTCTGCCCCCTGGCAACTGGTCACTGACGGTTTGTGACCTAGATTAATAAAGAGATATTCATTATCGTGTTAGACGTGACCGATGCGGGTAAACACAGTGACTAATAATGTATTTTTTTAGGAAAAAGACGAGCATCTAGAACTGTTAGAAGGCATGCTGATCGACCTTCTAAAAACAAAATGGAACACATTTGTGAAATTTCGTTTTTATCAACAGTTTATTTTCTTCTTCTTCTATTTTTTGGTATCCTTAGTCTGTTTTACGATGCGACCGGGACCTCCTGAACATTCTTTGAATGCGACAGTTACTAATTCTACTTCTGGGACTTTACTTAATGATACTGAATTGATAATCGATTTTGGTATGTGTTCTTAATTTCTACATACCTATTATTAATATTGCTTATCGCTTTTAGCACTAATAGCTTCATACTAGATTTTTTCTGTGTCATATACCGTCGATGCTATAGATTCACATATAGAAGCATACTCAAACACTCAACCCTAGAACCCAAAAATGTAAATTCATCATTCAGATGTGTTTCTGGCCTGCCACCCGGAAGGTTCTGAGTTTGACCCGGAACCCTCTGCGTGTCAGACCCGTATGGTGACCGCTGACCACTTCGCCGCGCGATTTATCAAATAATAATGTACATGTAGTGTATTAATTGAACTATTGGTTCAATTCCTAGTTCTATCTCCTGATAAATTAATCAGTTGTTGCTTTCATTCGTAACTTACTAGACTTACTTACCTACTGCGATTTGATCAAGTTAAAGGAATTTAAGGAATCTTCCCGTAACTTTAAAACACACTTAAACTACTAGGCTATCGTTTCGCACTTAGGCAGCTTTTTCTTTTGCTAATAGCAGTTGTTTGTTCCGGAGGAAACTAAAGTTTTAAACTTAATTCCTTTGCGTTTTAGAGAACTGTTCGATATCACACGGTACAAATGAGTTGGAGGAAGGAGCAGTCGAGACTTTTAATGCAACAAAAGCTGGTGTACAGTGTGGTCGATTCAAAAGCCATCCAAGAGACAAAGATAAACGTAAGTGTAAAGAATTTGTGATGTCATTAATTGTTTCTTTTTATAAAATGTCTATTGGCTACAGTTACTTCCTACTGTCTACTGCATGAATGTTTGTTACTTCAGTCTTATAAAAAAATAATGTTATAAGTCTATCAATACATCCGCTCATGTTGTAATTATAATGAATATTAGTGTTCTCTTTTTCAATCTTGTTTATCTTCTCTGTTGTCCTGTGTTATATTCATATTGAAGTTATGTTTAGATATTTTGTGATGCTTTAAAAGAAGAGACAGATTACCTGTATCTGAGCAGTCTATGGGCAACTTGCCTATATTAGTTTTAGATGCCGAGGCAACAATGTATTCTAAATTTGTACCAAATTTGTTTTGGGAGCATAACACACAAGTTACCTGAAAAATGTTCGCATATTATATCGTATCGATGACCAAATCCTAGATAGATTTTTATGAGGTACCAATTACATCAGTTAGCTAAGTGACCTTTCGTTTAATTACTAACATTGGCAATGTTGTCACAGCGACAGAATCAACGAAGGAAATAGACATGGAAGATTGGTGGGAAGAGCTAACAGAAGAATGCCGGCTAATGAACTACGAGTCATGGCAGGCGAAAGTATGTATTTGTAACACAGAAATTTACTATACCTATTCTTTTTAGACCTAAACACTTTGATGGTTTGAGTTGCTTAAATTTTGAAGAACCAGTCCGACTCAAATAAATCTTTTGAATCTGATAGGTAATTTGTTGAGAAGATTGTAGGGCTATAGGTAAACAAAAGTAATTATTCTATCTGATGATTAAAATTTACTTCTCTCGTTATTTAGTCTAAGCGTTGTCATATATATACGTCGTAGGACAATGAGAAATGGTGATGTGATATATGACAGCTGGATAGAGTCGCAAGTGAGTGAAGATGAAAGAAAAATTGGAGAATTTTCGAGGTGGTAGAACCAGTGTAGTTCGACCGGGGAAGTACCACCGCCACACCTATTTTTGCATGAAGCATTTCTTGTGTTTCGATAGAAAAGTGTGATTGCCGGCACACTTTCACATGAGGCGACCATCATAGTCCTCGGGAGTAGCTACGCATCTGTGATTGACTTTAGATGGAACCCATGTTCTGTATGAAGTTGATTATAGATGTCCATGGGCGGCAGTGGTCACTTACCATCAGGTGGACTGCATGTTCGTTTGCTACGTCAGTCAGATAAAAAAAAAATGATGAGCGTTATTTTTAACGCTAGTAGAAGCAGCGCGGCATTATATTAAATGTATTAGAAATAAAACGGAGTTCTTGCATAGTTTTAAAAATTTACTATTATGAGTAGTAGTAGTAGTATTATGAGATTGTTATTTCTATTTGCATATTAATTTAACTTGTTTCTGTAATAACTATACTCTAATTGTAGTAGCCGAAAATCAATTTGTGAGCGAGATACATATACAATCCATTCATCAGCCCTTTGGAGTGGGAGGGTTATAAAGTTCCCCTGAGCGTACTCCCTATTATATACCCCCCATATTAAGGCCTCATACTGGCTGAAGGTAGTTACCAACATATAAAGTATGTTACTTTATATTATTCGCCGCGCTCGAGTTACTCCCAATATCCTCTCTTAAGCTCCCCAATTACATAATATATAAGGTTTTTGGCAGTAGTCGGTGTATCTGGTATGCATATCGGTGACATCAGTGAAAATTAACATTGACGACCCTAGTGGTGGAGCGGTTATCATACCGGTCTAGGTGCTTATGCGTCTTTGTGTGTCAATGCCACCCAGGACCCAGGAGAAAATCGTAATGTAGGACTATGAGTGTAGAAAGTTTTTTTATAGGACGGCACTGTTGCCCCCTGGATTTCATCCCTTAGTTCCTATTTCCACATTCATGCGAATAAGGATTGGAGATTTTGGCTTGCTATCATCCACACGGCACAGAGTTAATAGCCATGATGTGTTATTTGGACAAGTTAAGATATAAATCAGAACATAAATCAGATTTTCATTGAGGTTATATTATCAGTCAGTCTGAACGGTTTTAACTCAAATACAGCTGTTTTGACGTGAATGTTATATAACTCGGGACTGAGGGAATTAACTCTGTTTTGTTTCCAATTTATTTATAATGATGTTGATATTGGACTGCCTGTTACGGCAACAAACTCAATACTTAATTTACGATATATTTTACGTATTAACACTTATTTTAAAGTTAGTATGAACTCGATTGCTAAAAGCTTGTTTCAAATCACTACATAATATAAAACAAAGTCGCTTCCCGCTGTCTGTCCATAGTCCATAGCATACATAGATGCTTTGATTTTTAAAACTACGCTAGGGCTTTTAATGCAGTTTTTTTCGTAGACAAAGTGATTCAAAAGGAAGGGTTTTATGTATAATACAAGGATAATATAATGGAGCAACACTGGTAATTTTAGATTTTTGACTTGTAGTAAGTAATATTCAGCTACATGTTGAAATTTGTCTATACTTTTTTGGATACTTTTTTGAATTTTATTGTTTCTTTTTTATTGATACCTACCATTAGAGATCGCTAGTAACTACCAAACAAAGAAATATCGATTGACGAACATTTTGTTCGGCACTGGAGTATTTTGCCGATATTAACGCAGGAAAACTATCTCGAAAAAATGCAACTTTATAAATCGCGGACAAAAAGTATTTAAAAAGTTCATAATTTTTAAAATAAGATGGTCTACTAGTTTCCATCTTATTTTGTAAATATCGATTTCTAAACGAAAAATTACTATACAATCCATAACTCAATCGCAGGTCGGTCGAACTACACTGGTTCTACCAACCAGTGTAGTTCGACCGGGGAAGTACCACCGCCACACCTATTTCTAACGTGAAGCATATCTAGCGTTTCGATAGACGGGTGTGGTTGCCGGCACACTTTCACATGAGGCGACCATCATAGTCCTCGGGAGTAGCAACGCATCTGAGATTGACTTTAGATGGAACTCATGTTCTGTATGAAGTTGATCACAGATGTCCATGGGCGGCAGTGATCACTTACCATCAGGTGGACTGCATGCTCGTTTGCTACTTCAGTCAGATAAAAAACAAAAAAAAGATTTCTAGTCTAAGTAATAATAGTAAATTGAATTTCCAAGGTAAGAATTTCCACGGAACTGGTGCTATGGTTGGGAGCATTGGTGTACATCGGAGGGGCTTTGCATGAAGCTAGATTTCTTGGCCTCAAAATGTTCGTCGAGAACCTGAGTACTGTGCCGTCCCGGTACGTTCCAATTTGTTAAGGTGGCCATTCACACTACGACGGTCGCACGGACTGTCGCACGAACTAAGGTATGCGACAAGTTCGATCGTGAATGGCTTGGTCCTAAGGCGGACTGTACGACCAAGGTCATGTAGCAGGTTTGTTGAAGTATTCAACTTGAACTGTCGTTGCGTTAGTCCGTTCGACACTCCGTGCAACCGTTGTAACGTGAATGCCCACCTTTAGATAAAACATCGTTTTAGATATTTTAAATTGCAATCTTACACGCGTGTACACACACTTACCTAATGTGATGCTACGATCTTATGGTTCATAGAATCATAATAACTAATACCCAATTCTGAAAAACATTTAGTCATTTGAATTTATCAATAATTCTGCTTTTTGTTTGAACTTATACAGCTCTGCGTGACTAACATTGCTCTTTTAGTTTTTTTTTCAAAAATGCGAGCACATTTTTTTCTGCAATATTCTGATTCTGTATGAGGTGCAGAATCAGAATTATACACTTTTACATGAGACGACCGTCACAGTCCTCGGAAGCAGCAACGCATCTGTGATTGACTTTAGATAGAATTTCATGTTCTATGTGAAGTTGTCCATGTGCGGCAGTGACCACTTACCATAAGGTGGACTGCATGCTCGTTTGCTAGTTCAGATCTATAAAAAAGAGGTCATGTGATCTGGTGATCGTCGTCAAAATTGTATGAAGATAACTCTATTTCAGAGTGAGTTTCTCTTCTCAGATGGTGGAAGATCACCTCGCCATGATCATCATGCTCACCACCGCATTTCTTCCTTTCTTTTTTTTGTAAAATTCTGATTTTTTATAACGTCCTCACCATGTGATCGTGTGACCGTCGTGAAAATTATATGAAGAAAACAATATTCCAGTGTGATGTTCCTGTTTTCCTGCCTCCTCATGATTGCGATGCCCACGCTGCGGCTGTGGTGTGCCGAGGAGGCGGAAGACCACCTGGCCGTGATCATCATGCTTACCACCGCACCATATTTCTTGTTCTTCTGTCGGTAAGTTAGAGTTGTCTATGTAATAAATATCGTAGTTTTTTATACTTAGTAAAAATTGAACTATTCTTTTTATTTTTATCCCTTTAGTTAATGAATTTAACTTAAAGGGGCTAGGCAGTAATTACTGGGCATTTTTTGGGTAACTGAACTTTATAACTTAAAATTGTTGAATTTAATTTGTGCGGGTATGCAAACGAGCAATATAATCTCCCTTTACTAAGTAGTAAAGAATATTTATATATACGTATATATTTTTTGTATCTGTTTCCAGAGGATTTAAGACCGTGGGACCATTCGTGGTGATGATCTACAGAATGGTGATGGGAGATCTTCTTCGCTTCGTTTGTATATATTTGGTCTTTGTAATGGGATTCTCTCAAGGTAATCTTGGTAATTCTAAAATATTCCGTATTATTTTACTATATTAAATAATTCCTTTAATATTATAATAAAAAGTTCTATATATGTAGGAGCCATTTGAATACTTAATATTTTATATCAATTTTTTTACAAAGAGGATTTCATTGTGTAGGGAAATATAAAAAACAAACAAAAACAGATGAAGTCTTTTTATTGCTTACTAGTTAGACAAGTACACCAGAAAACTTCGCGAGCTCATGAATAACACCTTTGCTAAAGATCATCACATGATCAAATGAATAGTTTACGATTCTATTGAGGACATACAGACAAACATTCATTTTTATAAAGAAGAGGAAGAAGATGATTTGGACCTATTTTATCGCGGATTGTACCTATTACATTTTTATACGCAACTGGTTACCATGATAAGTTTAAAAGATGAAGAATTAAAAAATCGCTTATGTTATCTGCTTTTATCTGTTCTACAGATGAACGCCTATTGAGTTACAAATTAATATTCAGCTTAGTTGTGGCGTTGCTTATCCTTCATAGGGTTCGTCTTTAGGGTTCCATACCCAAATGATAAAAACTGAAATCTATTACTAAGACTCCGCTGTCCGTCTGTTTCATGAGCTCTCATACAAGCACGAGCTGACAGTTTTAATTTTCACAGATGATGTATTTCTGGTGCCGCTATAACAAAAAGTACTAAAAAGAGAATTTCATAAAAAAATAGGGGGGTTTCAATACTACAAACGTGATTTTTTGTCGTTATTTATAGATGATAGTACGGAACCTTTCCTGCGCGAGTTCTTCTCGCACTTAGTCAGATTTATTTATTTGTTAACAACACCATTGTGATTTAAAATTACTGATTTAATTTCCAGCATACTATGTTATTTTCCTATCATTCGATGATCCTGGTACTCCCGATGGTGTCGACGACGCTGGCTCCAACTCCATGCCTTCACCCATGGAGAGTGTGATGGCAATGTTCCTCATGTCACTAACATCCTTCTCAGACTACTATGCTGCCTTCGAAAATACTCGACACGAAACAGAAGCTAAAGTAATTTACTTTACTTTCTTTCATTTAGTTCTTATAGATAGTAAAGTGACAGTAAGAAACGAGCGAGACACAAAAGTAAATACTTGTAAAAAAATGTTTCTAAATGTTACGCTAAGAACTCACGGAGCGATTTTCACCCGTGGCCGCCACAGCTTCTATAGAATGCAAATACAAATGTAAAAAATTAAAACAAATCTCACGACGCGTTTTTCGCCCGCGATGCGCACGGGACAAAAACGATCCGTGAGTCCTTAGCCTTAAGGTAGTTGAATATATTAATGGTAAAATAACAAGAAAATATTTTAGAAACACCAAACAGATCGTTTCAACAATCATTATTTGTATTTTTCAAAATTAACAATGTTAATAGAGCGGTTCTAAAATGTTCGTCATATTTCTTTTTAGTTACTGTTCGTGGTATACATGATAATAGTGGCGATACTGTTGGTAAACATGTTGATCGCCATGATGGGCAACACGTACCAGAAGATAGCGGAGACGCGCAACGAGTGGCAGCGGCAGTGGGCGCGGATCGTGCTGGTGGTGGAGCGCGGGGTGCCGCCCGCTCAGCGGTTGAAGCAGTTGCTGGCGTATAGCCAGCCGATGGCGAGTGGGAAGCGCGCTTTGGTTTTGAGGATAAATCAAAAAGTAACTTTAGTTATACATATTATTATTTTTATATATATTTTTTTTCATCCATTTTCTCTAAGGTGTCTTCTCTGTATATCCTCCTTGGGAAAGTTTTATATTTTTTTCTTTATCGATTTTCTCTAAGGTTAGGGTATGTTTTTTTTTAATGGCAACAGTTTATTGTGACCAGTTACAAATGTTACATTTACGTATAACGTTTAAATGAATATAAATGTAAACATTGAACAAAATTCAGTTGAGTATCTTACGAGTTTTATTGGCTCAAATGTTGATCGTGGAAAGAAAAAATGGGATACAAAGTAGTAAATTTTGTCATTACTTAACGTGACATTATATTTTTAGTACTAGTTAAAATATGAATTATACGTTATTACTCTTAAGAATTTAAAAATATGTGAAGGCCCGAGTATTTAAAAATTCTGTAAGATATACATCCAGCAAAATAATAAAACCGAAACTATTTTCGTATTTAAAAGTTTTTTTTTGCAGGATGAAGATAAAGAGGAGATGAAAGAAATACTGGAGATGAAGCGAACTCATCAAAAGATTGTGGCGAAGAGGCAGCAAAAAGAAGAAGAACTTAGAAATGCTAGGGGTCAGATCGCACCGCCGCTAGTTAGAAATTACCCGACAAAAAAGTAAACAATAAAAAAGAATAATTGGTATAGAATAAATAAAACAGAAATACATATTTTATTGCTAGAAAAAAATTAATAATCAAAGATCATTTAAAGAAAAGTATATCATGTTGTAGTAATTCGATAATAAGTGCTATTTTTATTACTCAGATAAATAATCGGTCATGACTTCAAGAGATATAGCTTATAAATACAGAAACTGATTAGATACGTGCAAAGCAAATATAATTTTATCCGTTAATTAATACTTATCTACATGTAACCGTCTTTACATTCATAGTGCTCAGATCAATTAATTCTTTAGTAGCGGTAACATTGAAAACATTGGTGAAATGGAGAAAACAGTTAAAAATAAAGTTGTTCTTGTAACCGGAGGTGCTTCTGGCATAGGATTAAGCATAGTAGATATTTTTTTAGAACATGGTGCAAAACTAGCCATAATAGTCGATATAAATGAAGAACTTGGAACAGAAGCAGTGAAATCAATGTCGTCAAAATATGGAAGTGATAAAGCAGTTTTCTTGAAATGTGACGTTACTGTAAATTTAGATGAGACTTTTGATTTTGTAATAAAAAAATATACTTACATCGATATACTAGTGAATAATGCAGGCGTTGGGAGTGAGAACTCAATAAAAACTACTATAAACATTAACTTAATATCGGTAATGGAGTGGTCAGTTAAGTTTTATGACCACATGAGACAGGATAGAGGTGGACATGGAGGAACCATAGTCAACATGTCTTCTATCTATGGTTTAAAAGCTACGCCTTTCGCAACACTATATCACGCTTCAAAATATGGTGTCATTGGATTTAGTAAATCATTGGGCCATGAATACAATTTTAAGAAGTCTGGTGTTCGTGTTGTGACGCTGTGTCCTGGATTTACATATACAAAAATGACTGCAAACTTGGTCATAAGAGATGATGATGCGATTGAGGATTTTCTGAAAGAAGCAAAATCTGATGAATGGCAAGAACCTGCCGCTGTGGGAAAAGGTGCAGTAGAGGTTGTTGAAAAAGCAGAAAGTGGTACAGTATGGGTTGTTAAAAGGAGCAATCCAGCTTTCATGGTGGAAGAGTAAAAATGTGGGCCATACCTAAAATGTAAATACCTTGTATTTACAGAATTAAATTCATTAAAAAAATATTGTTTAATAAAACTTGTATTATTACCAGATTTTCCAAATGAAAGAGTGTATTTATATTTTTGGGGTTCTGTATTCTTAACGCCAATACAAAAAAAGAAACTCCACTTATATCACTCTTTTGTCTGTTTGTTCGTCACACATTTTTTTCTTTTTTATGCATGCATAATACAGGTATACCTAATCTATATATTAGTTATGGGCCGATTCTAAAGTAACTCGAAAAACGCATTGAGTGTATGATTGTAAACCTTCAATTTCTCAAGTCTATAATGCAAAAGTACTTACTGCCTCCCTAAACCATAGAAGTTAGGAATTTGTTATTAGCACATAGCGGGGTTCCTAAGCAGAAACATTTTCACATTAATTCCAAGATTTAATTGAAGTTTTTGAATTGAAGTGTTTAATTGAAGAATAAAAGCCTTTTATTAAACTTTATCTAATTTAACTTTATTTAACCAATTTCTGTAAAGTTGCATATAGTAAATTATTTTTTTGAAAAATAACGTCATAAAGAAGTTTCACTTCTTACGAGTGTACGCTAGTACACGCACGCATTTTTTTTTTCGATTCAACAGCTGAAAGTAGGTATGTACAATTGCATTGTTATTCGTATCTTACGTCACGCATTAGTACTAACGACGAAGACTATTAGGCTATAACTATAACTCGAAATATGTAATTTTAAACCAGAGCCAAAGTACTATTAACAATAATAACATTTTAAATAGTCTACTAGTATCATAAAGTATAAAATAATGAACCTGATAACTAAAATCTTTTATATCTAATCAATAAAACCGTTCTAAGATTATCGTTATTGATTTGACTTATGTAACTAATATTCGTAATTTAGAGTTACAATAAAATTGCCCGTTGAATGAGACCAAATTGAACAGTAATTAACATAACAGCATTATTTTAGGGTAATTAAAGTAGAATAAAAACTGAACATTATGTTCACCGAATTATAACTTAATAAGTCTCAATTGGACCAGATGGACTGATGATCTGAAGAAGACTACAGGTGCTTCAGATGGCTCAGGGCTTTTCGAAGTGGCGTAGATGAAGAGAAGACCATGTCCAGCAGTGGACTTTCAAGAGTAGATGGATGGATGACGTTTCAATTTTAATAGACTACAGGTTAATAGACTTTATTTCCACCGCACCACTCGCCGAAGGATGAGGTTCCATCCGCATCAACTGGACCCGTGGCGGTCCTCCACGGTTCGGTTTGCACGCTCGTTTTTGCCACGGACGTGCAAGATGTGGAATGAGCTTCCTCCTGAGGTATTCCCGGAGCGTTATGATATGGGGCTCTTCAAAAAAGGTGCGAAAAGAGCTCTTCTACAAAGCCGGCGATGCATTGGCAACTCCTCTGATGATGCAAATGTCCATAGGCGACGTTGACTACTTTCCATCAGGTAGCCCGTCTGCTTTATCGCCAGGTTCATTTATAAAAATAAAAAAAAATACTATAAAGCTTTTACATGTAATATTCGTCTATGTATTTACTTTCGAGTTATTTCAAAAAGTACCCACTGGGAAAACTGGTTTTAAATTAAAACCGTTTTTTAACAAAGACACCCGGCTTGCTTCTAGTTTCATCCACAACGAAGTTATGGGGGATCAAAATGGCCACCGAGCCGCTATTTTGCTCGATTTGGCGAGAACACTGTCGTGCCCGCAGATGAGGATAAGATTTTCCAATTATGGGTATTGAAATTAATACAAATATCGCTTAGATATTAAGTAGTTATAATAGTATTCAAATACTCTAGATCACTTGAAACATATATAATCTAGACACTTCATTTACATCGTGAGAAATTAAAAAGCCTTGAGTGCTTTTCTTCATCAACACTTTAAATTATATTATATTTATTAAGTTAGCAATTGACCAAAATAAATATTTCAAGTGCCATTTTTATTACTTAGATAAATAAATAATCGGTTATGACTTCAAAAGACAGCTGATAAATACAGAAAGTGATTAGATACGTGTAAAGCAAATATAATTTTATTTTAATTAATACTTATCTACATATAACCACGTCTTTACATTGATAGTGCTCAGATCAATTAATTCTTTAGTAGCGGTAACATTGCAAACATTGGTGAAATGGAGAAAACCGTTAAAAATAAAACCGTTCTTGTAACCGGAGGTGCTTCTGGCATAGGATTAAGCATAGTCGATATTTTTTTAGAACATGGTGCAAAACTAGCCATTATAGCCGATATAAATGAAGAACTTGGAACAGAAGCAGTGAAATCAATGTCGTCAAAATATGGAAGTGATAAAGCAGTTTTCTTGAAATGTGACGTTACTGTAAATTTAGATGAGACTTTTGATTTTGTAATAAAAAAGTATACTTCCATCGATATACTAGTGAACAATGCAGGTGTTGTGAGTGAGAAATCAATAAAAACTACTATAAACATTAACTTAATATCGGTAATGGAGTGGTCAGTTAAGTTTTATGACCACATGAGACAGGATAGAGGTGGACATGGAGGAACCATTGTCAACATGGCTTCTATCTACGGTTTAAAAACTACGCCTTTCGCAATACTATATCATGCTTCTAAATATGGTGTTATTGGATTTTCTAAATCATTGGGTCATGAATACAATTTTAAGAAGACTGGTGTTCGTGTTGTGACTCTTTGTCCTGGATTTACAAACACAGAATTGACTGCAAACATGACTATAAGAGATGACGATGCGTTTGAAGATTTTATAAAAGAAGCGAAGTCTAGTGAATGGCAAGAAACTGTCGCTGTAGGAAAAGCTGCAATAGAGGTTGTGGAAAAAGCGGAAAGTGGTACAGTATGGGTCGTTAAGGGTAACCGTCCAGTGGTCATGGTGGAAGAGTAAAACATTACGAACTAGCTAAAATGTAAATACTTTGTTCCAAATTGTTAAATTTATGAAAACCTTATACTGCATGAAACTTTTACTTTTACAGATTTCCCAAAATAAAAGTACGCCATTAAAAAAACTGAAATCCAATTAGATGATTCGTGTGTTAGCTTCTCCATCACACCTATGTTGCTGTTTTTACGGATATATATGGCTGGAGGTATGAAAATCTTTATATTAGTTATTATAGGGTGACAATCCTCTAAACTATCACTATATTATACACGACATAGGTACTTATCACTAACCCAATTCTCAAGAAACTCGAAAAAACATTGAATGTATCATACACTCATATAAAAAGGTCGTATTTTTACAAAAATAAAATGAAAGAGAATACCCAAAAATTGTTGCCTACTGCGCTCACGCCTAGCTACCTCACTGCCAGCAACAGAAAAAAAACAACATTCCCATTCGCATTCGCATTCGCGAATGTCGGTAAGGGATATTCGCATTTGGGAATGCCAAATAATAACATTAGTTACATCTCTAGTTGTAATAATAACATAGACGCTCTAACGCGAACATGTAACTCGAAATAAGTAACTTAACATGAGGCTAAGTACAAATAAAATAATCATAATATTTTAAATAGTCCACCGGTATCGTATGGTGTAAAATACCAAATACCAAAAACTATTATTATATCTAATCAATGAAACCATTTTGACATTATCGTTTTTTATTTCACTTATGTAATTTATATTCGTATTATTTCGAGATACGACAGGATGTGTCGTTATAAAATTGCCTGTTGAAGTAGTCGAAAATCAACGGTAATCAGCATAGAGGTATAATTGTATAGTAATTGAAGTAGAAATAAAAGTAAACTTAATATTTACCGAAGTCTCAATTGAACTTGGTGGACTGATGACCTGAAGAAGATCAGAACCCGTTGCAGTGGTGCAGATCAGGAGAAGTGAACTTTCAAGAGCTGATGGGTTGATGAAGTCTCAATTTTAATTATATTTTGTGAAGTTAATAATAGAAGACAGTTTTTATTTACTACAAAGCTTTTATATGTATTTTTCGACTTTGTATTTTATATTTTCGAGTTATTTGAACACACCAATAAGGAAAATGAGTTTTACTTAAAACCGTGTTTTAACATAGGAGGGAGACTATTTTTAAATAATATCATCACACTAGCTGTACCCGCGGCTACGCCCGCGTGCAAATCAATGTATCGCAAAGTTTTTCCCGCGCAAATCTCCACTCAGTGGGAATTCTACGATAAAAGTAGTCTACATGTTGTTCCTTAACATTTTCTATAGTAAAAAACCCGTAAAATCGGTTTAGCCGGTCAAGGATTACCCGGTCAAACACAGGGTGAAAAAACGGATTTTAAGTGTGTATTTGTGGGTAGGTGCATATTGTTATGTAAAATGTTATGAAAATAAGACGAATCAGAATATCTTAAACCCCTTTTCAAACAACGCCTCCACATTTAAACCAAAGCGCATCGATTATAAAGATGGATTTTAACTTTTATGAATTGAAAAATACTATTTTAAGTAATTTTCGAAATTCAAATAAGCGAAATTCAAATAACTATGAATTAAGAACATCATCTATTTTAACTTACTTTGACACACTTTGTTAATCTAAAATTAATTTAAAATATGTTGTTATTTAAATGCATGTTTTCTATAACATTATTTATAATGAACATATCATAAACATAAAAAGAAATAATAATGTTGACCTTGCTCGTTTGTTATTAGAGCCAAGTGTTCATCAACCATGCTTCAATATTCATAAATGCAATTATTTATCACAAAAGTTGCAAAAGCTTCTTTATAATAATAATTCATGATATAATTGTTATATCTGTTAGACTGTAATGGAACGCAACCATGTTCTAGTTAGTATGATTCTCTGTATTTGACGTCTGTTCTTTTTGGTCAATGACATTTGTAATATAACGCCATTGTACTCTTGCTCGATATTAAGTTGTAGTAATAAAATATTTTCATACCACCAATACCACGATTTTTCCTTCATGGTAGCAGAGCGTGGTTCGGATACATTACGTGTGGTACAGTTGGAGTCGAAATATCAGAAAAAATACAACTTCTGTTGAAATTGGATAGTTGAGGTTATAACGACAACGTGGTACTCGCGTGAAGTCATATAAAAGGCGTTATTTTGTACTTCACCACAATAAAATGAGCTCCAACATGTTCAATTTGGAGAAACTGATTGGAAGAGAAAATTTCGCGACCTGGAAATTCAGTATGAAAACATATTTAGAGCACGAAGACCTTTGGTGTTGTATCGAGCCGCCGGCTGACAAAAGCCCTGTTGATGCCAGTAAGGACATTAAGGCGAAAGCAAAGCTGATTTTACTACTCGATCCTTCGAATTATGTCCATGTACAGGAGTGTTCAACCTCAAAAGAAGTGTGGGAAAGTCTTCAACGAGCTTTCGATGATAGTGGACTCACACGAAGAGTTGGTTTACTAAAAGATTTAATTAATACGACATTAGAATCAAGCAATAGTGTCGAGGAATATGTGAGTAAGATCATGAACACTGCCCACAAACTGCGCAACATTGGATTTAATGTTAACGATGAGTGGTTGGGAACGTTGATGCTGGCAGGCTTGCCGGACGAATACAAACCTATGATTATGGGTCTCGAAAGCTCGGGGATCAAGATAAGTGCGGATTCCGTAAAGTCTAAGCTCATACAAGAAGTCAAGACACCTAAGTCTGCTGCTTTTTTTACAAACCTGAAGAAATCGAAGTATCACACCCAATCAGTCAAACCGAAGGGGCCAAGATGTTATAACTGCAACAAACATGGTCATTTGGCCAAGTTCTGTAAGCAATCGAAGAAGACAGCAAATAAAGGTGAAAGTTCCAGTTATGTAGCTGCCTTTTCAGCGACTGTCGACCAAAATGTTAAAGATAAATGGTTAATTGACTCCGGTGCATCCATGCACATGACAAGTAGAGATGATTGGTTGTACAATGTCACTGAGCCATCAGTAAAGAGTGTAACTGTAGCAAATAGAGAGCCATTAGCTGTAAAGGGAGTCGGATGCGTTGATATATACTTAAACCAGAATGATAAAGTACAAGTCCAGAATGTTCTGTTTGTTCCTGGGTTAGCTGCAAATCTCCTTTCTGTCAGCACTATTGTGAAGAGTGGATGTAATGTGACATTCAACAATAAGGGATGTGATATTCAGAACTCTAAAGGGAAAGTTATATGTTCTGCAGTATTAAACAATAACTTATATATAATGAATACTAGCCAAGAAGTGGCTCACTTGACCTCAAGTTCTGTGAATTCTAATGACACTTATCTGTGGCATCTGAGAATGGGACACTTGAATATGTCAGATGTGAGAAAATTACCAGACAGTGTAGATGGTGTGACTCTGACTCCGGATAAAGGTAATGTCATAACCTGTATTAATTGTTTTGAAGGTAAACAAGCAAGAAAGCCATTTAAAAATGTAGGTTCAAGAGCAGCAGCACCACTTGAACTAATACATTCAGACTTATGTGGCCCCATGGAAAACTTGTCATATGGAGGTATGAGATATTTTATTACTTTCACCGATGACTATACACGCATGGTCCATGTGTATTTTCTCAAAGACAAAATGAATGTTCTTGAGACATTTAAAGACTTCAAATCTAAAGTAGAGAATGAATTCAATTTAAAAATTAAAAAGCTCCGCACTGACAATGGAAAAGAATACTGTAATTACAATTTTGAAAAATTCTTATCTAATCATGGTATTATTCATCAGACCTCTACCCCTTACACTCCCGAGCACAACGGGCTGGCGGAGCGAATGAATAGAACATTAGTGGAACGAGCAAGATGTATGTTATTCTATGCCAACTTGGAGAAGAAAGTTTGGGCTGAAGCTTTATCAACGGCTGCATATATTATAAACCGGTCACCTACAAAGTCTTTGGAAGGTAAAACACCATATGAGTTATGGAGAGGTAAGAAACCCAATTTATCACATTTAAAAATATTTGGTTCAGTTGCTATGGTACATATACCCAAAGAGAAACGTCAAAAATGGGACAAAAAGTCTAATGAAATGATTTTGGTAGGTTATTGTGAAAACTCCAAGGGATACCGTCTAATGAACCCTATAACACATAAAATAATAAAAAGTAGAGATGTTGCTTTTATTGAGAAGTATAATAATAATGTCAGTGTACCCATTATAAGTGATGCTCCAGTAACTGATAGTCAATCAGCCTGTGGTAGTCAGCCTTCTGTGACAAGTGGCGCATCAGATAGTATATGTTCCACTCAGAATAAAATACACACACATGAGTCATCACAGACAGAATTGGTCACTCAGTCATGCAAAGGCGAAGACTCAAGTGAGTATGAAACTGATACCGGGGAACTAGATGAAACATACTATCCTCCCCGCCATGTAAGTCAGCGCTATGACAGCAATGTGACGGTAAGGCCACAACGGTCAACAAACAAACAAAAAGGGGACCATAAAGAGAACTATATGTGTTTATATACCGATTTGACTGATCCACAGACTGTTGAAGAGGCTTTGTCATCACCACAAAGCAGTGAATGGAGGCAAGCCATGAATAATGAATACAGTTCCTTGATGAAGAACAAGACATGGAGCTTAACGGATCTTCCTCCGGGTAAAAAGGCTTTACCCTGCAAGTGGGTGTACAAAAAGAAAACTGATCAAGATGGAAATGTAGTACGCTATAAGGCAAGGCTTGTGATTAAAGGCTATGCTCAAAAATGGGGCACTGATTATGAAGAAATATATTCACCAGTTGTCAGGTATACAACTATCCGTTATTTGTTTGCATTAGCAGCTAAATATGATCTACAAATAGATCAAATGGATGCAGTGTCAGCGTTTCTCCAGGGTGAAATTGATAAAGAAATATACATGCAGCAACCTGAACAATATAAACAAGGACCTCAGGTATGCAAGCTACATAAATCTATATATGGACTTAAGCAGGCCAGTAGATTGTGGAACACCAAATTGAAAAATGCTTTGCAAGAGTTAGGAATGCAACAATCAAAAACTGATCCATGTGTCTATTATGATGCTAAAAATAAAACATTTATTGCTGTATGGGTCGATGACTTAATGTTATTTACTGCTCACGAGTCAACTAAAATATTTCTAAAGGAAAAATTAAAACAATATTTTGAAATGAAGGATATTGGACCGTCCAGTCTGTGTGTGGGCTTACATATTACCAGAGACCGAGGAAAGGTAATAATAGATCAGGAAAAGTATATAAAAGAAATTTTACTACGTTTCAGAATGTCAGACTGCAAACCTGTGAAAACACCATTTGAAGTTGGCTTGAAGTTCAGTGAAAAGGCAGAAGATATGATTGAATGTCCTTATCAACAAGCCATTGGTTCCTTACTCTACTTGGCTCAAGGTACTCGCCCCGATATATCTTTTGCTGTGACCACATTGAGCAGATTCAACAAAAACCCAAATAGTGAGCACTGGGCTGCAGTGAAGAGGATATTTAGATATTTACAAGGCACCAAAGACTTCAAGTTAGTCTACACCAAAGATGGTAATAAGGACATAATAGGATATTGTGATGCAGACTGGGCCAGCGACATACGCGATCGCAAGTCTTGCACTGGCTATTTATTTATATTACAGAATGGTGCTATTTCGTGGCGGTCACACAAGCAACAGACAGTTGCCTTGTCGACAGCCGAGGCAGAATACATGGCGATGTCCTCCGCGGCGCAGGAGGCGCTGTGGCTGCAGCAGCTGCATGGCGAGCTCGGTCATGAGCTAAACAATCCACTCATTATTTATAGTGATAATCAAAGTGCTATAAAGCTAACTGTAAATGACTGCTATTTACCTAGATCTAAACACATAGACATCCGTTATCATTTTCTGAAAAGTCATGTTAATAATTTAAAAATTAAGTTTTTGTTTATAAAAGGTGATGAAATGATAGCGGATAATTTAACCAAGGGTACTACTTCAGATAAACATATGTATTGTGTATCAAACATGGGGTTGTGTTCCAAGGGAGGGTGTTAGACTGTAATGGAACGCAACCATGTTCTAGTTAGTATGATTCTCTGTATTTGACGTCTGTTCTTTTTGGTCAATGACATTTGTAATATAACGCCATTGTACTCTTGCTCGATATTAAGTTGTAGTAATAAAATATTTTCATACCACCAATACCACGATTTTTCCTTCAATATCTTATTTAGATACTGATCGACTTATTAATGTTAGTATTTTGCTTAAAAGACTATAAATTGTATTTTGTCCTTAATATTTATTTTCTCTAAAAATGTACGGGTGTGGTCAATAACATAACTTTATGCAATAATAGTTAAGAAACTATTTATGTAACATGAACATGGAGTGACAAATGGAGTCGATAAATTTATTTTGAAACAATGTTAAAAAAAATTATCGCCTTTGAATTATTGGATTCGAATAACTATTTTACTATAATAGTATGACGCGCCATCTGTTATCAATTGGGAATCCCTGTACTCTAAGAGCGATTTTACATTAGGTCGGAAGCTGCGCGGCCGCAGCGCGTCAACGGATGCTTTTATATTATTGAAATATTTCATAAATTAAATTAAAATCAATTTGAATCACATCTATTTTTATGATAATTGATAGTTACAAATTTATACGTATTATTTTTGAACGAATTTAGAATGGCATCCGGGCGGCCATTATGGCTACTGTCATGTCACACATGTTTACATTAGAATTTAACAAAATACGCGACAATCCGAATTTTACGGATATATGTTGTCGACTCAAAATCAATGTTTTTTTATGTTTTATTATTTAGATAAGGTTTTAAGTAAGTCTATCGTACCCCTTGACGGACTTGTCAATATGGGACTTTGTCAAAAACGAACTTCCATACAAACATTTATGCCCGATTTTAACGCTTTCAACCCATTTTTTTCGATAAAAAGCAGCCTATGTCCTTTCTCGAGGTCAACACTATTTTTGTGCCCAATTTCATAAAGATCGTTTCAGTTGTTTAGGCGTGAATAAGTAGCAGACAGACAGACAGACAGAGTTACTTTCACATTTATAATATTAGTAAGGATTAAGGGTATCAAATGAAAGCTGGGAATATTATGTCACTTTTATGTTACTATTTGACGCAAAATAAAAATTATATTATTAATTTTAACGCAAAGCGTCAAATTAAAACACAATGTATATAACTGTTTACAAACGATCAATTCAAGATTAAGTACATAACACTAATTAATTATGGTTAATTGAATTTCGATCATTAAGCGAAAATTATTTCGTTAACCTTTTATTTCGAATTGCTATGAGATCAATATTAAATTATCATAACTCAATTTTCAACAAATTTGAAATATGTAGGCATCATTAAATTACATTTCATCTGTGTCCTAGTTTTCATTGACACAAACTTAGTAGTAGCAAAGTATACACGTGGTGCGTCTACTGACACATTTTTCAATTTGCATAGCGGTAAACATGGAGAAATTGAAAGGTCAGACGCAACGGTGAATTATTATCTAAGAATATTCCATATTTCCATATTCCGAGTTACGACACATTTGTCGCTCTGCAGATAACGAAGGTGTAAATTGTGGCCGTGTCACGGTTCAACTTCATTTCACTGTTTCCTCATTGTTTGAGCCAATCTTTAAGCTTCCAAAACAAACATCATGTGACCACTATCGATCTTGTTTGATAGGATGATGGTGATTGATCCGCAAATAGAGATTATAGATTATTAGGTATGTTGTAAGACCACAAAAATGTAGGTGACTTTTACATTATACTTTAACAAAGTTACATAAAATTAAATGTTGAACCGATTGCGATTTTTCTCTAAAACCATCACCTATTTAGGCCTTTTATAGCAGATTTAAGTGCTGCTGTTCTCTATGATAACTATTTATTTATTTATTTGGGAAACAAACAATTCACTTTATAAATACAAAAAAAATACTAAACTATACCTATTCTATTATAACGAAAGCTGGAAACGTGGCGCGATGGAAGGGTATATTGTTAAGTAGTTAAGTACCTATCGTTATTATAAAGAATTAATGCAACATCTAATCCAGTGTCTTCCGGAAAGGTCATCCAATGTCATCGACTATGACCACACGTACAACACAGCTAAAGACGTTGATGGCGTTGATGACGACATTTTTATATGAAAGGCCTATGTCTAGTTTGGTCGTCAACCTATTACTATGTTATTGTTGAACAAGAGTTTTCATCAGAGTAAGCGTGACATAGACCAAAGTGTACTGTGCTGGTCAATAGTGATGCGGCACACACCCTCAAGAACTTTGTTTAAAGAACACTCAGGAGATAATTAATTGCCAGTACACATATACCGTAAAAATCCACTGAATTCTCTGCTAAGCTCGTTCCTACACGTGTTTGAGATTCGAAGCTCAAAACTCTGATTGAGGCGGAGTTTTAACCGCTACGCTAGCTTGGTACATGCTTCACGCGATTTGTCATAATTTAACACAACGTTGCTATACCGACCTTCCAAAGAATTACATACTGAATTCGGTACCTCCACTGTTTAACGATAAAATTTGTCAATAGTTTCAACCATGAACTTCATTGAGTATTGAGAAAGAATATTTCATAGCATACTTAGATTAAATATTAAAGATAAATATTTTTTTACATTAAAGTTGCAAGTGTATGAATTTTACGAGTTGACCGACACGGATACATTATTACTCTGGAGGTTCGAAAGTCTCGTATGATTGTTTCTTTAACCTTCAACCTCAACCATGCGGTAGTAGTTGTGCTTCCAGAGTTAAAGATGAAATGGTTTAACTATTTTTTCAGAACGCACCTGGATTCGTCTGACCTTATCAGCCCATTGTGCTCCGTTGAGGTGGGCGTAGAAATCCGCCACACCGTCTGGTGTTTACGAGGATATGTGATCACACATGCCGCCGTATGTCCCGGGGTCACTGACCAGGCGGTTCGAGCATTTACTCTTGCTGGCCACAACCTCGGAAGCCCCCATATAGCCAACTCTTATGATAGGCAGGGGATCCCGTAGCCCTATTTTTTCTTGAAACAGGGACAACGGTTCCACCACCTACAACAATAAAATAATTCCGTATAACATGAATTGATTATGGCTTTCTTACGAATTGAGACATGCAGACGAAAAATGTCATTAATAAATTTATTAGTAAAAGGTAATAAGTCCCTGTCATATAACGGTTATGAAATACTTGTATTGGTTTTTTTATTTGTTTGATAAATATAATTACAATCAATTTGGGTAACATTGAACAGCGGTGTAACTTTGAACAAAGTTGTGAAAAAAATATATTAATTTATTACATGGAAACTTCTTGTTGTTTCAATATCGTACCTGCGTAAAATGGTTTGCCAAAATGTTGTAATAGCAATGAAAGTAAAAAAAGGTACCTTTCAATGTCATAATTTTAAAAAATACCGCCTTTTCCGTAGTGAAGTTGTTGCAAGTGTTTGATGCTTCATTTTGAAATAGCAATTATAATATAAAACTTACCGTAAACAGGTGTGTTTTGGTGTTTATCTTTAAAATGTATATTGTGTATTGTTATTTTGAAACTGTACTATCCGTATCCCATGTTGAATATTGCGTAAAACTGTTAAACTTTTGACGACGTCGAAATTGGATGTTATATGGGTAACTTTGAACGGTTCAAAGTTACCTGTATCATAAAAAAATATTTTTTTCGGAGGCTCAGGGTCGCTCAGCGTGCTATGGAGAGGGTTATGCTCGGAATTTTGCTACGAGACATGATTCGCAACGATGAAATCCGTAGACGAACGAAGCTTACCGACATAGCTCTCAAAATTAGCAGACTGAAGTGGCAATGGGCCGCCACATCGCTCGTAGGACCGATAACCGATGGGGAAGAAAGGTGTGGTGTGGTGGGTGGAGTGGCGACCATGTTTAGGCAAAAGGAGTACCGGTCGCCCCCCTACCACATGGACCGGTGACCTGAAGAAGACAGCGGGAAACCGTTGGATTCAGAGGACACAGGACCGGTTGGAGTGGCCCCATTTAGGGGAGGCCTATGTTATGTCCATGTTCCGTCCATCCTTTTTTTTTTTTGTTTTCGAGGGGGAAACCTTCCAAAGGTACCCGATGTTCCGTCCATCCTATGGATGGATGGAATAAATAATCAAAAAAAAACTAGTATCTTATTTTACCACCAAATTGATCGACCTTGATTCATATGGCAAGAGCAAGTTGTCTATTGTATATAAATATCAAAATAAATGTATTTTTTATAGATTTGGTTTTAATTAACAAAAATATGTTAATTAATTTTACTCAGACCTTAAAATATTCGATTAATGACGGATTTTATATCCTCAAAAAATTATATTCAAAGTTACCCAAAACTAAGGATAACTTTGAATTTGAGTTTTAGGGGTAATTGTGGATAGTTTAATTGTTTTCTCCGTAAATTTATTGTGTTAGATTAATAAACCAGCTAAAAAGGACACTATTCATTTAATAAAAACAAGGTGCAATAAATATAAAACAGATTATAATATCACAAATATTGTAAAAAATGTTCAATGTTACCCAAATCGAGGTTACATTAGAAAAATTACGCAATTTATGGATTGTTTGCCATAATACTCTCATCAACTACTTCACACAGACATAATAAAAATCTCACTTTAATAATGCAAAGGTTTAATACATTATCGAATTAAAAGGCGTCAAAACAATTTAGGGTTCCGTAACCACAGGGTAAAAACGGGACCTTATTTCTACGACTCCGCTGTCCGTCTGTCTGCCACCAGGCTGTCTCTCATGATTGATTGCTCGACAGTTGTACCAATGACGTATTTTTTGCTGATATAGCAACAAATACGTCAAAAATTATATAAATAAAACAAAAAATATATTTAAGTGGGCATATCACATACAATAAACTTGATTTTTTTACCGTTTTTTAAAGATAATGGTACAGAACCCGAAGGGGCGTGAGGCCCAATCGCACTTGCCTGGTTTTTGAATTCAATTAGCGACATGGCAACATTTAATCAATAACCGCATTAACCCTCTTACGCACTAGCGGTTAACCGCGCGGCTAGCCGCTTTTCCATTTAATATGAAACCGCTCCAAAATTTCAACCGCGACGGTCTAAAATTTTGGGGCGGTTTCATATTAAACTGGAAAAGCGGCTACTCGCGCGGTTAACCGCGCCTGCGGTTAACCGCTAGTGCGTAAGAGGGCTTAGTGTGAAAGAAGATTTGTATGATAAACTTTATAATATTCGCTCTGTAGCCCTAAACTTTACATAGTTATTGTGTTTGATCGGTAGGTACTAAGATATAGTATATTGAGATTTTTTTTAGTATCTAGCAAACAAGCATGCAGTCAATCTTATGTTAAGTGATTACTGCCGCCATTTGACATCTGTAAGCATATAGCTTCGTAGCTATTCAAGCTTCATATAGATCAGGGGTTCTATCCGAAGTCAATGACAGATGCGTTGCTACTGTTACGACGGTCGTTTCATGTAAAATAATAACGTATGAACCATAATAACTTATGAACTGTTTTACGCTAAAATAGGCGTGGTAATAGTACCTCTCTGGTCAAATCATGCTCCTTCTGGCATCTTCATAAGCTATTTACATCATTGCATTCATTTCACGGCACAGCTATATTTTATAGTGCCACTAAACCATAAAATTAATATTGAAATAATAGCATCCGAATTTGATGAGTTTACTAAGCGTAACTAAACAAACATGTGTCAATCGTGAATGAATCACATATTGAGAAACGATCAGCATTCGACTGGAATATGGACACGTGTTTTTAAATACACAGATGAGCGAAAGTTGCAGATAATAAAAGAAAGTCAAATCCACGTACTTATAAATGTATTTCCTTAACAAGGATAACTTTAAACTTAAATCGGTGAAATAAGAATTGACAGAGACGTATCAGAGACGGTTCAGATCAAAAAAATCCGATTTCTTTATTCTACATAGGTAAATGAGATTCCTTTTTATATTTCGACGGGCCCCAGAACAAAACCGTATATGAAAAATTATCAACTTACAGTATGAAGCTTTGTTGATTGTAAAGGTTATTTAGGAACTTATTTATTCTAAATAAGTTCTAAATAGTCGTCGACCCATTATTGTCCCACTGCTGGGCACGGGTCTTCTCTCGGAATGAGAGAGTTATAGGCCATAGTCCACCGCGCTGGCCAAGTGCGAATTGGTGGACAAGTTTCGATATAAGTTTCTAAATACCTATTACAAATTTTTTTCATAGATCGTCTTTCTTGACGTTACTTACGTCATGTTTAGATGTCATGTCATCAATGTTTAGATGTCCACAAAACTTCTAAGCTTCATTCTGTAAATGGGTAATTTTTCACATACGTAATTTTGTACTAGGGGCCGGTCGATTTGAATATCATTGACGGTCTTAATAGAAAAATGTGGGAATGAGCAACGGCTTAATTATTATGGAAAGTTGTTGCAACTTTTGAATATACGAAGGAAATGAGGAACCGAAAAATCATGGACATTATGGACAACAATTTATTCCTTCGATAAGATACTATACTTTATTACATTATGAATTTTATCAACTGAACATAAATCAATACATATAATAAAAATGAAAGTTCCGCGTGATTGTGCGTCGCACGCATATAAAATAAATTCGGTCACTGTAATAATTAAAAAGACAAATTTATATGTTTTAGAATTTTTGCCTGTCAGTTTGTCTAGGTGTTTGAAAGTATGTTTTATTCATCACACCCTTAAACCAAGACACAGCAGCTCAGATATGGCGGTGGTGTCTTTGGAGTGGTACCACAAAGGGTCCTACAATTATCGATTCGATATTTATAGTAGTTACAGATATAGACGTGTAGTTCCGGGATCGGAATAGGGCTGTGGTATACCCTGCCTGTCGTAAAAGGCGATTAAAAGGGGCTTCTAGGGTCGCGGGTGGCTAAAGCGGGAGCTCAAACCGTTCGATCAGGCGACCCCGGGAGGGACGGCGGTATGTATGGTCGCATACCATCGTAAAGACCTGATGGAGCTATGGGCCCAGCAGCTCAGAGCCCGATGGAGCAACGCGTTCAGAGGACTCCGATAGCGTTCCTTTGGAGATCCCGGAGTCCTCTTTGTAGCGCTGAGGACGGCTACCGGGGGGTTTTAGTGCGGTGAAAATCCCACCTAACTTTGCGTCGCTTTCACGGTATCGGGTACCTTTTGAAGGTTTAAAAAAACAAAAAGGTTACAGATCAAGAGGTAACATATCGTTTTTTCTTCATAGAATTTTAACTTAAAGTAATGTAAAGTTTTTTTAAAGGCACGTAAATTTGTAAGGCACAGGTAGGTAAAATAATAGGTAGGTAAAATAAATTCTACTGACACTGAACGAGCACCACTGTGGTAACGGCATATTTTAAAGAACGACTTATTGTAAAAGTTAGGTACATAAGCTAAGAAATCGTTTGTTTAAAGTTATGTTATGGCTTACATAATTCGCAAAAACAAAATCTTATCTGAGGCTGAATATTTTGAACATTGTTTCTACTGAGATAAGTCACGTAGTTTAGGCATTTTAAGGGAAGACAAAGTTGCTAAATAGGCGTGTGATGTAATTAAAAATATTTCAGAGATTAAGGTTTCTTAAATAAGTCGTAAGTACTGTAACAGAGCAGTGATAGCCTAATGGTTGAAACTTGCCCTCTCGATCGGGAGGTCCGAGGTTCAAACCCAGGCACGCACCACTGATTCATGTGCGTATTAGAAATTAATTATCACTGCTTTTCGGTGAAGGAAAACATCGTGAGGAAACCTACATACCCGAGAGTTCTTTTAAAAAAAAAAAAAAAAGTTCTCGGAGGTGTGTGAAGTCCACCAATTCGCACTTGGCCAGCGCGGTGGACTATGGCCTAAACTCTCTCATACTGAGAGAAGACCCGTGCCCAGCAGTGGGACAATAATGGGTTGACGACGACGACTGTAAAATAATTGTATTTGCATCAACGAAGGCAGGTTTATTCACATACGTTTAATAAAATGGACATGAGTATAAATCATTCATATGTATGATGTTACTATTAAAAAGTAATAATAAAAATTATGTACTTTTTATTTACAAAATAATATTGATGTAATAATTTATGTGCATTTTTATAGGTATAAAAACTGATTAAACCCGTCGAAATTAGTTTCATTTAATACCCACCTAAGTGGCTTACCAAATACTTTACTGAATGGTAAACTCAGATAAAAAAATGGTAGATAGCTACGATTATTTTCTAATACGGAGATTAGAACTGGGATCCTAAAATCTTCAGTTGTGATTGTAGCCCATAAACATATGTAATCAATTTCTTATAGAATAATGCAGTGTACCTGATGATTACGGCCGCCTATGGGCCATTTTAATACGCCATTTTAATACCTAAACATATATTTTTCTACAAATTTTATGGCGTCCCAGAAAAAAGTTACGGATGAATGAAATTCTTTAGGAAAAAAAGGTATTAAATATTTACAAATAATCAATTGAGATATATTGTCTCCAACTATGTGAAAAAAATGTGGTCCAGACAACCTGACGTCAAAATGTCTGGCTCTCGTTACATGTTTTTTCACTACTCGTCGAGGTACTAAATATTTTAATTTAGGTATCAAATAGTATCAAAAGGGTATTAAATCTTAATAGTCTCCAAATCAAAATTATCGCACCTGGTCCAGGAGTCCTGACGCTAACGCCTATGGATGCCTGTGATCTTACCCAGATGAGATTAGAATCCTACTTGAAGTCGTGGTTTTATGGTGGTGGAATATTTTATAGGTAGTCTCTGGTGAAATTGTGCTCTTATTTCTGGCTAATACTAGTGTTATCCACTGCTGTGTACTGGTGGGAAGGTTGAGATTAGCGAGACATACCTATGCTAGGCGTTACTTAGTCCTCCGGGGGTAAAAACACAGCTTTAGCTAACCTCAAGGACTGATAAGAATGACCTCATTTGGGGTTGACTACATATGTCCATGGGTGGCAGTAGCCACTTAACAGTAGGTGGGCCGTATGGTTGTTTGGTAGTTATTGAAAAAAAATAACCAGAGATGCTGCTACACCTGAAGTTAAGTGGGAATGCCTCGGATAGGTATGTCACACTCTTCAAAACAGAACGCAGCAGCATATAACAATGCATTATTACGCAGAAAAATGTTTAGTTGTGCTGCTATCAAAATCCAACCCCTAAGAGTTATAACAAATTCATATGTACGTCAGGAATTATGATTAAACCAAACTTTTATTTTATACAGGTATGGGTGCAACCTATTATTGTCCCACTGTTGGACATGGGTCTTCTTTCAGAATGAGAGAGTTTTAGGCTATATAGCCCACCGTGCTGGCCAAATGCGAATTGGTGGATTGCACACACCTCCGAGAACATTTTTTTTTAAAAGAACTCTCTGGTGTGTTCTCGCGATATTTTCCTTCACAAAAAAGCAGTGATAATTAATTTCTAATACGCACATAAATCAGTAGTGCGTGCGTGCGTGCCTGGGTTTGAACCTCGGACCTCCCGATTGAAAGGGCAAGTTTCAACCATTAGGCTATCACTGCTATAAGATCATTAATCTAGAAATACATATACGCAAGAGATAACAGTAAAACAGGAAAACGAAATACAATATTATTATCATACGACAATATAAAGCCTCGTAACAACCTCTAAGTGATCGAACATACAGTACTCCTGGACATTGCTACTTGTTACACGTACCTAAGCTTTGTGCAATCGGTCAAAGTATGATAGGCCTGGGGCACACGTGGTGGAGGAGGGTATATATAGCTGGGGATCCTCTGACACCGCACACTGACCCAAGCTACCTAATCATGAGGAGCGCGGTGAGTACACATTTAACGGAAAGTGAAATTATGTACACAGTGTCAAGGCGTGGTCAACTTTTCCTCTCAAGTCAAACAATATGATTACTTAGTGTTACGCTGATGATATGCATAATATTAACCTAGTACTGACTGAACTTGGTTATTTGCAATTCATTAGGATGTATAGGCGCGTAATAGTCTGAAGAAATTCGATTGCGGTTTCTAAAAAAATACGAGTTACAGATTGTCAACCGAGACTTTATATTAAAATGAGCGTATCTTTTTTCAGGTTATACTATTTGGATTAGTGGCTGCTGTAGCGGCAGAGGCGCCGTACCACTTGCCGCGACCGTCACCTCACGCACCCATCTTCGGGTATCCACCAGCACCATTGCCGCCGCCGCCACCGCCGCCAGCACCATTGCCGCAGCTCCCTCAACCGCGCCCACAACCACCATTCATACCACACCCTCCGCCCCCACCATCATTCACCCCTAACCAAGGATATTCATATCAGCCTCCGAGCTTTGGACCCGCATTCGTGCTGCCACAACCTGCACCCCAGCCCATACCTGTACATCGGCCAGCACCAGTGTACTCAGCACCTCAGCCTGCACCGCAACCGATCCCAGTGCAGCCTCCTCCGCCAGTGTACTCCGCACCACAACCTGCCCCGCAACCAATCCCAGTGCTTCCTCCTCCACGACCAGTTTATTCCGCACCTCAACCCATTCCTGTGCAGCCTGCACCCCAACCAGTGTATTCAGCGCCTCAACCTGCACCACAACCTATCCCAGTGCAGCCACCAGCGCCAGTATACTTCGCACCACAACCTGCGCCACAACCGATCCCAGTGCAGCCTCCAGCACCAGTGTACTCCCCACCACAGCCTGCGCCACAACCGATCCCAGTGCAGCCTCCAGCACCAATCTACTTACCTGCACCCCAACCCCAACCTCAACCACAACCGATCCCAATCAGTTACCCCCAGCCACAGCCGCAACCGCAACCGATAGCTCCCCCACAACCGAGCTATGGAGTGCCCCAACCTCAGCCACAACCCCAACCGCAACCACAACCACAACCGCAACCTCAGCCATCACACCAAGGTTATTCGTACTCCCAACCCATTGCTCAGTCTCCACAATTCACTGCCCAACTTCCACTGCAATCTCAACCTGTGACTAACAATCAAATTTCCAGCTATGATTCAGATTCGAGTCAGTATTCACAGAGTCAAGTTCACACGGACTTGGACGAAACTGTTATCGACCGGGTTCAGAATATCATAAGGGAAAGTGAGCACTCGTCTGCTAAACAAGCTGGATATCTTTCACTGGTATCAGGTGTATCACTGGAAAATGCTAGACCTAGCGTGGAACTATCTTCTTTCATTCACACTTCACAAGACGATGGTGCCGGATTGATAGACGTTCGCTCAGGATCTATCGGTGGAGCATCTTCATCATCATCTGCAAGTATTTCCAGCTACGACGCGCCTATCTCCGGCAGCAGTCAATCGAGTGACAGCAGCTCGTCTTTTGGATTCTTGCCAAATACTCAACCATCCACTTCATACGGTTCACCAAATAAATAAACTACATCATCATAGTTCAGTCAGTGATATGTTACGTATAAGCTTTGTAAATAAAAATCGTTAATAATATAAACGTATTTATAATTGCAAACTTCTTTCTTTGTAACCCCTGTATAATAAGATACATCACAATAGAGTAAGGTACATCACTGTGTTCTAATAAGTCATGTTTAGAATCTTTTCATTTTTCTTATTAATTTACGTGTACAATCTTCATAAAAATTGGTTGTTGGTACATCATAGAGTCCTGTAAATAGAATAAAATCATTGACTATATTAAACAATATCTTGACGCTAGATTAGAAAATCACGAATTTATTCTTTGTGGGGTCTTTTTCTGGAAGCACCCTCGCCATGCCTTACAATTGTAGTGTCAATTATGTTTGAAGTTAGTTTGAAGGTTGTGGTAAGGTAAAGACATTTTTACAGGCGTTTTGACTCAGACGTAGCGTCACACCTGCGGACAGTCTCGCCTAGGATTATAATTCTGTCCGAAGTGTTAACAATTATAAACACATGGGTAGTTGTGATCACTCATCAAGAGTACCTTAATACAATTTTAGTTTATTACTATCCTCAAACATTTTTTTTATCATTTTGCAATGTATGGTCATTGCATGTTTACACTGTCGGTCATACTTCGCACTGTAGAACTTTCCAATAATGGGCATAAACGCAAACTAAGATTATTTTGAGTAAACCTAATAACTCGTTTTAAGAGCGCAAGTGGTCTTCATGCTCGTTTGCTACAAAATAATTATGTTTGTACTTACAAGATTTATTGAATGGTCAGATGTTTGCACGCTTAAGTTTTGTAACTCTGAGTTTGCATTAGTACTGTCAGTAAACATTACTGCACCTTTAGGCAATTTTGTGGTAGTATGATCTGCTAAGGTGTCTTTTGGCACTGTTTCCTGTGAACATTAAATGTATAATAGAGATATAACAAGATAGGTCCTTTGCTTCGAAGAGTAAAGATATAAAGTAAAAGATTTTACAAAAAATGTGATTGATTATGATTGCAAGTGGCCACTTTTACTCCTGGTCGTCTGTAAGTAAACTCAAATAAAACCAGAGTTAATTAAAGTAAATAAGTAGGCCACAGAAGCGTTTCGACTGTTAAGTACCCTTACCACTTTCTTCAACCAGAACATTAGTAGTGCTTTCCACTGATTCTTAGGCAGAAAAGATTTGGTCCTTTTTGCATTTTTACCTTTTTATTCCCTTTAATAAACTGTTGTTTATCTTGTACGTTTTGAGCATTGTGATAAGGAAGGCCAGCATTCATTGTCATAGTTTGTTCATCACAGTGACATGGTGCACTTGTAAGACAAATATTTTCCATGTCCACATCAGCTGTATTTGTGTCTTCAGTCTAAAAAAAATCATGATGTTCAGTAAGTACTTTACGTAATATAACATTCTATCTTGATTAAAATGGAGAATGTCCAAATCTCGCAGACCAATAAAAATCTTAGATGTATGTTCTATGTTATGAGAAATTAGTAATATTTTTTACTTAAGTTCATAAAGCTATTCCGTTCATTTTTACATGGGAATTTTTTATATGTACTAGTAACTTCCATACACACACTTTTGTACACCCCTGCCCTATCTTGCACCCTTTAATGTTTTCCTTCAACCACTAAGGTTGTCTGGAAGAGATCGCTGTTTTAGCGATAATACCGCCTGTTGTACTTTCCATTGTATCTTTTTTTCTTATTACCTATGTTTTGGTGTACAATAAAGAAATTTTGTATTGTGTTGTAACATCCGAGTAAGTAGTTCACTTGAACATCATCTGTGATCAACCCCAGCTAGTTGAGGGCGGCCAGAATTGCATTTCTATCTATCAGGACTATATTACTCGATCTTTCAAATCAAAAGCGCTTAACATTGCAGTTATTAGGCACAAATAGGTGTGAACGTAGAATATTTGGTTTCGAATTGCACAGGCTTCTAGAAGCTTCTACAAGGTAAACAAGTATTTTTTTATAAGATTGAAGTAGCAAACGAGCATGCAGTACGCCTAAAGGCAAGTAGTCACTACCACCTGTTTATGAAGTAGCAAACGAGCATGCAGTCCATCTGTTGGTCCACTTGGTCACTGCCGCCCATGGACATCTGTAAGCAACTTCATTTAGAACAAGAGTTCAATCTGAAGTCATTCACAGATGCGTTGTTACTCCCGAGGACTAAGATGGTCGCCTCATATAAAAGTACGCTGGCAACTATATCCTACTCTCGAAACGCAAGAACTTTTCGACGCTAGAAATAGGTGTTGCCATGGTACCTCCCTGATCGAACCATTGTCCTGACACATTGGGCAAGTAAATCTAAAACAATATTTCTAAAATTATCTACCAAATTAAAGTTATCAGTGTAACATACTTCGCGATTCTTCTTAAAATGGCGAGGTGACGTAAAAGTTTCAAGTGAGTAAGTTTCATATTGAGTTCCGGCGTCTTTCTTAATACACGCGCATAGAACATTCTTGGGGTTCAACTTTGGTTTCACCTCCTTATTTTCACGTTCCCTTGGTGCTCTATAAATACTTAGTAAACTCGTTGATTTAACTTTTGTACATTTCGCGGAATCTTTTGATATTACTGTTGTGGTGGACTGTATGCGTGAGGCTCTGAAATATTATGTACATTACGGTTTTGTTATGTGTTGTTTGAATTGTTTTATTCGGGCTTACTTTCGCGGTTTTCTTCGTGTATTTACCCTTCGCGATATTAATCACATATTGTAACTTGATATAGGTACATATAAGTTTATTAAAATTCTGTAAAACTTCTCTCATTTTTATTTACTTAATTAGATTGAAGCTCAAATTGACGAAGTGTCAAGAAGAGGCATAAAACTTTAAAACAGACATTGTAACACTCAAGATAAATTTTATTTAAATATGTAGGTAACCAGATATTTTTACCTTTGACAGCATTCGGACGCCGTTCTTGATAAATCTTGCGGTTGTAAGATGTACTGGAAGCTTAGGTGAGGACTGCTACACATAGAAGGTGTTTTCATTGATTATTTCAATAAACATTCGCCTCTTTACAACAACAACGTGGCAAATACAAATTGACCTTTTTGTTAAAATTGATTTGATCATGTTTTTTCTTAAATTTGCCGGTAAGTCTTGCCGGTAAGGTAAAAATTATAATGAAGATATTAGGTCTGTGTAAGTCCATTGATTATAAGGAATTTTATTTTGTGTAACTCAACAATTAGCCTCTAATAAAAATTGTAGTTTACAAGATAACACGTTGTTCTTGTAAAGAGCCGATATAATGTTACGAAAGCTATACTCGAAATTTAAGAAATAAAATATTTTTTATTACTGTAGTTGGGCTAATGCATATAAGAAATAGTTCAGTGGTTCATATTAAAGATGCTAATATATGTATAAAAAAGATAATAACATAAAATAATTTCATGCAAACCATAACTTCGTGCAAATCGTGGAAAGCTAATATCACACAATGCTTATCGGCATTTCTGAAGTATAGATATCACGCGCGTTAGGGTTATAGAAAATACAAAATGTAGTCAATTTTTTTCGATACTCACATATGAGGAATAGCACCATTTTCTTTGTCGTTTACACCATTACGTTTGTTCCAGGGACTGAATAAATTAAATATTTAATACTTACTTAATATTACTTTATTTTATTTGTCCTTAAACGAGTTAATTATACCTGCGCTTTCTTTTAAATTTTCCTGACGATTTCTTCCTAAAACATGTTTGTAAAATAAATGTTTTTGAAAAACACGTTGCTCAGCATGGGTCTCTTGTCACAATTAGGTGTTTAGAACATAGCTCAAGACCCTGTCTAAATGAATAATGTTAGAATTGTAAATCACTGAGGACTTTCCAAATATACTTAGGTTTCCTTGCGTTGATTTCCTTCAACGTAAGAACACATGATAACTACATAATTTCTAATTTGCATATAACTAAAGAAAATCATTGTCTGGGAGTCGGGTTCAAAATTGAGAGTCTGAATTTAATCCACTTGCAAATAACTCCTTTCCTTGATGATATAAAGAGAGGTTCACCAGGTGGTAGAACCAGTGCAGTTCGACCGGGGAGGTACCACCGCCTCATCTATTTCTAGCGTGAAGCATTTCTTGCGTTTCGATGGAAGGGTGTGGTTGCCGGCATACTTTTATGAACCTATGTTCTCGAGAAAGTTGCTTACACATGTCCATGTCCATGTCCATGGCGGCAGTGACCACTTACCCTCAAGTGGACAGCATGCTCATTTGCTATTTTAATCATATAAAAAAAAATCATTACGGAGCAAATGCTTTACTTTTTTGGAAGTGCATCGTCTTCGATTGTCGACAACTGTTTAGAAATAAAGTCAGGGCCTTCCTGATGACTTCCTTTGATATACTCGCTATATTTTTTATCTAGCCATGCGGCGAAACCGTTGTTTACTTGGGAGTTAGGAATTTCGTTATTCAGGCAAGATCCATGTTCCTGAAATATTAAATCTAATTTATAATCTGACTAGCACTTACACGCGGCTTCGCCCGCACTTTCAAAGTGAATTAATATTAGCTTTTGATAGCGTGATTCAGAACTTGCAAATGAATTTTACTAACACCATCTATTAACAACGTCTGGAACTACTAAATATGTGTCAACTAACAAAACACGGATATTCTCATGGGAATGAAAGAGCGTGGTAAAAAGTAGACTACGTCACTCTCCGCCCTCCTATCTCCCAGCATAAAAACCATATTATATAACATGTGTGGTGACGTGAAAAAGGAACTAACAAATACACTTTCACATATATAATATTAGTATGGATTAATTTTGTTTTATTCTAGTTTTATAGTATTTAATCTAGGTTCTATTCTATTTAATCTAGGTTAGGTTTTTGAAGTCAGCGAATTAGTTAATCAGCGAATTAATTTGTAACGAACTACAAGTATATAATTTAAATAGTTAATTATTATAATAAGCTTACTTTCCTACCATATTCGTAACAACGTTTACCTGAGTATACCATCGGAAAGCTTTCTTAAAATAATTTGACTTGCTTTTCTTTCTCCCGCTATGTTGCTGTCGTTGCAGTGGTTCTTCCTGAAATTATAGACGTTAGAATTTTTACTGCTAAAGCTTTTCTGATATCTGATCGTTAAAAAGTTTTATTAAAACGATATTTTTTAACCATGATTTCTATGATTCCATGATTTATAACGGTTAGTAGATTAATCAATTTTAGCAACATTAGGACTCTAAAACCTGACACTTGTGGTTACAAGTTTGAGTCCCACGCACTTCTGACTTTCCAAAGTTATACGCGTGTTATCAATTAAATATCACACAAAAATAATGAAGACAATGAGGGAAAGTTGACTCGGAAGATCGGTAAATGTCTTAAGATTTAATTAATTTACAGTTTTATCCGATAAAATCGTATTTTCCTGTACAATCGAAAAGCACGGTAGTTCTTTGCGAAATTAATTCTTGCAATACAAGTATAATATGTAATATTTACATCAGTCGCCTATATATAGATATCTATATAAAGATAGAAATACGTTTTTATAAGTACAGTTATTTTTTCATTTTTATATATCTTCTAAATAAAAATAAAAAAATTTCGTGCGGAATCAAATCATGGGTTAATCTCGGCTACGGGGGCAACGCGAGGATATGCCGGACGAAAATATAATTTTATCATTTATTTGAATAAATAATTACAATTACAAATATATAATTACAATTACTTACAATTTTGGCATAATAAATCAGAGGTTGTTGTGCTGCAGAGCAAAATGGATTGCCGAGGATATTTGCAAAAGGAGTACCAAATTGGTACGGTCCGGAAAAGTTATATTCGCTTGAAGATGTCGAAAACATTGCAAATTTATAAAATAAACAATCACTAAAGACTTTAATTTGTATTACTAAATCTTTTGATTCGGTTAAGCTCCAAGAAAAATCAATTTAGAAGATACTCTGTCCTTTTAAGAATGTATAATTCAACAATGAAATATAATTATGATTGTTTAATAATTATGCTCTACATTTTTTTTTTTTTTGTTTAATGGCTTTGGCATAAATACGCTCAGCCAAAGACAAGTTAAAACGGGGAAACGTAAGGATTTAAAAAATAATCGGATGGAATTTGGAAAAGGAAAGATCAGGAAAGTAATTAGGGTTTAACATATACATAAATGTACTACTTACAAATAAAACATAAAATGCCTTTTAAATTTTTATATCATTTTTCATAATAAATAATGAAAGGATTTTAATATACAGAGAGGAAATGATACATTTTTATGAGCAAGTAAAGAACAATGGCAAGTTCCCATACAACAATTTACCTGTGATCGATTTGAAGCGTCTATATACGAAAAAATATAAAAAACGTAGGGGTTCTATTACCTTAACATATTCATTAAGAATTTTTATTTTAGGAGGCCACAAAAAAAAGATATTAACATTTTTATATTTTGAGGTTAGGTTATATAAAAGCAACTTTGTAAGCTACACTAAACACAAAAACATTGTTATAGGTATATAAATAACGGATAGAGATGTGCAAAAGTGACTTGGATTATCCAAGTTGAATCAGTAATTTATTAAAACATCAGAAAATATGGGTGTAGGTACCAAGGCTATGTAGGATTTATCATTTTTCACAACTGAGTTTTAAAATTACTTAAAATGCTCTAGTAAAGAATCACTAGTCCTGTATTGTGTACCTAACAACATACTTGGTATTTTTAAAAGGAATGTGAAAAGGAACAACTTTTCCAAAAGAAAAGTTGTTAGTAACGACTGTCAAGTAAACGTACTCGGAAGTGTCATTATCATTCAGTGTTGCCATTACATTATCTAATAATTACTTCTAATACGACCAATTAGATTAAAATTATATTAATTACATTTTACATAAAAACATTTTTTTACATAATAATAAATAGCAAATAAATACTATAGTACCTTTATTAAGGCTTATTTGTACGTATTGGTATAAAAAGGATTTTATTAAATAAATTCTAGTAAATACGATACGATTATTTTTTTAATGGTAACTCCAGTAATGACTATAATACCGAAACTAATCAGCACCGGAATGAAATCAATAACAATATTTTTATTTTATTTTAAAAAACGTTGGCTTTGTCACTTGAAACTAAAACCGTAAATAAAACAAACTAATTGTATTAGTAAGTTTTTCATAAGTCACGTTTCTAGACGCTTCTAAAATACTTCAGGTATAATTCTGCCATTGTTCTTTAGGTAGAGGGCGGATCGATCGTACAAAGGACAAGAAAAAAATATATGGTTTAGATCATGAGTTCCATTTTGGCAATCGCATTCAGAAGTATCAACAATTCCCAATTTAAAAAGATGATTTTTAGTACAAGTGTGTCCCAAGCGCATTCGTATAATCATAGATGTAGCACGTTTATCAAGCCTAAGTTTGTAAAACCAAGGCTTAATAGGGATTATTGGTTGTATCAGGGAGAAATATTTACCTTTAGTTTGTGAACTTATTGACCAGTAATTATTCCAAGAATGAAATAAATATTTTTTGGAGAGGGATGTAAGATCTTGCGGGTAATTTTTATAAGGAAAAATATCACCACATTCCACTGCATCATTTGCTAATTTATGTGCTTTTTCATTTCCCGTAATACCGCAGTGACTTGGCAACCAAACAAAAATTACATTTAATTCGTTTGTGAGACATTCTTGAAGTTGAGTCTTAATATCAAAGATTATCGTTAATTGAGATTTAAGCCGAAATGGGAATTTAGAAATAGCCTGAAGGGCACTCTGAGAGTCAGTAAATACTAAAGTCTTTTTAAGTTTCATTATTAATATGTATTCAACTGCTTTAAAAATGCCATACAATTCACCTGTAAATACAGAAGTCTCGGGTGGAAGTTTAATTTTTTGAACAATATTGTATTGTGAATGATATAACCCTACCCCGACACAATCAGTTGTTGAATGCTTAGATGCATCACAGTAGAGATTATGCCAACCTTGCCAATTTTCATTTATAATTGAGTTAAATTTGGTATTACAGTTAACATCATATTTTGAAATGGAAAAATTATTAATTTTAGGATACACTAATAGAGATTCATAACTGTTGTTATATAGTGGTAGTGAGGGGCTAGCAGAAGTAGAAGCTTCAATAAGATTAAACTTCTCAAAACTTTTTAGCAGACAAGGTGGAGATTTATAAGTCCAATAAGAAGATTTCTTTAAACTAAATACTTGTGAGATTTTTGTGACAACTGGGTGATCATAAATTTGTAGGCATCGAGTATAAAATCTATCTGACAAGTATTGACGTCTTAAATGCAGAGGTGGATCTCCACATTCAATTTGTAACGCATTGATCGGACTAGATTTCATTGCACCTGATATAATCCTCAGAGCTTTTGCTTGCAAGCTATCTAATTTTTTTAACGCAGCGGCGCTACAAGGTTCTAATAGGAAAGATCCGTAATCAATGACACTTCTTATCAAAGCGTTATACACAAGTTTCATTGTATACGGATGGGCGCCCCACCAAACACCTGACAGGCATTTTAAGATATTAAGATTTTTTTCACATTTATTACTTATATATTGACAATGTGGTAAACCAGAAAGCTTTGAATCCAAGATGAAACCTAAAAATTTTACCTCCGTTTTAACAGGAATCAAATCATTTTTGTATTTAATGTTTATATTTGGAGGATTTCTCATTCATTCAGGTGAATAGAACAATAGTGCTTTTATTCACGGATATTTCTAAGCCATTCCTGTTTAGCCATTCTTTAAGTAGAATAAGAGAGGATAATAAATTTTGGCAAGTTGTATGTACAGATGAACTGATGGAATAAAGTAATAAATCGTCAGCGTATTGGAGAATTCTTACAGAATTGTTGAGTGATTTATCTAAATCATACGTATAAATATTATATAAGATTGGACTAAGGACCGACCCTTGTGGAAGTCCTTTCCATATCGTTCGCGTAATTGTTCGATCTTCTACGTTTAAATTAATTTCTCTTTCAGATAACATATTAATGACAAAATTAACGATTATGATAGGTATATTTAATTTAAGCATCTTAAGTCGTAATATTGGGATAAGGACATTATCATATGCAGAACATATATCCAAAAAAGCCGACAATACATTATCATTATTAGAAAAGGCAAGACGTATATCCGTTACTAAGATACTTATATTATCAAGAGTACCTTTTCCTCTCCTAAATCCATATTGACTATCAGCTAAAAGATGATTACTTTCGACAAACCATTCTAGCCTATTTTTAATTAAATGTTCAGCTACTTTTGCTATAGTAGAAGAAAGAGCAATAGGACGATATGATGAAACTTCTAAAGGTGATTTTTCAGGTTTTAAAATGGGTATAATAATTTGAGATTTCCATGAAGAAGGAATATTCCCATTAATCATAACAGTATTAATAAGTTTTAAATAATATTTAGTAAAACCACTGCAGTTATTTACAAGGAATGAGTATGAAATGCCATCAGCACCTGGTGCGGAATCTTTAAGGTGATTAAACACAGCTATCAGTTCAGACATCGTAAATGGCGAGTTTAGTCCTTTGTGATTACTGTAATTTAAAATAGAAAGTGGAATTATGTTATCTTCAGGAACCCAAGCAGGGGCTAGTTTGTCCATGAACTTATGAGCAACAGTTAGTGGTATTATGTGAGTTATAGGTGAGAGAAAAGCTGATCTAAATCTTTTAATGTTCTGCCAAACCAGTGTTGGACTAGCATTAGGGCACAAAGATGCACAAAATTTTTGCCACCCTTCTATCTTTTTTTGTTTTAAAATTGACTTCGACTCACGAGCTACCTGACAGTAAATGTCAAAATTCTCAATTGTCATTGCTCTGCAGTAATTTTTTTCAGCTAATTTTCTTTTTCGTACTGCTTTAGAACATTCTTCATCCCACCAGGGTGGTGAAGGAATTTTGTCTATTCTGCATTTTTTAAGTGGAAAAGTTTCGTCTGCAGCCTGAATTATGAGTTTCGCCAGAGCTTCGGCGCAAGCTGGTTCCTGTCCAGTACAAATTTTAGGCAAACTAGCTAGTCCTTTACCTATAATAGACTTAAATAATGTCCAGTCAGGGTTATGGAGTTTATGTTTCATACGGGGGGATCGCTTAAAAATGGGTGGTTTCGGATGGGGAAAGGATATTAATAGTGGCATATGATCACTACCATATGAGTAACGTAACGATTGCCATGAAAGAATAGATGCAAGATCAGGAGTGCATATTGATACATCAGGTACACTATTACCTTCTTCAGGCCTAGTACGTCGAGTAGCAGTTCCAGTATTAAGTATACACAAGTCATGCATATCCAGGATTTCCAATAAAGCTTCTCCATAACATGTAGATTTCGTGCTTCCCCACATGACATGTTGACAGTTAAAATCACCTAATATTAAAAATGGTTTGGGTAATCTACTTATAAGATAATTTATTTCAGCCAAGATTGCTGATGAAGGGTTAGGAATGTATATAGAAATTATATTTACATTATTTACATAAGCCCCAATTACACTTACAGTGTCACTAAGTGATGGCAATTTAAGCAGTGTAAAGGGAACAGAGTTTTGTATGAGTATGGCTACCCCGCCATACCCACAGGTCTGTCCTCTCTGAGACATGAATAACCTGGAATTCTAAAAGAATGTCCAGGCTTCAACCATGTCTCCGAGAGAGTTACAATTAAAGGTTTATATATATTTATTAAACATATTAAGTCGCTTTTATTACTGACTATGCTGCGGCAATTCCATTGGACTATGTTGGTTAACTTGTCCATCTTGGTTGTGAGCATTTGTGATTTCATGTATTAAAAAGGCAGCGTTGTCCGGTTTTATAATATTTAATTTTATTAATGCACTTATCAATTCATGTACAATATCTTTAACAGAAAGATTAGAGTCGGTACTTTTTTTAATAGCAGACCCATTAGGGGCAGAGAGAGTTTGGTTATAATCTTTAGTAAGAGAGTTATGTGCTATTTTGTCATACCCTGTGGTTTGTTTAACTGGTACACGTGGTTTTAGAAATATTGTTTTTTTTTGTAGATTTATTAGTTTTTTTTTTTTTATACGTAAATTAGTATTTGTGTAAGGTATTACAGGTGATTTGCTTATGGCTGCGGTATTTGGTTCAGATAGTAGAACCTCAGCATATGATTTGGCTATGGGGGGATGTAGTTTCGAAGCTTCAAAGTATGATAAACAGCTTTGAGCCATTGTTGATTTAATTCTTTTTTGTCTTTCGAACTCTGGGCAGCATCTATTAATTGCAAAGTGACACCCAGAACATGAACAGCAAAATGCATCTGTTTCCTCCACAGTACAACTATCTCCAGTGTGTTCCTGACCACATTTGTAGCACCGCGGTTTAGATCTACAATGAACCTTAGTATGGCCATATTTGCAACAATTGTAGCACTGTATAGTTGGAAAAATATATAGTTCCACGCTTAATGAGTTGTAACACATAAAAATCCTCTTGGGCAATATCTGACTATCAAAAGTGAGCACAACAGATTGAGATGGTTTCCATACTGCTGATCCATCAACAAATACCTTGTAATTTAATCTACGTATATTTATAACATCCCCACAACCAATTGGTACAGATATGTTAGATTGAATTTCTTCTAATGACCAGTCAGAGGGAACACCTCTTACAAAGCCAATTCTTGTTATGTTAAACGATGGTATGAATGCTTTTAGACTGTTTTGTTTTAAAAGAGGACTTAAAACAAAATTATTAGCATCTTCATATTGTGTGAATGCCATACTTAACCTATTGCGACCTATTCTTTTCAGACTGCCGTTAGCAATATTTTTTATAATACTACTATTTTTTTTAAGAAAATTACCAAATGCAATGGGATGGAGTGTGGTGCCATCGGACAAAGACTGTGTTATTTTTTGGACATGTACTATGTATGGGGCGTTGTCTGATTTAATATAATAACGAATGGGTTTGGGTTGCTCAGTACTAGATGTATTGTTGGTAGGATCATTACAGATGTCTAAACTTGGGATGTTATCGGTATTAACAGATGTTGATACTTCTGAATTAGTTAAGTTATTTCCAGAAGTAGGATTATTTAGACTTTTATGAATTTTATGCTTCTTTTTATCATTTTCGCTTGACTCTTCACTCTCTCTTAAGCACATGCAACTATGCTTATAATTAAGATTTTTAGATTTACCGGTTCTTTTTTTTTTATTGCATTGCTTACAAAATTTACGAGCAGCTTTAACCCTCTTTCTTTCTGACCGTACAGATGAATCCGTGTCCATACTCGAGTCATTAATTACGATATTAGCTCCGACCTGGGGGATTTCAGGTCCCCCAGGGTCGAAGGTATCGTCCGCCATATGAAAAAAGTTAAAAACACTTACCTAAAGAAGATATTTACAAAACTATATATAATACAGTAAACAGAGAGAGATAAATTTACTATATACTACTTAACTGATCTATATATACTGAAAATAATTATTTAAAACAAAAATCTATAAAAAACACTCCCGCCAATTTGAACGTTTCCCGCGCTTTTTTTTTATGCTCTACAATTACTTACGTCATTTTTGACGTCTATAGTTTTTTTTTTTATTTTATTGTAATATAACTGTCGTTAAAGAAATTATTACTATTTAATGAATCTGCGTATTCACTTTTTCATTACTTTCCACTGCAAATTAAATCGACTAAGTGAATTATTTGTGTGGAATTAATGATATTTATTTATACGGTTAATTAAACACAGTTCCTGTGATTGTGTAATGAGTGACTTTTATAATCAACGTTTGATTATAATAGCTAATAATAGATATTTATTTAGTAAAACTGATAATTTAATATTTTTCATTTATTTGTATGTACTTATTTAATATTTTTGATAAGATATAGGTATATTTTAGTATGAAAAACGTAGGAACATCCTAGATATTATCTACAGCTACTTATTATGTATTTTGTCGTTATAAGTGCCGATGTAACCTATACGTTTAATGTATCAATTTTCAACCACCCTGATTTCACTGTGTATTTTAAGAATTAATTCAAGTTGCATAGTGGTGTAAAATGTTATTATTGTATATTTCGATTTTATGTCGAAATACATTCGTGTTAGCATATTCTAATAGTCTGTTTACGATACAAAAATCAATTTTTACATATCAAAATGGTAAGCTATACATATAAACAACTAAAGCAATATAAGTATAAGAATTTTATTCGAAAATTGTCAGATTCACGCAATAAAATCGTAAGTAAATACCGTAAAACAATATTAATCGAATCGAAAATTTTGTTTTAGCTACGAATAGGGCAATTAGTTCAACATAGGTACGTCTTATAATGATCCTCATTAGTTAGTACTTTATAAATCTCTATAATTTTGGACCTTGTCAAAATAAAAGAAACAATGTAAATTTAAGTTATTATAAAAAAATCCTACATGCAGGCAGATTTCGTCACGAAGTTTAAACCTTTTAACCTTTAACATTAGGGAAAGTGTGAATTATGTGCGTGTCACACAAATTTCATGATTTTTTGACCATCCTCCTGATCGTCATTGACATTGACCGGATTTAGCAATAACCTAGCAATGTTTATGTTAAAAAGGCAGTATAAAAAATATTTTATTTCAATTTAAAATATTAAAAAAAAAACGCTTTCTATATTTACGGTTGATATATTTTTTTTTTGATTAAAGTAGCAAACGAGCATGCAGTTCACCTAAAGGTAAGTCACTGCTGCCCATGGACATCTGTAAGCAACTTCAAATAGAACATGGGTTCTATCTGAAGTCAATCACAGATGCGTTGCTACTCTCGAGGACTATGATGATCGCCTCATATAAAAGTGTGTCGGTAACCGCACGCTTCCATTGAAACCAAAGAACTGCTTCACGCCAGAAATAAGTGTGACGGTGACATTTCCCCCGTCGAACTACACAAGTTCTACCACCTGGGAATACATTATGTAACATTTCACTAACACCTTTTCTGCTCTAAACGTGTGATATAATATAAGGAGCCTTCGTTATTATCGGCACACCGATTCGTATATCTGAGCCCACTAAGCCGCATTGTATCTCATGAGTGATTCATTTTCAGAAGATATATGTAAAGCTTATGAAAGTCCAGTAACTATAATCGAAATGGCTGAAAGTGTTACATTAAGCCAAGTATCTGTAACACCTATAATTAAAACTGAATACGTACCAAAGCCAAAAGAACAAGGTTGGTCCCCAAAAATAAAAAATGATATTGAACAACAAACACATGTCATTCATCAAAGTAGCACCAATATTTCTGTAATTTAATTAAATTGTAATAATTTTCAATTTATTTTGAACGTACCCGTTAAAGGTAAAAAGAGATTTAATTAGCTAAGCTGCATTTAAAAGCAATAGCGGGTATTATTACAACATTTTTGACTTTATGTGTTTTTATAGTAAGTCATTGAATGTTCTATTATTACGTATGTGTTTGTCAAATGCAAGGTAGTGAGTGTAATGTGTTTTTAGTTGATTTTATGTATGTTTATTGCATTATTTGAAATAAATATTAGCATTGCGCAATTCTTCTCTACATCAACTATAACCGTGCGTAATTTCATACTCCTTCGGCAAGTATCTTAAGGCAAATATCTTAAAAACGAATCACAAGTTTTTGCTTCACGGATCAATATATAGATTGGCATTTACATTCGCAAGAATTGTGCAAATGTTTTGCGAATATTGAATTGCAGTGATTTGTAAAAAAAACGGTCGCCAAATGTAGATCCTCCGGCCTCTTATCCATACAAAAAACAGAAAAAAAATTCACACTTGCGAATGTCAGTATTCCTATACCCATTTGCGAATGTTTAAATAACAACATTTGTGACATCAGTAATTACTATTAATTCATGGAGATATGGTATCAACTATTTTACAAGTGGTAGAACCAATATGGTTTGACTGGGGAGGTGCCACCACTATATTTATTTCTAGCGTGAAGCAGATCTTATTCCACTGAAGTAGTAATGCACATGTGATTGACTTCAGACAGACCCTGGTATCTATAAAGTCACTTACAGATGTCCATGAGTAACTAAAAATATATAAACCTAGGGGGATATCTAGCGTGCCTGTAATTCTGAGGTTAGAATATGGCTACGGAAGCGTCTGCCTGTCGTAAGAGACGAGGGGTTGCGGGCGGCTAGAGTGGGAGCTCGAACTGTTCGGTCAGGCGACCCCGGGAAGGACGGCGGTATGTGTGGTCGCACACCGTCGTAAAGACTAGACGGAGCGGTGGGCCCAGCCGCCCATTTGGGAGGAGCTCGATGGGGCAATACGCTCAGAGGATTCCGGTTGCGGTCCTTTGGAGATCCCGCAGTCCTATTTGATGCGCTGAGGACGGCCACTGGAGAGGTTTTAATGCGGTAAAAATCCCACATAACCCTGCGTCGATCCCACGGTGTCGGGTACCTTTTAAAGGTTTCCCCCTCGAGAACAAATAAAGAGATATATCTAGAGACAATCACGGATGTGTTGCCACTTCTAAGGACCAAGCCTAATAACCAACCGAAACAAACTAGTTTTACCACTTATCACTATAATAATAAACATCTATTTGAGTTAGAGAAATAAGTAGATGTGAACCACAATCATTTATTCGTTTCAGATCCATACGCAGTATTCCAAGATGTCATATATAATTTCTTGTACGGAGATTTCGGTATATTGTTTAAAAATATTTTTGAAATATGTAACAACAATTGTTTTTATGAAATTAACCGTGTATTTTAGCTGAAAACCTGGACAAGGGAAATCGGAGTAAAGCGGATTATAATAAAAATAAGACAGATAACTTCCTACACTATCCGACGGGCAGAGCTCTACGGTATGAGAAAAGCGTTTAAAATAGTCCTTACCATACTTACCACCATATAAATAAACTTTAAGTACAATTATAATTTTTAGCCTTCTGGTCTCACTTGCTATTACTACTACTATTTCGTAGATCTTTTTTTTTCTCGAGAGGGAAATCTTTAAAAGGTACCCGACGCCGTGGGATCGACGCAGGGTTATGTGGGATTTTTACCGCACTAAAACCCCCCCGGTGGCCGATCTCGGCGCCACCGCTCCGACTAGTCTTTATGTCGGTATGCGACCACACGTACCGCCGTCCTTCCCGGGATCGCCTGGCTGGACGGTTTAAGCTCCTACTCTAGCCGCCCGCAATCCCGGAAGCCCCTTTTAGTCGCCTCTTACGACAGGCAGGGGATACCGTAGCCCTATTCTGAGCCCAGAACTACAGGGACGACTACTACATAGACCTAGCGCATTAATTTTTAGTTAAACAACTATTTAGTTTAACGTAAAAATATCTAGAATAGTGTGTAGATCCGGTTAAGACCAGGTAGGTAGTTGCTCAAATAAAAATCAAAAAACAATATCGATTAAACTTACAGACGATCCGTCAAAAGGCGAAACTAGAAAACTAGTACATGCATCAAAAACGATTAGATTGGCTGTATGATAATGTGGACAAGACTGTTTGAAAGTCTTGAAATCGTAAAAACATACAACTCGCCTAAGCTCGCTTCACTACATAGTATGAAACAAAAACGCTTCCTGCTGTCTTTCCTTTTTAACCGACTTCCAAAAAGGAGGAGGTTATCAATTCGTCTGTATTTTTTTTTTTTTTTTTTTTTTTATATTTGTTACCTCATTTCTCCGGACTGGGTGAACCGATTTAGATGATTTTTTTTTTATTTGAAAGGTAGTGCGTGTCATAGGGTCCCATTTTTTTTTAGTATTTTTTTGACTAGGGCATCCATAAGAAAAACGCATAAGTCTTAAATTTGCATTTTCAATGTACGCGATAAATGTATGAATAACTCAATATCCCGCCAACCGATTTTGATGATTCTTTTTTTATTAGAAAGGATGTACTCCAGGGGTAGTCTGATAAGAGTTTGATAAGGTTCTAATCATAGGATCTTCAACTTTTTGGAGCAAAATAATAAAATTAGTGATAGTCGGCCGAACCTTAGCTGGAGAAGTCCAATTGAGTAAAATATAGAATAAAATTACTATGTAGGTATTTACTATGAAAAATTTGACCTTCAACTCTTCAATCCTGATGATGCAGGGGTACTGCTAGCCTGAACTATAAAAGTTGGTCGTTTGATGTTTGCGAATATATGATGAAATTGTTAAGCAAATTCATGGGACAAAAATTTGACCTTCAACTCCTCAACCCTGATGATGCAGGGGTACTTAAAGCCAAAACCATAGGAATAAGCCATTTGGTGCTTACGTATATGTTATAAGATTACTGAGCAAAAACATAAGATGAAAAATTTGACCTTTAACTCCTCAACCCTGATGATGGAGGGGTACTTCAATCCTAAACCATAGAAGTTGGCAATTTGGTGCTTACGGTTATGTAAAGAAAATACTAAGCAAAAATATAAAATCAAAAATTTGACCTTCAACTCCTCAACCCTGATGATGAAGGGGTACTTCAATCCTAAACCATAGGAGTTGGCAATTTGGTGCTTACGGTTATGTAAAAATAATACTAAGCAGAGGCACAAAATTAAAATTTTGACCTTCAACTCCTCGACCCTGATGATGAAGGGGTACTTCAATTCTAAACCATAGGAGTTGGCAATTTGGTGCTTACGGGTATGTAAAAATAATACCAAACAGAGGCACAAAATTAAAATTTTGACCTTCAACTCCTAAACCCTGATGATGCAGGGTACTGCAAGCCTGAGCCATAGAAGTTAGCCACCTGGTACTAACGTATATGTTATAAGATTACTAAGCAACAATATAAGATGAAAAATTTGACCTTCAACTCCTCAACCCTGATGATGGAGGGGTACTTCCAGAGGGGGCGCCCTGTTTGTATGAATTGTAAAAGTGTTTTATGTTTAATTTTTGTGAATATGTAGATGCACAAAGCAAACTTAGAGGCTTTATTTAAATACAAACATAAAAATATAGTCACTAAAAAGTGTAAAATAAAAACTTTTTAACAAAAAATATCTACCGACTTCCATGTCACAAAAAAGTAAAAAATAATTTAAATATATTTTGGTCTAGAACATACTCAGTACTTAGTACATAGTTCTGAAGTCGGTGCTCATATAGGACGTAGTTACCGTCGTCCAGCGAAATATGTCGAGCACCGACTTCAGGACTATGTACTAAGTACTGAGTATGTTCTAGACCAAAATATATTTAAATTATTTTTTACTTTTTTGTGACATGGAAGTCGGTAGATATTTTTTGTTAAAAAGTTTTTATGTATGCTTAGATCTTTAAAACTACGCCACTGATTTTAATGCAGTTGTCTTACTGTCTCTAGGTAAAATATAAATTGGCTAATCTTGGGACAAAAGTTTTGTAATTTTCTAGACTGGAGAAGATAACAGTTTTATTTTCTACTACGCTCGTGTGTACGTAACAAATAAAATTTTCATATTATGAATCCCGTAAAGATTATATCAAATTTGGTATATTATTACAAATGACGTAGAATACGATAAATATGTGTAAGCATTTGTTTTACTCGACATCAATATCTTCAAAAATGGTGTGGGCGACTCTGGGTCTGGCGCAGAATAACAAATCTTGGGGTTAATTCGCTTGACATAATTATCACAAAGTCTTTTATCACAAATACAGCAACTAATACATTCAAATGGTAATTTTTTTTTAAAGAAAGAAACAGAGGGACAAATCCGTGTTCCCGCCATTTTCCAAGTGACGTAAACTTTTATTGTCTATGCCAACCTCAGCTCACTACATGACTCTGCCAAGACGCGACGTAAAGAAATTAGCACAGATCAACGCGCCTACCGTTTCTATTAAAAATAACCGGATCCGACATATTGTATTAAATTATACGACGTAAGTGGTCACTGTCATCCTTAGACGTCACACAGAGTAGGTTCTACATGAAGTTCATTTCAGACGCGCTGCGACTCTTGAGGACTACGATGATCGCCTTCCAACAATACACAAGTTTTCTTTACTTTAGATATAGATGAAACGATTACCGATAATAATATATGAACGATATGTGAAAAAATTATACCAAAATATTCTTCCCGAATTTAACAAGCGAAAGGATTTGAGAGTGAGGACATGGATTATCAAGAAATGACTACAATTTATTTATATTTTCATATAAAAAAATGGAAATGTAAATAATGGATTCTTAGCCTGGTTCTACTTTACATACACCTGGCGGATAGCCAGCCTAAATGTAATCGGCACAGGCGTTAAAAACGGCCTTCAAAACGAGGATAAATGATCGTATTGCCTATATTTTGAATTTCCTTGATAGACTATCATTTCTCTTATTTTTATCATATAATAAAAAATCATATAATAAAGCAAGATATGGTAAGAAAGAAACCATTTTATAAGGTTACTGATAAAAAACTAGTTTGCGTTTTCATAGGTAGGTAAAAAAGATGTTAGTTAAAGTTACTGTTCTAAGGTCAGAACATTTATTTTACCTATGTCGCCAGTCAATGGGTACGGTGTTAGCGTATGGTTTGTTCCACAGTGGAAAACATTTATAATCTGTTATTAAAAATAAACTTGTATGAAACTTTAATTAGGTATATGGTGTTCTGCCCGTGTAGCCGGGGAATAAAATACAACTACGGCATCCCTTGCCGTAGTTGTATTTTATTCCCCGGCTTGTAAGAAGCGACTAAAAGGGGGCTTCTAGGGTTACGGGCGGCTAGAGTGAGCGCTCAAACCATCCAGCCAGCAAAACCGAGAAGGGCAGCGGCATTTGTAGCTGTATATCGTCGTAAACACTGGATACCGGAAGGCTTCGCTCTAGGATTGGAGATCCTGGAGTCCCCTACAATGGCTTCGGTGTAGTTTTTAAGGTTTTCACCAAAAAAAGACATATGCTATTCCACATATAATCTTTTTCATTACAAAAAATCTTCGCAGAGAGTAGTATAATTAAATGTTATAATTTAATTAAAGGAAAGCCGAGTTATTCTCCGACAAGCCCAGCGTTCATCTCCCAATCGCTGAGATGATTCACCGTGGTCACTGCATGCTGAGTATCACCGAAGATCACATGCAGACAGCGGTGGACGCCTTAGCCATATTCGTCGAGGGTGACGTGCAAGACATTAAGCGATTACCTGCTAATTATGTGTTGCGATCTGTAAGTAAATACCTTCGCGGTTCATTTATGACTTCTAGTGGCAGATACCGGGATCGCTAATAGCTTAAGACCCTACCAAAACATAAATTTGACTATGACATTATCCGTGATCTCAAATTGATATCAAAATAAGTCGTGGCTTTATACGGTCCGACAAAGGTTTAGAACAAGGAGAAACTTTTCATTGGGTCAACCAATCAAAAGCAAGCAAGAGTATGATTGCCGGCTCATTATTATGTAAGCCGAATCTTTGTGCTATCTTTGTGCTCCGAAGTAGCAAAACTATGACTGAATTTAGATACTATCCATTTTCTAATAAAAAAAATCTTAGACGTCAATGGGCGGTGGCGAATCACTTTTCACTAGGTATACTGCATGCCTATTTCAATCTAAAGAAAGTCCGTTAAAAAACACGCTTTCTATACTCATAGCCTCCACACTACAATTTTCTCTAGTGTCGTGGGTACCATGGACACACACAAGACGTATACACAAACACCCAGACCCAGAACATGAATTTAAGCTCATCATTCAGATCAGCGTCTGGCCGGGAATCGAACCCGGGACCCATTGCGCATTAGACCGGTATGGTAACCGCTCCGCCACGCGGGTCGTCAAGAGTCGTCGTTAAAGATACGCAAATACACTGTAAGCTTACTTAAAACAAGTAAGTAAAATCTTGACCTTTCTTCCAGGCTCGTACAATATCAATGTTAAAAATATCCAGCGAGAAGCTTGCAATGACCTGGAATGTGGTGAAAGGCTCGAACGATACCTTCGACGTGACTCCTGAAATCCTGGAGATGTACCGACCTCTTTTCAAGCATATCAACGCTAGAGAGATGGCTAGGTTGAATCTGTTGGACGATCGGATACTAAACTACATCGGTACTCATCCTGACTTAGATAGACACCAGGTATGTCATTATCAGGCCTTTACTGCCCGTTACGTTATTAAAAGGTGGTAGAACGAGTGTAGTTCGACTTCGGGAGGTACCACCGCCAAGACTATTTCTAACGTGAAGCATTCCTTGCGTTTCGATGGAAGGGTGTGGTTGCCGGCACACTTTATATGAGGCGACCACCCTAGAAAGTAGCACTCCCGAGGAAGTAGCAACGCATCTGTGATTGATCTCAGATAAAACATATGTTATATTATGAAGTTCTTTACAAATGTCCATGGGCGGTAGTGACCACTTAACATCAGATGGACTGCATGCTTGTTTGCTACTTCATTATTATAAAAAACATGTACAGATTTCTACTACAATGTGAATATAAGGTTAATAAAAGGCAACTCGGTTTAAAGTGCAATTCAAGCATTGTAGATTAGACTTTGCTGTATATTATAATTATCAAATGTTACTAATTCTTAAATTTAAGTTTGAGAAAACATCCATTCTATAAGCCTCAGTTTTCTTATTTTTTGGACCTACCTCGTATAATGAGTGTGCATACAAACAGAGCGCGTTCCAACTGTACGTTTTGCCAAGCGCCTGACGAGTAATAAAGGCACTCAGTCAGTTAAGTGAATGGATAATTGTCCACAGTTTTAGAAGCAGTCGGAAGAGTCATGTTGTTACGTTGTAAAACAACATCATTCTATTTAGTTTGATCAATCTTATCAAACGAATGTCGTTGGTGTCTGTGGTAAATTCAGAACGCCCAGAATTATGTATCTATTGAAAAACCTAAAAACCTACTCCTATTTAAATCAGACCTTCTGTATAAGTCGATTCCGATTCTACATCTCATACATAAGTAACTGCTTTGCTGTCACAACAGAACACAACAAATATTTTAATTAACAATTATAGGTCTCAAGGTATTAACTTAAACAATGTCTATACACCTATTACCCCTGTAGGTAGGTGTGATAGCGAGCAAGTATCTAAAGCTAAATAGCGGATGGTCGGACCCGAAGTATTTAAATTTGATGAACAATTTACTTTGCGGCGTGCCGATGGCATTTATGAGGAAAATACCGGAAAATGTCTACTTACAACTTTCACATCAGGTTAAAAATTCTATTAGTTTATATTATTGTTATTCTATTAGTTTAACACTTATGTCATGAAGTCACTAAATAAATGCAGTCTTAATAGACCTTAATCAGGAAAGTGGTGGAAAGTGGTCCACCAATTCGCACTTGGCCAGCGCAGTGGACTATGGCCTAAAGTCTCTCATACTGAGAGAAGACCCGTGCCCAGCAGTGGGACAATAATTAGTTGGCGACAATCAGGAAAGAGCGATATTATCTAAGAGGGTTTATTGATTTTCACTTCACTAATAATTAATAAGTTTTGAGAACAATGTCAATACAGCCACTCTCAGTCTGAGATGTGTGGCAGTGTTGTTACAATTATATTTATCATATAGATAGTCTTCGTTTTACTCTACATAAACTCTTAAAGACCACAGCTGTACACAAGCTGTGCACAAGCTGAACACACAAGAAGTGGAGAGATTTGCACAGAAGCCATGGTTGGAATCGGCCATGCTGTAACATTTGTATCGGGAAGGGTTGTAAATTAGTTCAACAGTAGACTACTACTGATGTTTCTAATTTTACGATTACCTTTTTTTATCGACTCACGATACATTGTAAATTCAATAGTCCATTGCAAAAGATTTCGTGACGGAAGGGAGGTGTCTCTGAGGCTACTCCAGACTGACTTTTCCTTTACCTTATCCTAAGATATATTAATTGCAAATTCTACGAATTATGATATATTTTTAGGTGTTCTATCATACACGAGCTTGCGACTCCTTACAGTTGCGGTTTTACCTCGCTATGATGACCAAAACTCAGGTACAAATATTTTAAAAGTAGGTATGCATTAAAGTCTATCTATCTATAAACATCGTGTTAAATAATCATCGGGTAAAAGTATTATTTGAAATTATGATATGCTATAAGTTAATAAAAATTATTAAATGTGACTACTAAACATTGATGACTTATTTATCTAATAGAATTGGAAATACATTTATTTAATCCTATAAATAAATTATTTGATCCTGCTGTTATCCAATCTATTTGAAATGCTGGAGAATGAAACTTGTTAAAAGTATTTTTGAACGACTTCAAAAAAGGAGGAAGAATCTCCTCCTTTTTTGAAGTCGTTCTCGTTCTAAATTTTTTATATTTTTGTACTTGAAACACAAAAAATTCTACCATCAAGTATATAACATTATGCCCATGGCCCACTGAAACAGCTCTGTTTTAAAAATTCTCACAAGTCTTTTCTGGTAAAACTGTGTAACATTCACATTAAGGCGTAATTGCTATCATTTTTTATCAGGCGCTCGGCAAAGCGTACAGCTGGAACGCACTTGACGTGTCGCGACTGGGTTTGCTCCTAACGGAAGTGGAGGGCCGGGATCTAGGCTCCATTAAACCGGAGGCCTTGGCCGGTTTAACTGCTCAAGTAAGCAATTCTATTGATGCTACCTATTATGTATGACACAATTTGGCGGACAAAAGCATTGTATGAAAACGTTCTACATTTCAATACTCAATACCCAGATCTAGCTATTGTTTATAAGATCATATCAGTTATTAAAAAGTATTTATGTAAACAAGTAGTCTTGATTAAGGTCACTAATTCTTTTAAACTTAAACTTTGAAGCTTAAAAATATGCTACATTTTTTTAATTTGGTAAAATATTCGTGAGGCATTGTATATGCTAATCTCTTGAGACGTATTTGTTAATTAAAATGGAAATATTTGTTGTATTATGTTGGTACAGCAAAGGAGTTAATTATAATATGAGATGTAGAAATTTAGAATGAGTCGTTGCAACCAATCGGGAATGACTTAGACAGATGGTCAGACTTAAATAGGAATTTCACCTATCGAAAAACCTACAAACCTATTGTAGGTGTTTGGATAGGTCAAACATTATATGAATTAATAAAATTTAGGCATATTTTAATTTATTGAATGACTTTGTTTACAGGTAGTTGCGCGAATGCAGCCAGAGAACTTACGGTATTTGAGCGAACAACAACTGCAGTTCCTTGCAGACAAAGCATTAAACATTGTAAATAAAAAACTCAAAATTTACGAAGAACAGTACTTATCTAGCTCTAGACAAATGTGTCCATCTTTTGTTTATTTTATTAATCTACTGTTATTTTACATTAACGTTTAATTTTCTTTAAAGTTTTGACAGGCGTTGTTATTTTAAGAAATATGTATATTGTTGCATTGCTAAAATATGATAGCAGGCTGAAAAGTTTTTAAAATAGTCATAATAAAGATACTGTCATTTAAATAAAATTATCGTATAATTCACTATTTTACTTCAAATTCACTATTCATAACTTACAGTGTTTCAGAACATACAAAGAAGGTAAATGAAACGTGTAGTTTTCGTCCTCATGTCGTCTTGCTTCCAACTGAAACATTTTAAGAACATAAATTAAATATTTGCTATTATTAACATTGTTATAAAAAACATTGCTAAATATATAATGCACATAAAGAAAAAATGGCAGCAAACCTATTAAATACTTATAAAAAGTTCAGTTACACATTTAATATGTTTTTCTGAACGTTATGAAAAAAAAGAAACATTTAAAAGGCAAAAACTAACATAATGGCCCACTAAACTCTACATGGCTGTTACATTTTTAAACTAAACGTCGTGGCGTCGGCGGCCCCTGATTATATTAGATGAATAACATATTTTCTTATTGGAAACAAATAAAAATTGTAGGGACGGCTTTAACAGCACAATTACTTACTATTACATTAGACCAGTCTGTCTGGATAGATTTATCACAACGACTTTTTGAAGTTGAATCAATGTTTTCGCTGACAGGGCGTTCAATATTTGCTTCTAATACTGACGAATCTTTTAATCTCGACGTAACTCCAGGTGTTAAATGTTCATTTCTTGATTTATCTGATAAAGCTTTATCTGCATTTTCAAATTTTTGTGCCAAGTAACTAACTCTAGGCCCGTTAGGTTTAGGTATAGATGACCTGTGATCTTTGGTTGAATATTCATTTAGAATAATATTCTGTGTATCTTTGGAAGGTCTAAATGTTTCATTGTAACATTGGCAACTAAAAAAAGTAACATTTATTTAATTCACATTTTCTTTTCACTCACTTAATAAGAACAAAGATATATAAAAGACTACTATTTCAAGGAGTAAAATTTAAGAAAATTGAAATTTTCACTTTACCAAGGGGTCATTTGGTTCAATTTTTGTTTTGGCAAAGGATTTTTCTCTTCCTTATCGATGCATCCACATAATGTGTTCTCTTCTTCTTTGTGATACGCGTAATTTGGATAATCCCGACAGGCACATTTTATTATTATTATTCTAGGACGTTTATTATCTATGTGACCACTATCGTCCGAATAAAGATTATTTATTAAAGATTGCAAAGATTTGTCTTGAACACATTGCCCATTATTACTTTTCATTAGTTCACTACTAAATTTAAGATCAATATCGACTTGTGAGATTTTTTCGGTTTTAAGTAAATTAATAATTGATGATGTGACTTGTGTGTTATTACTTTTATTCCTAGTAACTATAGCTTTGCAGTCTTTGACCTTCACATTAACCTTTAGAAGCAGTAACCCACCTTTATTCATATAAGCTATATATTCATCTGTGGCTTCTTTATCAGAAAAATGGCTGCTTAAATTTCCATCATCTAATCTGGTTTCTCTTGCATTTTCATTCGGTGTAATATTAGACTGGGCTTGCCTGTCTTTGTCATCTTTCGACAAAATATTAATTTCATGAAAAGGTGTTTGCCCGTTATCATGTTTGGTTGTTGTCTTTATTTCGCTTATTGCCTGACTATCGACCCCTTTATTGATGATTATTTCTCCCAGTTTGCCTTTTCTTTCGGTTTCATGTAAGATGGCGTCTTGCTGAGCAGAATCATTATTGTCATTTTTTAAATCCTTCAAATCAAAATTTCTTATTAGCTCATCTTCAGATTTTTCAATTATTCTGTTACTATCGGGGTTAGACGTCATGGATGTTACGTTATGATCATTATTAAGGTATAAACTTTCTACTGTTTGAACTTCATCTGGTATTGTATCACTTAGTATTCGGTTTTTTCGAGACTGCGGATTTAAATCTTTTGAATCATCATGTGAAAACACCGGATATTGTAAGCTTTCTGCTCGATTTGAAGTTTTAGGATTAGCTTGAACACCTAGGCATTCATTATCCTTGCTTTTCTGTGGCTTTGCGTAACTAGCATTTTTAGAACATATTGACTGTTCTTGACTTACATTCCTGTTGCAAGGAACTAATGATGGACGTTTTCGGTTTGGAAATTCATTTTTTAGAGACGTTTTTCTAGGACACGGAAAAATTTTGTCTGTCTCTGCACAAATTCTTTTTAACGTTGTATTGTGAGGATCTGAACATTTCTTCTTTTGGATTTGCTTTGGACTCGTAATAGCTTTCTTTTGCTGAAGTTGTCGCGGTTTAGATGGTTCATTTTTTACTGTTGAAGTCGTATTGTCGCCAATTTGTGATGAAGCCTAAAATTATAACAACTAGTGACAGTTATTTATAGAAATTCCTTATAATCATGCACTATTCCATCACTTACATTTTCCATTGGTGCAATAGTATCATCGGCAGTACCATTTAACTTTGGATCTGTAGTTTCTATAATAGTAAAAACATATATTTAGCTAGTACTACAATTATAAATATATGTCCATAGTTTAAATTGTGCAATAGTGTATTGTTTGAGACATACTTATATCATACCTGGATTAAATGCTGATTTGAGAATTAATCGTTTGTCCCATGATCTGCAATGAATCAGCATTTAATTGAAGACATGAACAAAGACTATTCATTGGATTATAAGTGTAGCGTGACGAGTAAATCTCTATTTGGCATAACAAAGAGTTCGCTAGAGGCAGTAATTTGTCTTCTACCTATTGTTATGATTAACCAGAAAATAGAGTTGTAGGATTTACTTTCAATGTTATAACGAATGTTGATAAATCGTACTGTGTGGTGTCGGTTTGGAATAGCACTACTCCCTCTCTTCTGGTGAATGGCGTAAGATGAAGATAAAATTTTAGATTAGCGTCTTCTTGTGTAGTATCAACTGATACTGCAGTCATCAACATACATGCCAAGCCCTGATACATTCTAGTATAAACAGGGGAGGCTTAAGTCTAACGATGAGACGTCAAAAGCTGATGGATGGAAGTAGTATTGAAACTTAATAACTCAGATGTCAAACTTTTCGCTCGACAGTTATGACAGTTTCTTACATATATTGTAGCGATGCTTAAGATAAGCTTTAGGTACACAGCTCTTCTTTAAATGTTGGCTAGAATAGGATAACTTTTGGAAAACTGAAAAAAACTAACCTCGACGCTCTCAAAAGATACTCTTCATAACCTGTATCAACGAAAGTGTCTGGTGGTTCCACAGCTACATACGCTGCCCCATTAATTAGCTCCAGAGGACCGTTAATCTTTATTCCATCTGTTGTATAGATATCTATAGATGCATGTCTGGAATTGAAAACATTGTAACATTTAACAAGTATCCTGTATAAGAGTCAACATGAGTCACACTTTCACATGAGGCGACCATCATAGTCCTCGGCAGTAGCAACGCATCTGTGATTGACTTCAGATGGATCCCATGTTCTGTATGAAGTTGATTACAGATGTCCATGGGCGACAGCGCCCATTTACCATCAGGTGGACTGCATGCTCGTTTGCTACTTCAGTCAAATAAAAAAAAAAAACAATTTGTTCCGCAGACATGTGTAGGCGGTTTTAGTTATTATGTTACATGTGACATATGTGACAGATAGGAATACGTTTCAAGGGAACTCAAAACGTGGATTTAGTATAGCTAGTAATTCTTTAACAAAGTTTCTGCGTAGGATCAGAAGATGTTGCCACTTCTGAGGACTTATGGTCGCCTTATACGTAAATCAGTTGTCATTCACACGTTTCCACTGAACCGCAAAGTAGAAATATGTTTGGAAATAGTACTTTTGCCGACGAAGTGTAATGGTTCCATCATATTGCAAATAATGATCTTATCCATCCATCCTCACTTGTCCACCGCTGGATTTAAAACTCCCCAAATAGGGGTCTAGCAGCACTGCGATCTACTGCTAGACCCCCGTCTACTGACAGCAGTGAGTTTTAATGTTACATAGAAATACTTTGTTTTTAATTACCCTGATCCATAGTGCGTGCGACCCAGATAGCTTATAGTAGTTTCCCACCATTGCAACTCATCAGACCGAAGATGATATTTCCTTGGTGGTGAATATTGCTGACCATTTGAAAACAAATAAATGTCGATAGAGCTCCATTTCTTCGTCTCTGTTTTATTAACGGGTTCCATTTTTGTGAACACAAATGAATACCATAATCGTGTGTGTTATTTCACATAACTATTATAAATAACATATTTTTATCTGGCAAAGTAACAAGAATATGGTATGATCTATCCAAATTACATTAAATAATTAATAATTGGAATTAAATTTGGCTTTAAATTTTCAGTATATTTTCCCAACAAACTTATTTTAAATAGGTATAGTAATTACTGTAAATATGGCATTTATGTCACAATTTCATCTTGTTATGTCATTTCATATCATAGAAAATATTTTTGGAGAATGATTTGAATACCATTCTTTTTATCACGTCAAAATATATAGAGAGTTAATAAACTATTTTAATATATTTTTCTAATTTAATATTTTGGGACGTTTTCCTGTGCCGCGGATCTGTTTCAGAGTACATATTGTAACTGTCGACTATCGTCTCACAAATATATAGATTGTCTGCATTACGTGAAACGCATGCGGGTCAACAAAATTAACGCACTCGCGTGACAGGAAGAATACTTTGACTTTGAAAGTCGTCCTATGCCGCGGCGTGGCGTCGCCGCTTGCCGTAAGGTCTGCGGGCCTCGAGGATCCCCTCATTACCCGGGCAATTCCCTCAGTGGAAGCACTGTCCACCGGTGATGTGAGCTGCCGTCAGGCAGTGGAAGAATACCCGAGCGAAGATATGATGACCTGCGTGACGGAGCGGTTACCATATCGGTCTGACGCGCCACGGGTCCAGGGTTCGCTTCCCGGCCAGATAGGTATCTGAATGATGAGTTTAGATTCATGTTCTGGATCTGGGTGTTTGTCTTTTCATCTTGTGTGTGTCCATGGTACCCACGACACAGGAGAAAATCCTAGTGTGGGACTATGAGTGTAGAAAGCGTGTTTTTTTTACCCTTCTTACCTATCATACAAATCTTTCCCAAGGAAAAGAGACAGGATATAGCTTTACAAGTATTTTGAATAAAAGACCAAAGAAGGGTGTAGTTCACCCTCTCGTGTAACAAAATTGTACTTTGTAGGAGGTCAACGGTCGCCACGCCTTGAAGGGTGGCCACAATGACTATTTGACATTTTATTAGTTACCTTTCCCTTCGTTTCGATTATCATAGCAAATAAAATGTCCATAATTATGTGATGTTATACTATGTTATTAAGGAAAACAGTTGTGCGATCAATCCAAGTATGTTGCAAAAATAAATGCTTATATGTAGAAATTACACTAGTGTTTTTAGGATATTGAGCCAAATAAAACTAGCACCTAATTTTAACATGAAGTGGATCTTGCTTTGCAGTGGAAGCATGTGGTGGCCGGCTCATTTTCACTTGAGGCGACCATCTTAGTCTTAGTATAAACAGATATACACATCGCATTCATTTAGAAGATTTTGAAGCTGGTAGAACCAGTGTAGTTCGACCGGGGAAGGACCACCGCCACACCTATTGCTAGCGTGAACCATTTCTTGCGTGTCGATGGAATGGTGTGCTTGCCGGCACCCTATTTTATGAGGCGATCATCTTAGTCCTTGGGAGCAGCTACGCATCTGTGATTGACTTTAGGTAGACCCTTTGTTCTTCATGAAGTTGCTCCCAGATGTCCTTGGGTGTCAGTATTCACTTACCATCAGGTGAACTGAATGCTCGCTTGCTACTTCAATGAAATAAAAAAAAACGTGCAGCATTCGGGGACTGCCGTGGTACTGCCATTGCATAGCATTTTTTTATCAACTTATGCACCTTTAATTATTTAATTATTTAAGCAGTATTTTTTTTTGATATTCAATTTTTTTTCTTTGATACTATATACTTTCTCACAAACGGCTGCTTGCATATTCGTCCGATTTCCGAGCAGCTCGTGTTGATCTGTGCGAGCTTCGTACTGTCGTGCCATATATACACGTTAAGCGAACCCTCGGCGCGCTACATGGTAGGAAGAGGGGGGTTGTTAGGTTTTTTCGTTACGGAATTTCTTGATTTGGTCGCCGCGCAAAAAGCAAAACCCGTGATAAAAGCTATGCAATAACTTAAAAGGATATTTTTTTATGTCACGGTAACCGTCTACCACAAACAGCACTATACCGAAATGTCCCGCAAAACTTATATTCATGGCTGTCTATTAAGTGTTGCGCAGGCGCATCGTTTGGGCTCATCTCGTCATTTACATGCGCGTTTTCACTTTTCACTCCGTTTTAGTCTTTCTTTCGATTTCTAAGCCGTTTTCGCTGTATTTGTAAAGCATATTATGAGACGGAACATTATTGGCTTTAATACTACAATAACGCGATACCTAGTAGACGATTTATAAATACTTCACTGGCTCTCTTTACTAGAACTTACTAAACAATACTATATATAACAACCTTGCTATAAGTCATATGTTACTTTTTATGTCTTTAGGGGATATAAGGGTGTCGAAGATGATTTATAGGGGAGGCTCTTGTAACAATAGTTATTGCGAAGGAATAAAAAAGGATAAATAATAATTGATACAAAAGGAACATTTGCCATAGATAAATACAAAACCGACACAGGCAAACATTCTACTAAGGCTTTTCACTGTCATAGATTATGAAAAACACAGATTCGGATTGTCTAGCATTGCGTCATACCTGAAGGTGGTAGAACGAGTGGAGTTCGACTGGGGAAGTACCACCGCTACCTATTTCTAGCGTGAAACATTTCTTGCGTTTCGATGGAAGGGTGTGGTTGCCGGCACACTTTTATATGAGGCGACCATCATAGTCCTCGGAGTATCTGTGATTGACTTCAGCTAGAACCCATGTCCTGTATGAAGTTGATTACAGCTATCCATGAGAGGCAGTGACCACTTATCCTCAGGTGGACTGCATGCTCTTTTGCTACTTCATTCAGATAAAAAAAAACCTTGCATAGAAGTATTGATATTATAAATACGGAAGTTGGTGAGCATATAAGTATGTATGTTTTTTAATCTTTCACGCAAAAACAACCGGTCGGTTTTCGCTGACGTTTGACACTACAATTTGTGACCTAGGATAATACATGAGACACTGACTTTCTAGGTAGACGGGACGCAGCAGGATAAACCTCGGAGTACAACCTAGTGTTATACATGCCTAATATTGGAAGTAAAAGTTTGTATATACATTCTAGTAATATTAATGTTTTAATTACATTTGAGAACAAAAGTAAACAATGTTATTTTTAGCAGATTTGATAAACCTTGTCGAAAGTCCTTAGGCTGTTTTTGAACTTGTGATAGTTTGGTCTTACCTTTAATTTTCATTAATCCGTAATAACATAATGTGTTATTACAACGAAAGCTGGCCATTTCATATTAGATTACCAGACTAGATTGCTGAATCACGTCCCTGTAGCTCCGGGATCAGAATAGGGCTACGGTATCCCCTGTTTGTCGTAAGAGGCGACTAAAATGGGCTTGCGGGTTTGTGTTGTGTTGTGTTGTGTTGGAGCTTGAACCGTTCAGCCAGGCGATCCCGGGAAGGACGGTATTATGTGTGGCCGCATACCGTCGTAAAGACTAGACGGAGTGGTGGACCCAGCCGCCCATCAGGGAGAAGCCTCATGAGGCAACGCGCTCAGAGGATTCCGGTTGCGTTCCTTCAGAGATCCCGGAGTCCTCTTTGTAGTGCGCAGGACGGCCCCCTTTAGTGAGGTAAAAATCCAATTTAATGCTGTCGGGTACCTTTTGAAGGTTTCTCTGTGGAGAATAAAAAAAGGTGGCACTGTGTTAAACAATGAGAGGTCAACTAGAGATCAGAACAACTCTACGACGCGCGGCTATTACGTATTTAAATCAAATTGGATAGGAAATATACAACAGATGTGCTTTTTATACTTGTTTAAGTACCCGTTTTTATCGTATATTTATGCTCATACAATTAAATTCACATTTATCCATTTCTTAACAACTTTATAATTGTTATTGCCAAGGTAATGTACGTAGTTTGATTCATAGCTTCAAATGTTTCGATATAATAGTTTTTAGCACAATAATGTTGTCATTCTATCGAATTTTCATCGAAACTAGATAGTCCATTGAAATGTTATGTGAGCTTTGTACTTTTTAGGACGCAATTTTATTTTTGGGACATGTGTGGGGTGTCAATAGAAGCTTAACCTCAAGTTTGTGGGGTCACCACTCTTGTCCCCCGGCCACCATCTTGGAATCTTATTATTGTCCTTATAAATTTTGTTTTTTTTTTTTATATTTTTGCTTATAATTTCTCTATTTTTTTAGTATGATTTTTTTTGTATTTTCTTAACTTTCTTTTCATACATTTTACAAAAAAATTACCTCAGACCAATCTTGTGGATGTAGATGATCTTTTGAGGAAAATTTTTACCTATATTTTTTTTAATTTCATACTTTTAAAGCGCCCCAAAGTTGACCGGGTTCGTTAATGATCATGGGAATCAGGTCGAAACGACATGTATAACTTATTTTTGTTTTTTTTTTATTGTAAACACATTTTTTAAATTTTTTTCGTACAACTTTATTTATTCATTCCTAACTCTTTTAGCTCCTAGGCGCCCTAAATGTGGTACACATAAATACGTATTGATGTAATCGATACTTCGCAATTGGCCAGCGCGGTAGACTATGGCCTAAAACCTTCTCAGTCTGGGAGAAGATCCGTGACCAGCAGCACAATAAAGGGTTTGACTACGATGTAATCATGACAATCCCATTATTTATTGACCGTGTAACTCTAGCCCGTGGTAACGGGGCAAGTGGAGTGCACGCGGTGCTCAAAGTTTCCCGACACGCAATATCGATTGAGCCATTACGGCTTAAGAGGCATTAAGTTTCTTCTGCGGAGTTACTTCCATAAAGCATGCTGTTTTAGCTAGATAACTATAAGCAGATTATGTTTTAAAACGGTTGAAAGCTTTCAGGGGTTTTAATTTGTTTAAGAAGATGTCCAAAGATCAGTCTGGGATAGACACAGTACAATGATAATCTTAATCTTTTACTTTCCATTTGCATGTAGTTTAATATATTTGCATGTGGTATATATATAAGGATAATTTCTTCTCCTATTTTGTTCCATAGCTTGACTACTGTCAAACTTTATTGATACTGATAAAAGACCAATAAAATGATTTATAATAGTTTTCAAGAACTAGGTACACAAAGAATGAAGGCATTTTAAAAAAATCTTTATAATCGAATTTCGACATTTAGACGAAAACGCAAGAATATTCGGCATTTTAAAGAATCTTTCCGTAAACAGATAAACTTTTTGGATGTATTTCCCAACAAAATATTATTTTAGTTTTCCAAGTTTGCACTCCTTGTCACGATAAGGATGAGGGATGACGCACGTAAGAGTACGTCTACGTCATATTGAATTTGTCTGCCGAATATTGTCTGCTGTTGAATTTGTACCTTTGCCAAACTTCATTAAACACAATATTATTTCGTGTAAGTTATAAAGAATTCAGAAATATATTTTACGGCGGTGTTCAATGGACGCTGTATGGACGCAGTATTAAGGCTTAATTATCAACTCATTGTTTAACCATAGCTGGCCATGAGTTTCCCTTTTGTATTGAGACCTCTCTCACCTCTTAAGCTCTTAAGACCATAGTAAACCTTCCTGGACAATAGCAAATTGGTAGGCTTCATAAACTTAATATACCTACTTTTTAAAGAACCATGAGGCTTAATAGTTCACTTTCGCCCGCTTTAATCACGTTTTACCTTGATGATGTATCCTATCTGTTAATCCAGATCATAAACTATCTGTGTGCTAAATTGCAGCGAAACGCGATTTGTAGATTTTCTCACAATCTTTCGCATTTATAAATAATAAAAAATAAAAAAAATGATATAAACACATTCATAAATAAACGTCGCATTATAATATGAATATTAATAAGAATAAGATGGTTTTTCTCAAGTCTTTTTTGTTTATCGTTAATGCAAGTTTTAATTTCTAATATGTAAATCAATGTGAAAATCCAGAGTTATGAGATAAAACTCGTTCCCCGATTGTAGGAGAGTTCCAACGTATAAGTATCACTGATATTTATGGTGAATTTATGATGAATCAGATATTTTATTTCTTTATTTTCATATTTGTGTTCTGTAATATTCTTTAATTAATATTCATAATACTCAGTATATTCGGAAAAGTAATATCAACCACTTGTATGTAAATATGTGGTTGTTTTGAACTACTCAGAAGTTAATTTCTAGACTCTCAGATAATGACGATAATAATAATATAGTTAAAAATTATTGTTATGGAAATTCAAGTTTCAAGGATGTTAAAAAATATCTAATTATATACTTAATTAAGGCGATAAGATTCCTATCATGTTTAACGTAATTTTATCACCTTACTTTTTACTAAAATGATTTAAACTTTCTAAGTATGTAGGTATTCACCATAGGTGTTTAGTTACTTTTTCATGCAAACAGTACTGGTCGGATTTCGCTGAAATTCAGAACATTAATAGTTTATGACCCGTATTAATATAAAGGATACTTATTACCGAGTAAAACGTGCCCGAAGTGGACAGAGCTGCGGAAATAAGTTAGTATAATATAATGTAAAGAGTTATTGTTAACTTAGGAAATATAGGATGAAAATTTACTTAAGTTCTGATCCAAGCCATTGTTTTGAAATCTATTTGTTTATTATATTTTATAATCCTAGATAACATAGACGTGACATTCAGAAATTTCAATATATTACGTGTACTTTTTTATTTTTTAATTTATGTCATACATATTTTTGATTTCAATGTACCTTAATATAAAAACATCTTTTAAAATGTGCCTGTTGAAACCGGATGTATCCATATTGACTACATCATTCACTGTTGACAAACACTGTTAAACTGTTGAAATAAAGAATTTCATGCTAAGTAGGTTATACTTTTTATAAACATAGACCTCGGGAGTAACAACGCATCTGTTGACGCATTGACTTCAGATGAGAGCCATGTTCTGTATGTAGTTGATTACAGATGTCCATGGGCGGCAGTGACCATTTACCATCAGGTAGTCCACCTGCATGTTCGTTGCTACATCAGTCAGTTAAAAAATAAATAAAAAAGAAGGTATCATTTTTTACAAATCCTAAACGTTTACAAGCTATTAAAAGTTTTTAAACTTTTTGTAGGTTTCTACAAACTAGGATTTCTTCTGTGTCGTGGATGCTATAGACCCACACAAAGACGTATACGCAACCACCCAAACCCAGAACAGCAATCAAATTCATCATTCAGCTAACCATGAGTCCATGTGTGTGTGTGTGTGTGTATGCATGTGTACAACCGAAGATCGAGCCCGGAATTCATTGCATGTCAGACGGGAATGATGAATATATGCCAACAATAATAAAGACGTTAAAAAGCATTTTAACAACAATTTTACACTCCAAATTTTTTGTTAATTTTTCATTTCTAGCGTGAAGCAATTCCTGTGTTTCGTAGGAAGGGTGATTTTACCGTTCACTTTTACATGAGGCGACCTTAGTCCTTGAAAATAGCAAAGCATCTGTGATTGACTTAAAGTCCCTGTTCAATTTAAAGTTGTTTACAGTGACCATACCATTAGATGGTGTACATCCTCTTTTGCTGTTTCAATTAATAATAAACAAAAGTGTATCAATATAGTTCGACCGGGGAAGTACCACCGTCACACCTATTTCTAGCGTGAAGCATTTCTTGCGTTTCGATGGAAGGGTGTGGTTGCCGGCACACTTTCGCATGAGGCGACCATCATAGTCCTCGGAAGTAGCAACGTACCTGAGATTGACTTCAGATAGAACTCATGTTCTATATGAAGTTGATTACAAATGTCCATGGGCGGCAGTGACCACTTACCATCAGGTATGATCGTTTGCTAATTCAGTCACATATGAAAAAAATTGCACTCGTAGACGTAATCTCATTTTTTTTACAAATAAAAGTATTCAAAAATAAAATTTGAATCATGCTTCGTGGGCCGATGTATGCACCAGATAAATGGACTCGCGAAGTGTTTGTTGGTATTTTGGTCCAGTTACACGGCTTGTGAGCACGGCAAAATAAATATAAAACGTGAATAGTCGTTTCAATGAAATATTCCACTTTACATTATGACACGTAACTGTCTCTATATGAAATTTGTTTGCCCGTTGTTCTTGTTTTAGTTTTTCACGCGGTTCTACTCTCATTCATGTAAGTAGTTTATGCAATACAATACAATAACATACAATATTTTTTATTTACATATGAATAAGGTACATAACGGTCTTATACATAAATTACATAATATCCTCCTATTCTACGTACAAGGTATGCAAACGTCATAAATTTGTCAAAGAAAAAAACATAAACCCTTCCTCGTTTTCCGTTTCTATAATAAGTATTTATAAAATTATTAAAGGAAATGACCAGTTTACTTGATGGTAAAGTATCAATGTCGCTAAAGATTTCTGAAACAAACGCTAAATTATATAAGGGTCCTTCCTACCTAAGCTTTTATATGAATGCTTCGTGGGCCGATGTATGCACCAGATAAATGGACTCGCGAAGTGTTTGTTGGTATTTTGGTCCAGTTACAAGGTTTGTGAGAGCGGAAAAATAAATATAAAACGTGAATAGTCGTTTATATGAAATATTCCACTTTACACCATATGATATTTAACTGTCTGTATATGAAATTTGCCCGTTGTATTCTTCTTTTGGTTTTTCACGCGGTTCCAACCTCATTCAAATAAGTAGTTTGTGCGTGAATTAAAAAAAACATCTACCAACCTCGTTTTCCGTTTGTTTATTATTTATAAGATTATCTATGTATTAATACGTGAAGCAAAGACTTGTGATTCATTTTTAAGATACTGGACGCAGAGGGAGGAGTATGAAATTACGCACGGTTATAGTTGATGTTGAGAAGGATTGCGCAATGTTAATATTTTTTCAAATAATGAATAAAACATACATAAAATCAACTCAAAACACATTACACTCACTGCTTTGCATTTGACACAAACACAAATACATAATAAATGAAATAAAACATTCAATGTGTTAGGTACTATGAAAACACATAACGTCAAAAATGTCACATGTCTTTGTCAAAATACCCGCTATTGCTTTTAAATGCAGCTTAGATAATAAACCTCTTTTTTAACTATAACGGGTGCGTTCAAAATAACTTGAAAATTATTACAATTTATTTAAATTAGAGAAAAATTGGTGCTACTTTCGATAATATGAGGTGTAGTTTTTTTATTCAAATTATGGTCGAATTTCGACCGTCGCGACGGGTGACTAGATAATAGGTTTAAAGATTTAAAGATTTAAAAGATTTATTTAACAACTTAAACATATTTACAATTGAATGTTCGTAAACAGCAGCAATAGTGTTGAACTGTGTCGCTACTATTTACGCCCACCTCGGAGTACTTCACAAAACTTAGGAAACTAATAATGTTAATACTTAGATTAGTTGTATTATATTATGTATAGTAGATAAGGTGTATGCGTATTTGTATGTGTATGTGTGTGCTCAGCATAAGTGTGTTCGAGTTTGTTCGTGTGTGTGTGTGTATGTGTGTAGGTGTGTGTGTGGATGTGTGTGTGCGTTCGTGTGTTTATACTCTTGCATGATTATGTAAAAGGAAATTACCAGTTTACTTGATGGTACACTATAAATGTCGCGAAAGATTGTAACAAACGCTAAATAAGATAAGAGTCCTTCCAACCTAATCTTCTATATGCACGCTTCGTGGGCACGTATGCAGCAAATTAATGGAATCGCGAAGTATTTGTTGGTATTTTGGTCCAGTTACACGGCTCGTGAGCGCGGCAAAGAAATAAAACGTGAATAGTTTCAATGAAATATTCCACTTTACATCGTATGACACGTAACCGTCTCTATATGAAATTGGTACGGTTGTTTGTCGTTACATTTTTGTTTTACTGGATTTTTCATGTGGCTCTTCTCGTTTAAATGTAGGTCAAGTTTTCAATAAAAAGTATATGTTGATTCAATTATAAACCATCAACGTGTCAAATTTTATCCATATACCACTGTATTTTTTTCGTGAAATCCAAACATCCGTCATCAGACACTTGCACTAGTTTAATATTTGTGAGATGTTTTAAGCCAATGACCAGTTTACTTGATGATAAGCAGTGACTGACGCCTAAAATCCATGTAACAAACGCTGGACAGATTAGGAGTCCTACTTGAGCGGCTATAGATGTGAAAAACTCCACTTGTGCTCTACCTCTTCATTCATTCTAATTACCGGCACTTTTGACCCTATATTTACCTGACACTTTCAGTCATTTAGAGCAGTGATGGCCTAATGTTTGAAACTTGCCCTCTCGATCGGGAGGTCCGAGCTTCAAAGTCAGGCATCACTGATTTTTCTAAAAATAAGTGCGTAATAGAAATTAATTATCACTGATATTTGATAAAGGAAAACATCGTGAGGAAACTTACACACCCGAGTTCTAAAAAAGTTCTCGGAGGTGTGTAAAGTCCACCAATTCGCACTTGGCCAGCGCGGTGAATTATGGCATAAACTCTCGTTCTGAGAGAAGACCCGTGCCCAGCAGCAGTGGGACAATAATGGGTTGACGAGAGAGAAAGAGAATAATTAGTATTTTGGCAGACAGATCCCTACAGCAAATCTATATAGCGTCGTCTGTAAGCGTCTTGTTTTTATTGCTAAGAGCATGCAGTTTTAGTAGCGAGCGACAGATGCCTGTTTCCAATCCCCCTCTTAGCAAAACGAGAAAAAAGGTCCAGAAACTGGCATGTAAATTAATAAGTAACGCGTGCTTGCCGACCTCAGTCGTAAAGAGTTTGTGAGACATCTTGCTAATACTCGTATTGCTCGGACGAGGTAAACTCTCATTAATTTCAAAAAGTCATTTTATATTAATGAAGTAGCGAACAAGCATGCAGTCCACCTGATAGTAAGTGGTCACCGCCGCCCATGGAGATTTGTAATCAACTTCGTATAGAACATATTTTTTGATCATACATCTGAAGTCAATCACAGATGCATTGCTACTCCCGAGGACTAGGATGGTAAAGTGTGCCGACAACCGCACCCTTCCATCGAAACGCATGGAATGCTTAACGTTAGAAATAGGTGTGGCGGTGGTACCTCCCCGGTCGAACTACACTCGTTCTACCACCTTTTAAATGTTATTTGGCACGTCGAATCTGGATTAACACATGGTATATACATTTATTGTAAAAAATCTAGCTATGTCTCATATTGCTGCTTCGCATGAATAATAGCAAAATCTATAAATTTTAACTGAAAGATACGGTTTATTCAAATAGAGCCTACGCTTGAAAACTTATTGTTTTACTACGTTGAGGATGTTTTTAATGTTTTTTTCATGATGTTAAATTTACTTTTTAAAAATAAAAAAACACAAAGGGTTTAACTCTCTCTCTCTCTCCAAATAGAGTTTTTGTCGTGTTATTACTCAATCTAGGCCGCTATATGATGAGTTATTGATAAAAAACTTAGGTTATAATGTAAGGTGCATCGTAGTTATGGCGCTGTAGCAATAATGTAACATGATTGTTTAAATTTATATGAAAATAATTTGAAATGATGAAATGTAAATAAAGTTACTCATTTGTTCAACCATATAAGAAACAGCAATAAACAATTATTTTACATTGTACATGTTTTATAAACTCTTTATATTCTATCTGTTTATTAATTGTCAGTACCTATATTGAATATAATATTCAATGGTATTATTTGGGTCTTCATGATATATTATCAATTATATTTATATTTAAATTAAGTAACATAGTTTATATTTAGTTTAATTAGTCGTGCTTTAATTTCGTTGGCTGGGAATCGAATCTGGAATCTTCTACCAGGCCATACGCCTGTATTTTTGTCGTCGTGTTCTCGTTTCTTGTCGCGTCCCTTCGTACGATAAAAAAAGTTGATTAGTACGCGTAGATGGATGAGTTCTATTACGGGAAAGGCGCGTGCGCAGCTATAATAATAAATATCATGTTCGTTAGAGTCTTCCGCTTCATGCTTGACAGCTTTGATACTGAAAAGGAAAGACACTATTCCGTGGCATTCTGTCTTAGTCCTTAGGTTATCAATATGCAAGGCATCTTTGGGTGACTTCAGTTTACTGATATTAGGACTATAATTTCGACTACAGATGCCCATGGGCGATAGAGGCAGTTTACCATAAGATAAAGTAGTAGATAGTAAGTAGTAGAGTACATTAGTAGTAGTAGAGTAGATTAGCTCATATAGAATACGTATGTGAGCTCGCACAACCTTTGTAAAGTAAAAAGATACATGTCCTGTAGCTGGGATGAGGGATTTTAAAGGAGAGGACTGTTGATTTCACTATATCGGTGATTGTAGCGTTCATTATTCACTTCTGGTATCAATTATTAACCCATTGCTGGTCACAAGTCTTCCATCGCGCATGCTAAGTGCCAATTGGTAGACTGCGCACATCTTTGAGGACTTTGTCAAAAGTAGTCCCAGACGTTTGACGACCCGCGTGGCGCAGCGGTTACCATACCGGTCTGACACGCAGTGTGTCCCGGGTTCGATTCCCGGCCAGGTATCTGAATGATGAGTTTAGATTCTTGTTCTGGGTCTGGGTGTTTGTGTATTCGTCTTTGTGTGTGTCCATGGCACCCACGACACAGGAGAAAATCCTACGGTAGGGCTATGAGTGTAGAAAGCGTTTAGACGTAGGAGTCTCCACTGTGTTTTCTTTCACCGTTAAAGCAAGTGACAATTAATATTTAACAAGCACTTAACTGAATAATCAAAGGTGAAGTTGCGTACTTGGGACTCGAACTTCGGTACCCCGATGGAGTGGCCAACATTTAACCCGTGAATTTTCAAGGTGGTAGACCCAGTGTAGTTCGACGGGGGAAGCACCACCGCGTTTCTTGCGTTTCGATAGAAGGGTGGGATTGCAGGCACACTTTCACATGAGGCGGGCATCATAGTCCTCGGGAGTAGCAACGCATCTGTGATTGACTTCAAATGGAATATGTTATGTATGTAGTTGATTACAGATGTCCATGGGCGGCATCAGGTGGTTTACTACTTCAGTCAAATAAAAAATAATGTTAGCTAAAGTGTGAACTGTGCTAATCCTACTAGTCAGCAAATAGAATGGAGACTAGCTGCCTTAATTCATTAGTAAGACTGTTCCCGAAGAAGTGTTAAGAGTTAAGTTAGAGTAAGAGTTAGAGTAGAGTTAAGAGCAGTGATAGCCTAATGGTTGAAACTTGCCCTCTATATTGGGGACTATAGCCTAAACTCTCTCATTCTGGGAGAAGACCCGTGCCCAGCAGTGGGCCAATAATGGTTTGATGTAAAGACTGTTCCCAACAGTGGGTTGGAAATGATCTGATGGCTAGTGATTTCAATTGTCGCATCAATCACTTGGGAAAAAGTTTGGAGAGCGTATAAATAAATATGCGTTCTATTTGCGGCGTCGACGCGAGAGCACCGACACTTTGCCTTGGGATCTTCCGCTGCACGTGTCACAGTATTTTTAAAACAGTTTCTCTGGTTGTTAAAACCTTTGACATTCAGGGATTGGTCAAACATGTTTTATGATCCGGAGCGGTTACATAGGACTTCAAGAACGGTGCAAATAGAGGTCTTTTTCAGGGATTGGTCAAACATGATCCCGGAGTGGTTGCATAGGACTTCAAGAACGTTGCAGGTCTTTTTCAAAGCCGAAAAGGCATTGGCGGCTACTGTAGTTTATTATTATCTTATAGGCAACGGTTACTATATTTCACGTAACTCATCTGACTTCAAGAATTGTGCAAATAGAGTTATCATTCAAAGCCATTGGCAAAAAACATTGGCGACTACTGTGGTTTACAAATGTCTTATAGGCAACGGTTACTATCTTTCACGTAACTCATCTCCTTTATCGTTAGGTATAAGTGTAAAAAAAATATTATTTTAATAACTTCTGATATTAGCACAATAAAATTTGTAAAACAAGATCGACTAAGGAGGTACCATCGCCTATTATTATTAAGTCTAGATAACATTAGGACCATTTGTTTACAAGGGGTTTACAAGAAATGTCCATGGGCTCCAGTCGCAGTGGACTGCATTCTCTTAGTTACTTAAATCCGTTTGTTAGTTTCCGTTTATAAAAGGCGTCTCAGTCTAATTTTTATAAAGGAATAGGAAAAGATACGTAGCAGGCAATGGCCTAACTAGTTAGTCATCATAAGTGAAAACTACAGTTTCTCAAGTTTAACGCAATTTTTAATTGATTTCAGCTAGACCATCTCGACGGGCCCCTAGAACAAAATCGTATATAAAAAATTACCAATTTACAGTATGAAGCTTTGTTGATTGTAATAGTTGATTGAAATGAAATGAAATGAAATGAAATGTCTTTATTTTGCATAGGCCTTCGGGGGCGCTTACAAATTGTCAGTTACATTTATATATTTTTTTTTTACACTACCACCGGATTGAAATAGCTATTTAGGAACTTAGTTAATAAATTCCAAAATAGCTATTACAATGATTTTCCATAGATCGTCTTTTTTGGAGTAAGTAATCAATGTTTATATGTCCACAAAAGTTCTAAGCTACATACTGTAAGTTGGTAATTTTTCATATACGATTTGGTTTTATGGGCCCGTCGATCTATTCTGTTAGATGTTTGTTAAATCTCTTCGCTTGGGTGACCGAAAATGTCGATATTTGTTTATTTCTTAGAATTATTGAAGTGAAACTTCTTTATCGGGGATGGAAAACATAAGTGAAACTTCTTTATCGGGGTTGGAAAAAAATTTAGTGTAACATTTTTTCGTTACGCGCCATCTTTTTCTGTTACGCGCCATCTTCTTTTTTCCGTTACGCGCCATCTTTTTCTTATCCCTACCACGCGATTAGATTATTATAGATTATTATAGATTAGATTATTAGATAAAGTTTAATAAAAGCCTTTTATTAAACTTTATCTAATTTAACTTTATTTAACCAATTTCTGTAAAGTTGCATATAGTAAATTATTTTTTTAAAAATAACGTCATAAAGAAGTTTCACTTCTTACGAGTGTACGCTAGTACATGCACACATTTTTATTTTTTTATATAATTACAATCATGACTTTTTATATGGTAATGAAAGTTAGCTCCAGTATGTTGCCTTATGTATGTATATTGATGTTAGTCTTTCACTGGATATCAATTTGCCATATAACTTGATAACATGAAATTTAGTTTATATGATTAGTTAGACGAAGTTAGTCATGTTAAAAACGTCTACATTATTTATGCATTCTATTTGTAGCGGCGCATGCGCAGCGACGCACGTCTACACTCTTCCGTTATTTCCATGCACATGTGTCGCAGTTTTTGTAAACTACATTTACGATTCTGTTTCCTTTATGAAGTTGTAAAAACTGTCTTTTTTATCTTTAGCGTCGTTTAGTTCTTTTACGCTTTTGTGTTTTATCGGAAATAATATTTAACGGATACATAAAGAGAGATGTTTTTACACAGTTGTAGAGATAAATTAATTGCAGCTAAGAAGACTTTTAATTTTTCATTTTTTTTCTGTTAATTGAATCAATGTACAATCAGGACCATGATAGAAGAGTTCAAAGTCAAAATAGGTAGTTCCTACTGTTAATTTACCTACAGTATCGAATGTTTTTAGAACAAAATATATCATCAAAATTCAGTTTTATTCAGATTCGGAATTACAGTATAAAGTTTTTTATCGTACAAATTAATTAACAGTTTGAACTTGTTATGCGGAAAATAGTCCATTATTAGAAGTATTACGTTCTTTATCTTTTATGACTAACAATAACACTGCAAGTGCAAGTATGATTAAATATTTTTTAGAAAACGAATAATAAGATAACAAAATAACACTAAAGACAGTAGACAACGATTGTATTGTTTGATGTTTTCCGATGTGTTGTGTTTTCTGTTTTCAAAACATTATTCGAATAACGATATTCGAATACCATCGTATTCGAATATCGGTATTGTTGACCTCATTGCCAAAAATAGAATAAAAGTTAAACATTTTTATTCAGTCACGCATAGAGTCGACTAGACAAGTACACTAGTAAGCCGAGCTTTTTGCTTAAAATATTGTTTATTGAAATTATGCGGACTGTGTAAATTGTAAACACAAAGAAGTCTAGACAGTATTGATACGTGCAGGCGGTAGTATAGTAGTAGGCTAGTTGTAATTTTATCAGGTGCTAGGCGAGTGAGCAAGGAGGACATGTGGGAGCGAGGCGAGGGCCGGCGGCCGGGAGGGAGCGGGGCCGGCGCGCGCTCCTCTCGGCGCCGCGCCGCAGTCCGCGCTCGGTGCCGCCGTCGGATCGTTGTTGCTCGTCGCCGCCCACCCGCCGCATCGTGACTCGCGATCGCCTTTGTTTATTGTCGTACGCGCGTTCTCACTAACAGCTGTTTTCGGTGTGCTCGCGCTGTCGCAGTGCCATTATTCTGTGTGATACCCGCGCTCGAATAAGTGTCTCTAGTCCAGTGTCCCTTCAGTGTTCCTCCCGTGAGTGTAGATGGGGCGTCCCGTGCGTCCCTGAAGTGTGCGGCTCGCGTGCCTCGACTCGGCTCGAGGGCTGCGGCCAGCGTCCCGGCCATGGCGGCCACGGCCCGCCGGGAGATCGACACCGGCGAGGAGGACATCGCCGCCATCGCCAAGCAAATTTCGGATCATGCGGAGGCCATTTACCAGACTTGGAAGGCGCGCGGCCTCGCGCCCACGGAGATACTGTCGTGCAGGCCCACGCCCGGCATAAAGCTGGCCGAGAGCTTGCGGACTAAACCGAGACCGGAACCTAAGCCCGAAATAAAGCAACGCCCGGAGCTGCGTCGGGAGCATCGCCCGGAGATGATTCGTGATCAACGGCCCGACGTGCGACGAGACCAGAGAGTGGAAATCAGGCGTGATCTCGAAACTGAAGCTATGGAAATGACGCTCCCACCAGATTTGGTACCGGAGAGGAGCGGTGCGGCGTCCGGGGTTAACGCTAGACGGGCCGACCAGGCCGCCATGCGTCTCGAGGTGGCACGTGAAGAGGAGAGGCTGCTCCGAGCTTTGCGTACGGGTGGTGTTGTGGCGGAGCGCAGTTCGGAACGGCCGGACGTAGTGCCGCCGATATCGCTCGTAGACTATGCGAAGAGTCGGTACCAGGATCGCTTGGATACGGGAGCGAGGAAGCCCGCAGCGGGCGCTAGCGGAGAGAGACGGGCTTCCCTGGGTTCCCACGTTACCGAGGCCCGGTCGAAGTTCGAGGCGCGTGCGCGGCGGGCTTCCAGCGCCGGCGCCGGCGAGCCCGCGACGGCGGGGGGCGCAGCGCCCGTGAGGCCTTTCCTCACGCGTGGATCAGTGGCTGAAAGAGTGCTTATGTTTGAAAGATGCCCCAGTGAAGCTACATTGGAACTTGCTAAACGGAAGTCCCCCGCAGCCACCACATGGCGAGGACCTCATGATGTCATCAATAGAGCACAGGTGAGTTTTGACTTTAGATACTTTAGAGATTTATATCATACTGCCCTGTTAACAGGCTATTTTGTTTTGTTCAAAATTATATATATATGTGCATATAATGATGAAATAAAGGGTTTACACATTAGCAGATGAAGTACACATAACAAGGCACCTTTTACATGTAAATATTACTCATAAAGCGGCGTACGAGTAAACCCATTTAGGTAACTTGTCTACTTAGTAAATACACAAGTTACCTAAATGGGTTTACTCGTAAATAATAATATGAGAAGTAAATACTATTTACTTCTCATATAATTATTTACTTGAACGAATATATCATTCACCGTTTATGTTGTTATGACTTGAGTACATATAAATAAAATGCAGCAATACTTGGAGATAATTTATAAAGTATTAAAATACCAAAACCGTGTTTAAAATGAGACGGTCAACTCGTCTTTATTTACTTGGCAGGCATTAAAATTGTACAACTGTTTTCATAATTAATGAGTCCACAGCACAAAAGGTCGCTCGTAAAGTCGAGTATCTACTTATAATGCCTGAATATTTAAGTAAATTGTCTTATTTAGTTTTAAGAAAATGGTAACGACAGCACCATTTTCTTAAAGCCAAATAATATTGCTGTCTTGATTGCACCATCTCTGCGCCATTGCATTTTCTTGATTCAAGGTTGGACTAAGACAAGATATCTTTATCGTAATCGTATTAAAGAACACAGTATACATTTTAGCGAAATTTATTTTTCGCGGTAATTGTGTCAATAGAAAGTTATCTACACGTGGTTCTATGATTTTTTTTCAGACGTCCGTTAAAATAACGACAAATTAAGATTTTCGGCCAGGTTGGATGATCACTGTAAGGTGATTAGGCGATCATGGTTAACATAAATGCAGCAAATCTAAATTATAAAAAAGTGCATAATTGACGTCTTTCTTCTCAATATTCCTAATGAGAGTATGTCCGGTTATCCCGTCATAGATATTGATTTTAGAGCAAATCAATAGAGATTTGAAAAAAACTTAAACGCTTTTATCTTCTTACAACTGTTTTGCAAATATGTACTGCTTTTTCCATTACGACCATTATTTTCATTTTCCTTTTTTCATTTTTTTCCATCGAAAGTCTGTTAATATTACAATAGAAACGGTTCAAGTTACATCTAAATGTTTTATAATACTATCTTATTCTCGCGACTCCGCCTGCTTCGGCAACGGTTGCTGGGGCAATGAGTATACCCATAATAAATCTGTGTGCCAAATTTCAATGAAATCCGACCAGTAGTTATTGCAAGAAAGAGTAACAAACACACATACATCATAAACTCGCATATATATAAATAGGATTTTAGTTAGACGAATATGTATGCACTGAACTAGTCAGCGCTCCGTACACAACACACACACCTACGTACATCGTTTGTTCTGATTTGTTATGTACCTACATACGTTGAGTTCAGTTCGTGTTTTTGTCAAAATGCCAATTCGTTGCCAGTTGAACTCTGTTCATGACATGCGGACTCACGCTGAAGAGTTTGTGGACTAGTCCGTCAAACTGCATCTCTAATTATTTTCAAATGTTAACGAATAGTCTTTGTCAAAGCCCCTTGTACACTCTGGAGACATACATACACACTTTTTACGTCGACCTGAAAAAACGATTTACTACAAAAGTGTTGCACCATAGTCAATGCAATTTTGTAGAGTTCTGAAAATATCCTTCAAAATGAGCAGCAGATGGTTTAGGAACATATGGTTGCGATAAATAGAAATATCTACCTTAAATCATAGCGAAAAATCGTAACCAATAACATAAACTATATTTATTTGTCTATGACCAGCCCATAGAGATGTTTTTGTTTTAAATTACGATATTTATTGAAAAAAAATAATTTGTTAATATTATTGAACTAAGTTTAACCATTCATTTTTAATATTATTTTAGAAGAATGCTCTAATAAGGCTTTAATAATACGTTATGAAAACAAGCAAATGAGATTATGTATTTGCAGGGCGTCCGTCTATATTTACTTACGAAATGAACAGATATTAATCTTGTTATATGCTTCTTAGCTATGTATTTGTACGTACCTTTGTAATACGTACCATCATATTGTCCTGTTAACATTTATGAGCAATATCTATTAAAATTTAATACATATCAGCCCACCCTTTCTTGCTGGTTCTCGGGAGGTCTGTCTGGCAACACTGACCAAAACATCTTTCATCCAGCACATACTTTTCTTGTCCCAGCTGAGTACAGATTCGCTTACGAAAATTTGCTAAAGGTAAAAAAACCAATGGGGTCAATAATTTCAAAAAATCGTTGGCTGGACCATTAAAGTAGGGCTAGCGCCAGGCGGCAAGCCGTCTGGTAGTGCTTGTCATTTAATTTGTCTAGCAGAGAGCTTAACGCTCACGTGGAGCTATCGTGTCATCTTGCGATTGCATCATCATTGTCGTAAAGAGAAATAAATCTGCGTGTGGCTTGCTTCACTATAATTTTTTGATCACGCGCTCTTGTAAGAAGCCGGAGATGCATTTGTTCAGATCATTCTCGGTAAAATTAACGTTAATAAAATTGGTTAAAAATAATAAGGTATACATTTACTTCCAAGATCGCGACCGAGGTACACCCATCCTAAGCACTGGGATTTAAGTTTACGGTGACACTTTCATTAAAATAACGAAAATAATCTTGTATGCTTGATTGTATGCTATATTAAAGCCTAACTATACAACTTTATTAACTGTTCCGCTTAACTTTAGTCAAAAAAACAAAATTACGATAAGGGGAAAACAATCGAATGGCAAATAAACATCCCTCAGCCCTGACAAGGCAATTTACAGCCAGAACATAAAATTAATTTACATGTACAGTACGACAGATTACAAAGGGTAAGTGCTTGAATATCTGTGGCGCTCCGTTGTCTCAACAATTGAGTTTCAAAGACAATGGCGGTAGTGACAAACAGAATGTACCCATTGTTAGAGTATTAAAGTTGTTGCGAGGTGAGATATAAGTATGTAAAGAATCTACGACCTATTCGAGAGCCTGAAACATTCGCGAGGGGAGAGTCAGCGCTGAGCGAGTTTCGGGAGTTTATAAAATAGAAAACTTTTGTTTTTAACACAATATCCAAATGTGACGATTTGTACATCTTTTTTTATAAATTAATAAGATCCAAGATGTCGGATTTTGTATGGTTTAGACAAGAACCAAGCGAGAAGTAATTAGACCTCTTAGAAAAAATATTTATGGAACCAATACATTGAGTAGGTATGTAAATTACATAAATCGGAGATTTTTTTCCAACTAAATAAAAATACAGTAGGTTTATTGTTGGAGTAGTAAAAATTATTGTCAGTGATAATTAATTCTGATAACGCCATCATTTTATAAACACTATAAGTCACCCGTCACAACGACGAATTCGACCGTAATTTAAATTAAAAAAACTAAACTTGTTAAAATTAAAAAAACCAAAGCAGCACCAATATTTCTCTAATTTATATAAATTGTAATCATTTTCAAGTTATTTTGAACGCACCCGTTAAATGTAAAAAGAGGTTTATTCACTAAGCTGCATTTAAAAGCAATAGCGGGTATTTTGACAAAGACATCTGACATTTTTGTTTTGTTATGTGTTTTCATAGTAAGACATTGAATGTTCTATTTCGTTTATTGTGTAATGTGATTTTAGTTGATTTTATGTATGTTTTATGCATTATTTGTAAAAAATATTAGCATAACCGTCCGTAATTTCATATATCTTAAAAACGGATCACAAGCTTTTGCTTTACGTATTAATATAGGTATAGATAAGCGTGCCTGGGATTCGAACCTCGAACCCAAATTGGAATGCCGAGTTTTAATCATTAAGCTCACTGCTCTTAACTTAAAGCAGCCTTTTGTTAATAAATAAATATTATTATTGTCTCATTCTCTCCATTTGTACAGTAATAGTTTAATGATGAATGTTTCAAATAATATTCATGTCTATTCAACAACTATTCTGCTGGTAGTATAAGGAAAATATTATTTAGTTGACGCTTGACGTAACTCTTAATGTACTTGTATTCAAAGACGATGTGTAGAGATGACTTCATGTTAGTAAATATTTATTGGCTCTTGCAAAACAGTTTAGGGCATTTTGAGAATCCGAAATTTTTGATATTAAATTAATTTGCTGCTAACGGGTCAACTGAAACATATTTAAATATAAAGAAGTATTTCTATTACATAAATTGTGTTACGATTGCTTTAGTTTTTTTAAGTAAATAAAAACATATAATATAATTAGGCCTAGTAGTTTTTTCACGTGGGGAAGCTTTTAATAAGTTCGACGCCGTGGGAACGACGCTAGGTTATGTAGCATTTTGAATGCACTAAAAGCCCCTGGTGACCTTCCTCGGCGGTGTAAAGAGGACTCAACTGAGTCAATCGGAGGCCCTTAAAGTGCTTCACCCAAGGTAGCGGCTGGGCCCATTGGACTGGTCTTTACGACGGTATGCGACCACACATACCGCCACCCTTCCAGGTTTCGCTAGACTGGACGAGCTCCTTCTCTTGTCGTATGTAACCCGGGAAGACACCTTTTAATCGCCTCTTACGACAAAAGAGGATACCGAAGCCCTATTCTAATCCCGGAACAATAAGGACATGTGACGAGTGTACCACCTAACCTTTACGTAACCTTTCTAAATGGAGGCGTTTTATCTGGTTACAAACACTTGATTGGGCAAACACAATTTCGCCCCGTCGCGTGTTTGAACCACCAATTGTGTCGGTAATTGCTAGTCACGAAACAAATTACTTAACACCAGCATCGCCCGCGTAAGATTTGACACAAACATGCCGATTGTTCTAATTGCAACGTACTAAATTTAGCTTTAAGGAAGTTATGTTGCTTGGTGGAAGTATGGTTTGACCGGAGACTTACATATTAATTCTAGTGCTAGTAGTTTTAGTAAAAATGTGTAGTGGTGGTGACAAAATTCAGGAAAGGGCTAGCTTTTTTTTAGTATAAAATCAAAACTCCACTCCGGTCAGCATCACGTAGAGGTGTGGTGACTATTGGTGAATAGAATCAGCAGTTGACCTAAAAAGGGTAATGGTTGAATTTAAAAAATCGGTTTAGTGTAAGTCGAACCTGCGCACAAAGGGTTTCGTATCATTATCTATAAAAAACGGTTGTTGTAGATTAGACCGACTTAAATATTTATTTTATTCTGTTATGTTGTAGCGGCAACAGAAATACAATATCAGTGAAAATTTTAACTGTCTTAGCTTTTGAAGTGAAACTTCTTTATCGGGGTTGTTGAAGTGAAACTCTTTATCGGGGTTGGAAAAAAAATTAGTGTAACATTTTTTCGTTACGCGCCATCTTTTTCTGTTACGCGCCATCTTTTTCTTATCCCTACCACGCGTGATATTAGATAGATTATTATAGATTAGATTATTAGATAAAGTTTAATAAAAGCCTTTTATTAAACTTTATCTAATTTAACTTTATTTAACCAATTTCTGTAAAGTTGCATATATAGTAAATTATTTTTTGCAAAATAACGTCATAAAGAAGTTTCACTTCTTACGAGTGTACGCTCGTACACGCACACATTTTTTTTTTATAAGATTGAAGTAGTAAATGAGCATGCAGTCCACTTGATGCTAAGTGGTCACTGCCGTCCATGGACATCAGTAAGCAACTTCATACAGAACAAAGTTCTATCTGAAGTCAATCACAGATGCGTTGCTACTCCCGAGGACTAAGATGGTCGCCTCATACAAAAGTGTGCCGGCAACCACACCCTATAACGGTGCACAAGATACAGCCTGATAACAGACAGACACCGAAGTCTTAGTAACCCTTTTGGTACTCTAAAAATGAGATGGTTATTATTATATTAAGAACATGGTTTAGAAATTTTTGAGGCCTAGTTCCCCTATTTTAATAAGATACAGAATCATACTTCATACTAATATTATTAAGGCGAAAGTTTTGTGAGTGTGAATGTTTGTTGCAACTTCGCGTGTAAACGGCTGGAGTGATATTCATAAAACTTTGGAGGGGGTTAGCTTGTACTCTAGATTAACATATAGATTACTTTTTACCGTGGGGAAATATTTTATTTCCACGGGACAATCGATTTTTTTAACGCGGGCGAAGCTGCGGGATTCAGCTAGTTATAAATATGCCAATTTAATATCTGGTTCACCATAACATATGTCGTATACATAGTTTATTATGTATTTACCATATTTTATTGCCACTTATTATACGTAAAACTTAATTCATAATGGCGTTTTACAAAATAAAATAAAATTAACATACCTACTTAGCTGATAACTGTCTGTTTTAAAATAATTTATAGGCTTTCTTTCCCTACAGCTTATTTTTAGAGGTACATTAAATGTTTGTTGGAATGTTAATAAGGAAATTTACAATTTTTAAACAGTTTTAAGTAGTAAATGAACGTTTAGTCCACTGGACGGTACGTCGTTTCCATTAACATCTGTAACTTCAGACAATACGCAGGTTTTCCCTGAAGCCGATCACAGATGCCTTTTAAATTTCGGGGAAGAAGCCTTATGCGATCAGATGGTAGAACCAATGTAGTTCCATCGGGGATGTACCACCGCCACACTTATTTCTAGCGTGAAGCAGTTCTTGCGTTTCGATGGAAGGGTGTGGTTGACGGCACACTTTTGTATAAGGTGATACATCTTAGTCCTCGGGAGGAGCAACGCATCTGTGAGTGATTTCCGGTACAAGTCATATTCTATATGAAGTTACTTACAGTTGTGGCGGCAGTGACCACTTACCATCAGGTGAACTGCACGCTCGTTTGCTACTTCACTCTTATATATAAAAAATGTAACATGTAAGTCAGCAGGCATCCATCCATGTATAGTGGTGATAACTACTGGTTCTAAGTTTAAAATCGTGATATGATAAGTTTGGAGATTTATATGCGATTTTTTATATCAATTATGGCAGAAGGTAACTTTTATAGGCAGGTCTCTAATCTTCGTCCCTGTAGTTCCGGGATCAGAATAGAGCTACGGCATCCCCTACCTGTCGTAAGAGGCGACTAAAAGGGGCTTCCGGGGTTGCAGGCGGCTAGAGTGGGAGCTCGAACCGTTCGGTCAGGCGATCCCGGGAAGGCCGGCGGTATATGTGGTCGCATACCGTCGTAAAGACTAGACGGAGCGGTGGGCCCAGCCGCCCATCTGAGAGGAGCCCGATGGGGCAACGTGCTCAGAGGATTCCGGTTGCGATCGTTCCGAGTTCCCGGAGTCCTCTTTATCGCGCCGAGAACGGCCACCGGGGGGTTTTAGTGCGGTAAAAATCCCACATAACCCTGCGTCACTACCACTGCGTCGGGAACCTTTTGAAGGTTCCCGACGCAGTGACGAGAACAAAAAAAAAAAGGTCTCTAATCTTAGAGGCCAGTGACATACATTTTCGTGTAACAGTATATTTACGCGGTTCGAATTATAAGCAGCGTTGAACAGGATATGATTGTGTGTATGCTTGTCACGGTTCAGTTGTCGCTCTATAGAGCATGGGTAATGTAATTCTTGTAAAATTCTCGGCGATGAACGAGTAGCGAAGAAGGGAGTGACAAACGGACATAATTCCTTTGCCCTTAATATAGTATTAGTCAACGATAGTATTTTTTTTTGTAAGATTGAAGCAGCAAACAAGCATGCAGTCCACCTGATGGTAAGTGGTCACTGCCGACACAACTGTAAGCAACTTGAAGTGAATCACTGATGCGTCGCTACTCCCGAGGACTAAGATGGTCGCCTTATATAAGAGGGCCGCCTTACACTTAAATAGGTGTGGCGGTGGTACTTCCCCGGGCGAACAGCACTGGTCCTATCACCTATATTTAAAAAAAAAATATTAATTATTATTTATTATATCCTTTTTTATATTATTTGCATAATAAACAGAAATAACGCCTAAGAATCTGTCCAAATATTTGAGACTATATCTGTCCAAATATATTGATTGTGTTCATCACGCTGTTTTAAATATGCAAATTAAGTGTCATAATATATAGAACTTATGTGATCGAAATGATAATCAAAATTAATGGATCTACGCACGAAGTTAAAATAAATTATGTATGTCATATCAAGAATTAAAAAAGTAGGTACATGGTATGGAAATATTTCAATAGTGAAATAATCGGAAATCTATGCAATGCAATTCAATTCCGATAATGGTATATTAAATGTAAGCTTATTTATTCATGGAGACTTTAAATATTTACTGATTAATTTAGACATTTTATATATTTTTTACCGGAAATAAATTAGCGAAATCTGTCGCTTGATTAGTTTACACAAATACTCTTAGTTTATTTCTTCATTCCAATCAAGCGTGTCGCTTAAAAGAACTTGAGTAACTTAAGAAAAATAAGTGAAGAACAATTTAATAAAACAAGGAATTAACAACGATTTTGCAGAGCATTCGCGCGCCATTTTTTAAATGGTTTCGCTAGTGACAAAAAGCCTCATTTCAAGATAAACCAACCATAATTATACACTTATAAAATTGCATTAAAACTGGTTGAATGGTTCTGGAGATTTCCGTATACATTGACACATGATTGACACACAGTTTCTACACTCACAGGAGAAACTTCTACTATGGGGACAGTACGATTTCCTCTTGTTTCGTGGGTGCCATGCACATACATACAAAGACGAATAAACAAACACCCAGACCCAGAACAGAAATATTCAGATACCTGTCTGGCCGGGAATCGAACCTAGAACCTACTGCAGTCAGACCGGGATAGTGATCGCTCCGTCACGCGGGTCGTCGATAGATGTATACATATCTTAAATTAAATATCGTGTCGATATTTCATTTAAGAGATGTAAACTTGTGCTTGGTTTCCTTTTAGGTCTAAGTTGTTTTTCGAAATTACCATGCGCCTCTCATAGCAAGTATTTAGCAAGACGATCATCACTTTCATAATCTTTATCGCTAGTTAGCTTACGATAGGCCAAGTGCCTCGCATACTTTCGACACGAATTTCTGACCTTGATTATGTTTGAAGAAAGCTCTTTGAAGTTCCTTTGTTCGCATTTTATGGCCTACACGGATATTAACCTGCCAGGTGGGTCCTGTTGATCTTGCCTGTATATAGAAGTCGATAGAATCGGTAGAAATTGATAGAGTGTGGCCATATTTTAGTTGATTGTTGCCCGAAGCATATTAGTAGAGTTAAATTTAAAAAATTCTTTTTGGCAAGCTATCGTGAAAACAATAACAGTAATAAATAAACTAAATCTCTATTATCTGTGTCACATTTGGTTTATACCAAGCTTTACCAAGTTTAATTTGTATTTTAAGCTCCCGAGTATTATGGCACAAAAAATATTACAATTTCAGGATTAATTTGTTTTTGCAAATATGACTAATAGAATATGATGTTGAAATATGTTGGACGTGAATTGACGACCCGCGTGGCGCAGCGGTTACCATACCGGCCTGACGTGGAGTGGGTCCCGGGTGTTTGTGTGGGTCCATGGTACCCACGATACAGCAGTATATCCTACTGTGGGGCTATGAGTGTAGAAAGCGTGTTTTAATTAAAATGACAATAATAAAAATGATAGTTTTCATTTTCGGTTTTCATCTATTAGGTACATGTTATCTTTCTGAGCATTGAATATGTTGATATTAAGTTTTTAATATTAATATCAGTTTTTTTTATTTGTTTACTGCGTATTTCTATGATTATTGGTTCTAGGATTACAAAGCTTACTAGCTTCAAACAAAGTAACAAGATTGGAAAGTTTAATCTTCTCCTAATTGAGAAGTAACTAGGTAGGTACATGACTTATTTTAATCTTATGGCAACATCGGTAGTAGGTATTCAGTACCAACTTTTGCATACACTCGCTTGATTGGTTAAAACTTGTTGTTACGAAAGGGTATCTTCAAAACTCAGAACATCTTGTGTATTTACTATTTACAAAAACTTTCAGCTTTAAAGTGTTAAAACGTCTCCCGGAAAAGTGTCAGAGGGTCACTTCATTAATAAACCGTGGCAGCGGCACTTCACTCAAAACTGGCTCCTTAGCGAATGAAAGAGATTGTTCACCTCGTCGGACGTATAGATCTACTACGAAGAGAAAAAATAGTGTTCCAAATTTAAACTCGGCACGGCGGGAACGGCTTGGCGAGCGCCCAGAGCCGGAAAAGCACGACGGGAACCGAATACACACGAACAAAGGAATCAACTATGGTGATCATCGACAAGCTTCCAGAAAAATGGTGCGATTTAAATAGAAAAAGTTATTTTTGAGATTCCAATAATTAATAATATTATTGCTATTTTTTATATAGTTACAGGTTTTTGTACCGTTAACCAATTTAACACAAAGAACACAAATTAATCAGTGTGGAGCTTAAAGTTTGAATTAATTGTGACTGGTGTGTCATGATCTTAAAGCCTATATCATGAGGCCTGATCATATGAGTAAGAATACAATATGTCGACGGCGATATTATGCCTCACAGTGTCATCAGTTGATCTTCCTACGAATTGTGAACTGCTTGTCTGGCGGACATTTGGTCTGATCTCGGAATGCCTGTATATTCTGAAGGCTAGATACGACATTACCATAGACTAACATTTTTACCTATTCTACTTTAAATTGGAAAAAGGATCAGTGAAAATACTGGAAGCAAAGGAGGAATTGTTTTGGTAGGTCGGCCCCGAAATCGCTTTTTAAACGTCTTAAGTAATAATTTGAACGGGGGTACAACCCATTATTGTCTCACTGCTGGGCACGGATCTTCTCTTAGAATGAGAGAGTTTTAGGCCATAGTCCATCGCGCTGGCCAAGTGCGAATTGGTGGACTTCACTCACCTTCGAGAACTTTTTTTAAGAACTCTCGGGTGTGTAGGTTTCCTCACGATGTTTTCCATCACCGAAAAGCAGTGATAATTAATTTCTAATACGCACATAAATCAGTGGTGCGTGCCTGGGTTTGAACCTCGGACCTCCCGATTAAGTTTCAACCATTAGGCTACCACTGCTCTGAGCTAAGACTCTTAATTTGAATACATATCTATTATCCAACAGAACCAATCGGCATATCAAAGAAAAGTAATTAAGATACTTAGCGATACTGGGGTCATAACAAAGAAGTGAGGTAGTTCGTATCCGAAATAGAAAGCTGAAAACATTAGCTACTTAACGACGTTAAATTGACATGTTCAATTTAAGAGTATGACGATAAGCCGACTTTTATAGTATTTATCTATGTCGTAGAAGTGTTACGTTTGATTTAAATATCATGATTTTGACATAGTCCACTTAAATGCCCAAAAATATTGAAATATTTATGTTAATATATGAAGTTACTGCATTAATTATGCTGTCAAAAACATAATACATAATAAACACTTTTTAACACGCTTTCTACACTCATTGCCTCACACTAGGATTTTCTCCTGTGTCATGGGTACCCTGGACACACATAAGACGAATATACAAACACCCAGACCCAGAACATGAATATAAACTCATCATTCAGATACCTGTCTGGCCGGGAATCGAACCCGGGACCCATTGCGCGTCAGATTGGTGTGGTAACCGCTCCGCCACGCGGACCGTCAAGTCAATATACAATTAAGTAGCCACAGCTGCTCATGATTATCAATAGTCGACCTTTTTTGTGAGGACTCCGGTTGCGTTTCTTTGGAGATCCCGGAGTCCTATTTGGCGCGTCGAAGACGGCCACCGTGGGGTTTTGGTGCAGTAAAAATCCCATATAACCCTGCGTCGTTCCCACGCCGTCGGGTACCTTTTGAAGGTTGCCCCCTCAAAAAAAAAAAGATATATAAGTTTAGTTAGCTTCTGAATGTTCATAAGAGCTCAAGCTTATCGGACGCAATTAAACTAATTCGTAACGGCATAGTCAGGAAGCACGCACTGTCATAACAACTTCACTTGGAGGAAGTGATTGGTCAGTTGGACGGAAGCGGCCACTATACCGTACACTTTGAGTGAAGTGTAGACATGCGATCGGAATTTGTGATGGTACTTCTAATTCATGAAGAGTTATTGTGTGATACCATTATGTTTTAGTTTTCAAGGCTTTTTCTGCTATTCTGAAATGTGGTAATTAGTAAGATGAATCTAATAAGCCAAAGCGACGTGAATATTAGTTGCTTAGACGAACTAATTTACAAAATAAATAATAAATTATCAACTGCGACACTGAGAAACTTATTGCAAATAAAATAAACCATCTAAAATGCCCGTGTGAGGCATGGTTCCCAAAATACTGGCGGCATTATTTTTTGCTGTACGGCGAGACTTATCTTTGTGCAAAGTAGTCATCAGCTTTTTGGTCTCCGGAAGCTTGAACAAGTCTGGTCGACATATATTTAGATGATCATGACAAATATTTAGATAAGCCAGCATTAGATCTGCTCAAGTTCTTTTTATAAATACATACAGACAGACATATACATACATATGCTCAAAATGTAGCACCCTTCGTCTAACGTATTCTATCCGACTACGTTAGACTAAAAGATTTGTCCTGACTGATAGATTCACCATCGCAGAACCTAATTTTCGTACTGAATTAAAAACACAATTTTAACGGTGACTTCCTTTTAAGACGTAGACTATTTATAATGATCTTTATGTAGAAATCGTAAGTTAACAAAAACCTTGTAATGAAATGCTTAAAATGAAAAGTTTAAATTTCTCTACGACATTAACATTAAATTCGTTCTACCCTTCCGAGCAAAGCCATTTGCATCTGTATCGAGCAATATTTCATTGGTATCATGATCTCTTCGTTCTTAACCATTAAGATTAATTAGGAGCACTATAAATGCAAACGCATAGACCGTCGCCGCTAAATTCGAAATACATAATGGGAGTAAAGTCTTACGCAACTGTTGCAAGAACTAAATTGAGACAAGAGAATAGTTTTATGTGTTATGGAATCCATACTAATATTATAAATGTGAAAGTGTGTTTGTTTGTTCCTCTTTCACGTCGCCACATAGCTATTATATGATATGGTTTATATGCTGAGAGATAGTTAGGAGGGCGGAGAGTGACGTAGGCTACTTTTTACTGCGCTCTCTCATTCCCATGAGAATATCGATGTTTTATTACTTGATACATATTTCGTAGTTCCAGACATTGTTAATAGATGGCTTTAGTAAAATTCATTTGCAAGTTCTGGATCAGGCTATCAAATGTTAATGTTAATTCTCTTTGACCATGCAGGCGAAGCCGCGGATAAGAGCTAGTCAATAATATGTGTACAAGTGATATTTGTGAAGATTTGTCGCAGGTTTGATTTGGAAATGTCAGTGAGGTTTTGGATTGGTAACTAAAGGACCTACTGTAAAAATTAATGTTGCCACCTGTCATCAGCGACAGTGATCGATAGGTTACTAACGACACGTTGAACACACGACAGCAGCTAAGCGATCGTCGGAAATGGTCGCGAAGACATGCAGCGATAGTCACCGACAGTCGTGGGAAAGAATTGTCGGTTGTGTATTTAGCTCGCTGTAATTCGTATGATATCTGCTGCAAAGTATCTAATTTTAGACCTGTAAGCTGTAAACAGAGCTTAATTTATTGAATTGTACAATATTGAAATAGTATGCAGTCCACATGGTGGTAAGTGGACACTATAGAACTGGAGTTCTATCTTAAGTCAATCACAGATGCGTTGCTACTCCTGAGTGTTAAGATCGCCTCATATGAAACATAGTCAGCATCCAATTAGTAGCCAACAAAGAACTAATAAATAGGAATTATGAAATTATGAGCAACAGACTGTTACTTCAATGCCATGAGATTCATGGACCATTATTGCATTCACATATAATATTACCTTCAAACTGTCCTATTGTAAAGTAATTCAAAAGAATCCAATTTATTTTCTGTTACATAAGACTGAAAAGAGTAAATAGGCCATCTGATTCAAAATAGTCAATGTAAATTTGCAACATCAGAAGTGTCGCTAATGTTGTCGTCTTTGAAGAAGAGTTATTCTTATTTTTTATAGAGCTCACATGTTACTAGGAGCTAAGTACGCACTAGGGCTTCCAACAATATTATAATGTACAGTATCGTACTATATTTTTATAACTTAAAAGATTGAATTTTAAAAAATACAAACACAAATTGTATCGTCTTAGACTATTATAATATATCCATAATAAATTATGTCAGGAAAATTCTATACCTATTAAAAAACATAAAAGCTTTATTTTCTCTCGAATATTATATTCTTGTTATGTTTCTGTAAGACACATCTACTCTTTCTTGCGTAAAGACCGTGGCAACCCTACTACAGTATAAGGATGTCTGTGAAAGATCATTCCATGCATTGCAAGTGAGCTTTACGAAATTGATTTTGAAAGAAAATAAAATAGGGTTCCCCTTTTATCATACAATACTTGAGATGTGGGAATGACGTTTTCGATGATCTCAATTTACAGAACTAACGTTCCGACGAATTGGTTTAGTGCCAAATTAAGATCTGGTACTCTTTGTTAGACCAATTTAACGTCAATTTAAACGTCTATCGGCCAACATTCGAGGAGAATTGGGTTATTGGGTCGGCCTTTGTAATAGACGTTCTATTATGCCTACATTCCACTCTGTGAGACGTAACATACGCTTGTGTTCTTCAATTTTTGCAAAGATCAATCAGGAATATCAGAATATTGCTTGTCGCTGTCATTGTTGGCCCATTGCTGGTGCTGCTCTTAGAATGAAAGAGTCATAGGCCACAGTCCAGTGTGCAGCCTAAAAGCAAATTGGTAAACTTCACATGCTGTTGAGAATTTATTCCATTACTTTAAGGCAGAATTAATATATTTCATTGCTATTTTGCTTGTATGTATATCCAAGATCACTAACATATATTCGTCAAGGTGCTACGAAGCGGTGCGAGGCTTTAATCAATCTCATGTTGTAATGAACGACGCCACAAAGAAAAATATAAAAATATTCCGTGAAAATTTGTTATGGTTCAATTCGTATGAATAAAAGTATTATTCCCGCATATAGTTCATAGAGATCTTTTATATCTTTGTATATAGGACATTATGAATTTTGTGAATTCTTGGCATAAACACTTAAGATCTAACTTACGACCGAAGTACGGTTTTCCGCACTGCAGTTTTAAGGAAGAATCTCCTTAGATACTTGCCAGAGAAAGAATAAGGATACCAGCTGTCTTAAGTCTAAGATATTCGCCGTATACCTAACACCTTAAATTTCAGAAGTGGCATTGCATCTATAATTGGCTTCAGGTACCTAATCAGTTCTTTGTAGAGATGGTGGTTTTTAAGGTCGGCAATGATCGTTTACCACCAAATGGACTGTACGCTCGTTAGCTACTTCAATTCCAAAAAAAGTTAAAAATATATATTGTAAGGATATTCTTCAGATACATATTCCCAACCATATAACCGATGTTGCTTATAGGTCAGAAGACTTTGACGAGTGTGATAAGGTCATTACTTAGACTTCAACAGATCATAAACATTCAGGGACTCAGCGCTCATAAAGTATCCATTATACGACAGGTGAACTGCCCGTTTTCTTACGTCAGAAAAATCCCTAGATTAAATGCTAGCCGGGATTACCATTTCCATTTAACTTTGACACTTAGGCAGTTAGCTTCAACAACTTTATGACGCTCGCCACAAGCTTTACACGATGGAATAATGGAAAACAATTGCTATTAAAATGTACTGCCTTGTTATTAACGTGCTGTTTTTTTATCTTCGTCATTTTCTTTACAGCTATACTCGGTTAGATTTAACTACATTTCTGCACCGACATATAGTATAATTCAAAATGAGGTATAAAAATAAAGTGCACTGCAAAAAATATAAAGAAATATAATTATTAGACAATATTTGTTACTTCTGCTACCTATATTTTTGGCACTTTTTCATTTTGTAAGTATATGCCTAGAAAAATGTCATAAGCTTTATTACTTATATTTTTTAAATAATACGCTTGTCATCTTTTTTAGATTTCGGTGTCGAAAATGGAATATTTTTACGCACTATATATTTTTTATCAGTATATTGTATGCATATAGGTGACAATTTGTATTATTTTTAAAAAAGTTTAGGCATACAACGTCAGAAACTTAGAATGATAAACTATCAACAATAAACATATATTCAAATTTGTATGTATTTATTTCTGTTTCTCATTCATAATTCCCATGGCACCCAACGATAACACGAGCCAAGTTTAGTGTATTCTTAATTAAACCATGTATCACCTAAGGGTTAGGTTTAGACATAAATATTACTACTCTGGATTTAATTTATGTCTCTAATAAATATAATATTTTGCAGCATTACAGTTCCATGGTCATAGTAAAGAAATAGTCTTGTATATGCATCTAATGAAAGAAATGTTATTAAGAGTTGTTTTCATTTTTTGCTAATTGGGATTACAAGCTACTCGCTGTTCTATTACGCGTAAGGGCTATCGTCAATAAAGCATAATTCTATAAGTTACTATTAATCAACCACTAGATCCATACGAAACTTAGAAGTCACATCTTTTATCTGACCAGCGGAATTATTTTTACTTTGTTTTTTTTTTTTAAATATTAAACAGATTAAAAAAATATCTATTTAATATTATTAAAATAAGAAAATCCTACTTATGTGATTACGTATTAAAAATACTAATTGCTCTTGCTGCAAAATCAGCTGCCACAACCCTCCTGGAAATCTCCGTAAATTTCATCGCTAATTCAGTATAGCGTATAATAAGTACTATAAAGATACGTAGGTACATTTATTTCTTTCCACTTTTTATCGACCGGTGACTGTAATTTCAACTGACTACAGTAACATTTTTCGGATTTAATGATAAGCTGCTTTTTCACGAATTCACTACAATGGATGTTTTAAAAATATATAGTTGAATATTTACAATGCATTTTATTATAAGATTAAAGCAGCAAACGAGCATGTATTTCACCTAATGTAAGTAGCAATTGCCGTCCATGGAGATTTGTAAACAACATCATACAAAACAAAGGTTGTAGCTAAAGACAGTCAATGCGTTGCTACTCACGAAGCTCAAGATAATAGTAAGCCTCATACAAAAGTGAGCCACACCCTTCCACTGATACGCAAGAATTGCTTCACGCTAGAGGTAGGTGTAGCGGTGGTATCTACCCGGTCGAACTAAGTATATGGTCCGACCATTACGTTACCACCTTGCAAACGACTTAAGATTACCACTAACAACGTAGCTTGACTGTCTCTTTAGTATTCAACATCAATAAATAGTATAAAACAAGGTCGCTTTCGGCTGTCTTTTCCTATGTATGCTTAGACCTTTAAAACTAAGCTACGGATTTTAATCCAGTTTTTTTAATAGATATAGTGATTCAAAAGGAAGGTTTTTATGTATAATACATGCATAATATAGTGGAGGATCACTATTAATTTTAGATTTTAGGCGGAACGAAGTTCGCCGGGTCAACTAGGGTTTTTATAACTCTAGTATTCCACTCGCCGTTCCTTTGTTGAACAATAAGTCAAAGCTAAGATTCTAATCGTTTCAATGGAATTCTGTTTAACGTTATGGTTTCCGCTGGGCTCGCGTGCGGACATGCGACCTTTCGACCTTGGCTCCTTGCTGGACAATCTAACGCTGGTTCACAATATTTATGTACCAAACTGGCCTTTATCCACGAAATGAACTCTAAATAACCCTAATGGAAATTGCAAGGTAATTTTATGAAAAACGGTATAGTGGAGATTTCCTCAACACCATCACCGGGCGTAAAGCATAGACAAAAATGTTTATTTTTTTTATGATATAGAAGTAGCGAACGAGCTAGCAGTTCATCGGATAGCCATAGATACTTATGGTCATTGTTATCAAACCCCAAATAAGTTTAGTCTTGCCTTAGGTTCGGTACAGAAGTGTTAGTCCTGATTACTACTTAAGTAGGAATCTCTCTGATGCTATTTGTATATAACAAAAAAATGTTTAAAAGCTCTTTTCGTATTGTTCTTTAAGGCTGATTTTCTTAACCCTTTAATGTAAGATTTCTGAAACCACTACATAGTAAAAAACAAAGTCACTTCCCGCTATATGTCGTAAGATCTTTAAAACTACGCTACGGATTTAATTCAGTTTTTTTAGTTGATAGAGTCTTCCAAGAGGGAGGTTTTTATGTATAATACATGCATAATATAGTGGAGGAACACTGATCATTTTAGATTTTTGACTTTTAGGCGAAACGAAGTTCGCCGGGTCAATTAGTAATGAATAAAATAAATTCGAAAACAATATGATGACATCCATCCATCCATCAGCCTTTGAAAGTCCACTGCTGGACATAGGCCTCCCCTAATCTGCGCCACTTCGATCGGTCCTGAGCCATCTGAATCCAGCGGTTACCCGCCGTCTTCTTCAGGTCATCAGTCCACCGGGTCGGGGGGCGGCCTGCACTCCTTTTGCCGAGGCGTGGTCTCCATTCGAGGACTCTTCTACCCCATCGGTTATCTGTCCTACGAACGGTGTGGCCTGCCCATTGCCACTTCAGCCTACTAATTCTGAGATATGATGACAAACACATTTAAAAAGAATCATAAATTTAAGTTTCGCATAATTAAACACATGGATAAGAGTTATTATTTAAGTATTGCACCTTCAATAATATAATATAGATAACTTTTACTTACAACCTGACACTTGCGTAATTTCTCAAACTTACTTTCCATCTTATTATGCGTGAGTGAAACATAATGTGTGCAATTACGGGTGCATTACAGCTTCTTATCGCTGTTCTAGTAAGATGAATCTTCGGACGTTGACCCGTAATTATCATACATACTTGTAAGACAGTTGAAATGGGATATTTTATGTTTGTATTATCTAGTATGCTCTGTAATATAGTAAGGTTTATTGCAAACAATGCAATGAAAGGAAATGTCTTTATTTTGTATAGGCGTATGTAGGCGCTTGCAAATTGTTTATTATAATATTTTTTCTTTTTTTTATTACCGGGTTAGAATCCGAATTAAACCATGGATAAAACGATATTAATACGAAATATAAATTGCTATTTGTCAATAATAGAGCTTAATTTTGGTAAATGATGAAGAACTAAGATGGTCATCTTATAAAAAAAATGAGTACTACATACATATGTATTCATTGAGTATTATTTTAAAAACGTGCCGTGAGTAGGTTTATAAGTAATATCATAACATATTAAGAATATGTAAGCTTACTTTATTAAGCCTAATCTGGCCTTTATTAAGCCTACTTTATTAATGAACAAAAACACACACAAATAAATAGTCAGTGTCTAAAAAGCTCACAGAACCGTTAACACTAACTCTCCACTTTGTCAATTTAATAGTTTACAAATAACACTACGCGCTCAAGGTTTTTTGTATTTGATCATTACTTCATCTTTAATTCTGTAACTCACATACACGTTACTTAGTCAATGGAATTGAGCATTTCCATTTTGTATATGAAACATCGTAAATTAACCGAAAATCTACATTAATTTGTATAATTAAGTTACGCAAAGGTCGTAAGTGAGATAGTAAAAATCAAAAGCGAAAGTCAACGGGATTTATGAGATAAAACTGAAACGCTATTTATAAAAGTCATTAAATATGTAGATAGTTATCTAATTGAAGAATGAATGAAATTAAAGAAAACGTACATCGGAAGCTTTAAAGTTTGACAACACTTTCACTTTCTCACGTCCAGACTGCCTTTCGTTAGGCAACTGTTTCACTGAGCGCGAGGATTTACGCAACATTCGCTTCGAGCGGTTTTCTTAGCGGTGCATTTAGTTGAGTGTTAAAAAGAAATTCGTTAGGCATTTGTTTCACTGAGCGCGAGGATTAACGAAACATTCGCTTCGAGCGTTTTTCTTAGCGGTGCATTTCGTTGAGTGTTAAAAAAAATTCGTTAGGCATCTGTTTCACTGAGCGCGAGGATTAACGAAACATTCGCTTCGAGCGTTTTTCTTTGCGGTGCATTTCGTTGAGAGTTAAAAACAAATATGTGTCCGTTATTCGTTGCTAATTGTAGCGAAAAGAAGTAAGTTGGTAGGTCCAGCTTTTTGCTAATTTTGCATTCGAAAAAAGGTTTGATTTCTGGCTATTTTTGTATACCATTATATACTAAAATTTTGTCTTATTTCATATTAGATTAGATTTACCCCATAAATAATATCGTAATTTTTAGAACTTATCGCCAAAAAGGAGAATTTTTAGCCATTTTCGTATTTTGAACGTGTTTTTTGATCTTTTAATCTTATTTCTTATAATAGCCTTATAGGTTATACAAATGTAGTATGTATATAATCTGCCATATAATGAGATCAATACAGTGGGGTTAAAATATTGGCGGTTAAAGTATTGGCTCTACACACGATCTTTTTGATCAATGTGTTATCAGAATATTTAGCTTTGGCATTAAGTATAGAATAGAATAGAATAGAATAGAATAGAATACTCTTTATTGCACACTAGAAACAGACAAACAACAAAAACATACAATACAGATTAGTCGTATGCAATAGGCGGTCTTATCGCTAGGCAGCGATCTCTTCCAGACAGAAGTATGTGGTAGAAGTAAGTGGTAGAACTCTTAATGGTTCGATCCCGACAGTGTTTTGTTTGGTGTCAGACATATTTATGCGAGTCGCTATAACTTAGTTACGGCTGATCTCAGGTTGGGTTCTCATCTTCTTGGGGTTGGGTACAGGTGTTGTTTGACGGATGCTGTTTACAAACAGGACTATATGCTCGTTTCCTATCTATCATTTATAAATTAATATGCTTGTCCTGAGGGCGGAAATGATTGCGACACGGTTCTCAAACTATTGCCGTCGTTTACGAACAATTTGTTACTGTAAATTTGTTTCTATGTTCAATAAAATCTTTGAATTTTGATTTAATAAAGTTCATTCTCTGTATGTCTTGGCCCTTACTCGCTAACAGTGAGACGACTGAGAGATCTTTACCTTAGTGGTGCGCCGTCACGCCATGACATGAATATTACGAGTATTGTTTTGCAGCATCACGCTACGAAGCTGGAATTGTTTATTATCGTGTCGTTAATTATTGCATAATATTATCTGGAAATCTGTATTAATGTTATATTTGTAAGGGTATTGTTTTATTAATTTTATAGATATTAGTGGTGCCGAACAGATTATGTTCTACTAGGTATACAAAATCGTGACAACATCGCTACTTAGATTCTGTACGGATTCCAAATGGTATCTTTCTCGCCAGCACTGATCGTGTATAGTTACAAAAGTCTAAAATTTTAACTGAACAATCTGAAAATATTTAACTGATTCAATCTGATAACAGATCAAAATCATCACAATTAGACCAAGATATGCGTTTAAAGAACTATGTGATTGTATTGACATACAAATTTATTCTTGCATTAAAATCTTACTTAATTTACATGTTAACAAATTTAAAACGGAACACAATGCGGCGGTTTTTCATAATTAGTTAAGAGATTGCGTCACTAATATTTCTACATCACGCTATTGAAGTTTTTTTAACACTTTGCAATATATCCGAATTGAAAATATCAGATCCTGTATGCTCGCCTATCACGATCACGAAGCCTGTCATTTCCCAAAATCATATATTTTTTTAACTACTAATATCATAAATGCGAATGTTTGTGAGTGTGTATTTGTTACTTCTTCACGTCTAAACGGCTGGAACGATTTTCATAAAATTTGTTAGGGAGTTAGCTGATACTCTGGATTAACATATAGGTTACTGTGGGAAAATATCTTATTTCTACGGGACAATCGATTTTTGTTAATGAGATTCAACTAGTCCTAGATAATTAAATCTACTAAATAATGTCATTGTAAGTTTGTAAATCTAAAATTAAATCTTAATATTGACCAAAGTGACCAAAACCCTCATTTAAGAAAGAGATTCCTCCTAGTGGCGTGCGTTTCAAGAATGCACTGCTATAAATTTAAGCGTTCAATAAGCAATATATAACGTCGATATAAAAATACAAGGTAATAATTCAGCCAGGCGTTTGTATGCGTGGTTGATTCGATATCATTAAGAGGCGCTAACGAGCAGCTAAAATAGCACTCCGTGGCTGGCTAATAGATGGACGGTATTTGCGACGTCATTCCAAGGCTTAGTAAACGGATACACGTATTAATTGCCACTCATTTTAGGACTTATTCTTTTTAAGATTCATTGTAAATTTAAGCTATTATTTTCAATGTCTTTTATGACAAAGAAGTGGATAGACTTAATTGTAATGATTAGAGATGCGCCGAATAGTGGTTTCACCGAATAACCGAATACCGAATATTATTCGGTTTAACTTTTACCAAACTGGATTTCCGCGTAATTATTCGGTTTACCATTTTTTATTAAGAGACAGCTGCGAAAGTATGTTCATAAAAAAATAAGGTTGATTTGAGGTTTAAAAATAAATGTTGATATAAGAATGTAACACGTTTAGAAAAATGCGAATTTGATAGAGGTTTCAAAAATGTTGATTTGAAGTTTATTTTTTTTCTATTAATGGCGTTATTCAACACACTCTTCATAGGATTTCTTTAACTAATAAGATAAATCTTACGTAAAATGTTTTCTCTCTTTGTTCTATACCGTGACGTGTAATCAAGAAAATAGAAATACTCAAACCGAATACATGCGGCACCAAAACCGAATAATTCGGCCGAATACGAATAGTGCAGGTGAAGCCGAATACGCCAAATACCGAATAACAACCGAATATTCGGCGCATCTCTAGTAATAGACTCTGTGTCGTACGGTATTTAATAGCACTGCTTTATGATACTGAAGCGACTATGAGACAAAATCCAATAGATGAGCAGCATCTTCCTTCTGTGTAACATTAACATCCATTATATTTTTATTAATTATTGACATGTTAAATATGTTAAATAGTTAGCGAATTAAAATAATTTAAACTTGTAATGCTCTATCAAACATTCACCTTTGTCGCGATTATTATGTAGGATGTGCCATTCAATTTTAATTAGCAACATGGCCATTTAATTTATCAAATATACTTCATGACATGTTAAAGAAAAAAACGTATTTAACCTGATAAAGGTTCTTCAACAAGTTAAACAACAGTTTTGTTACGAAAAAATGTTACCTGATGTTATTACAGTGAAATTTACCTTTAATTAGTATGGGCCTTTTTTGTCGAGGGGGAAACCTTCAAAAGGTATCCGACACCGTGGGAGCAATGCAGGGTTATGTGGGATTCATACCGCACTAAAACCTCCGTTGGCTGTCCTCGGCGTGACGAAAAGGTCTCCGGGATCTCCATAGGAACGCAACTAGAGTTCTCTAAGCGCTTTGACTCATCGGGCTCCTCCTATGAGCGGCTGAACTCACCACTCCGTCTAGTTTTTCCGTGTCCTTTCCGGGATCGCCTGGCTGGACGATTTCAGCTACCTCTCTTGCCGCCAGCAACCCGTGAATAAGTATATATTTTATTTTGTTATTTTTAGTATACCATCTTTTCTTTAGCAATGAGATCAAAAGTTGAATCCAGTAACAATGCATTTGACAAGAAGACAAGACATAAACAAGAAGTAGGTAGTTGGGAAGTGCGATTACAATTAAGTATATTATTGCTCAGTCCTAAGCTGTTTTGTCCCCCATGTAATCAGAAATGAATCTCTTTGATATCGGAGTTGAGCAGTTCACTAGAACCGATAATTTAGCCTATTTTACTTATTCAAATACTAATTGAGAATTCCTGGAACCTAGACAAGAATAATGAAGAGATCTATATTGTAAAGGGTTTACTCAGAACTGGAGTGTAGACTGTCTAGAATTTGTGCTAATTAATTTGTGTAGGCGCTATTGTTACACTTTGAAATGTATTTTTTTCTCATGGATGCTTATGCAATGGTATTTATGGCAGATCTTAACAACAGAAAATTCTAAGAACTTATCTTGATCAACCCATTATTGAATCACTGCTGAGCAAGGGCCTTCTCTAAGAATGAGAGTATTTACGCCATGGTCCACCGCGCTGGCCAAATGCGAATTGTAAGCATGTAAAGCTTCTAATAAAACGTAATAAGTAGGTAACAGGTGACCACATAACATCAGTTTGTATCCAACTCTAAGTCAGGTGACCAAATAAAACAAATATAATAATAAAATAAAACCACAACAAGCCATCAAATTCACTGGAATTCATTTTTTAAGTTCAAAAAACTTTTCAGCAACAATTTATTTTAATGAAGAATTGTTTGAGGAACCTCTCCGCATTCATAACAAAATTTGTATTTTATACTCGTACACATCCTAAATCAACAGCGATATATCAAGAACGGGACCCCAACGGTCACCCTATTTAATTATAACTAGCCCTGTCCCACGGTTTTATTCGACTTTAAAATATAAAACTGCTTTTAATTGAAATAACTTTTGAATGATAAGATTTTAATGAAATTAAGACTAAAAATCAACTCAAGGACCTGAAGCAAAAACTTGTGATTCGTTTTTAAGATAATTGCCGCAGACCCAAAGTGACTAGTATATTTAAATTAATCAATTAGTACTTTCGATTGTTGCGAATTAAATCCCACATACAAACAAACAGACTGCAAAAAAACTACAAAATATAGAATTGTCATGATAGCATTTCTCAAGCATTTTTATCCAAATATTTGTGATGTACGGACACGTGTACACATTTTGAATATGTGTACATAAAATGGGATATAGATAACAGCTGACCTTGAATTTAAGTGTCCTAAAAGGTAAGAAAGGGACATTATTGTTTATTCAAATATTTGTGATGTACGGACACGTGTACACAATTTGAATATGTGTACATAAAATGGGATATAGATAACAGCTGACCTTGAATTTAGGTGTCCTAAAAGGTAAGAAAGGGACATTATTGTTTATTCAAATATTTGTGATGTACGGAAACGTGTATACATTTTGAATATGTGTACATAAAAAAAGGATATAGATAACAGCTGACCTTGAATTTAAGTGTCCTAAAAGGTAAGAAAGGGACATTGTTGACATGTAAACTCAAAACTTACAATTCTATTAAAATTTTGTCTGCGTTTCTCTTTAGGTGGGCTCTTTGTGGCGAACAAAACAGTTTAAACAAATTTGTTTTTCTTCAAAATAGTTCTTAAATTATTCGAATGGTAAATTGTTTTCGAGTATTAAGATAACATTATGAATCTTTTTCTCCCGATAATATTAAGAAATGAAAGTATTTAAATAATTTATTCAAAGCAGATTCAGATTGCGCTTTTGGGACTTAATAATATTTAGATATCTACTATAGCTTCCTTTTTTTCACTAGAAAAAGGAAAAAAGCAAATTATTTAAAAAAATATATATATTTTTAGGGTTTTAATATGCTCTAAGGGAGAAGGAAAACATGATAGAGAAACCCACATACTTAAAAGGGTGTGAAGTCTACCAACTCACTCTTGGCCAGACGAGAAGAGACACGTGCCTAGTAATGGAACAGTAGTTGACGACGCATCAATGATACAATCAGTATCCTTAGTTTGTTACGTTGTATCAAAACGATACGGTTAACGCTTTCGGCCATACATTGCAATGAAAATTACGTTATTTCACGACCCGCGTGGCGCAGCGTTACCGTTACCACACCGGTCTGACGTGCAATGGGTACTGGGTTCGATTCTCGGCCAGAGAGGTATCTGAATGATGAGTTTAGATTCCTGTTCTGGGTCTGGGTGTTTGTGTATTCGTCTTGTGTCTGTCCATGGTACCCACGACACAGGAGAAAACCCTAGTGTGGGGGCGTTTTCAGCTATACCTTGCAATGTATACGAGTAGGCGTAAAGGGTGTTCGTTTTTGACATTGAACTAAAGTATTAAGGGTAACAGATCTAAGGCTTGAGCCCTCCAAAGCATGGAATCTTTATTTATCGATTACGATTTGCTACTGCTATGCACGCTTTGTAAAAATGCATATCATTAGAATACTTAAGATAGAAGCAATGGACGCCACCCTAATTACAATACAATTATAGGCAAAGACTGCATACCACACACCTTACTGCTCTACCCAGGGACCTTGTGAAATGGTGGTACTGGTAAGTACTCGACTATTAAAAAATGTATGTACTAATTAATACTGCTGTCATTAATGTTGACGAGACACTAAATTATGTTGTACCTAATTGTAATCTTGCAATAAATCATTTTAATTCTACTAGTTCACAACGGTCGAAATTCGACCGTAATTTACATTAAAAAACTAAATTTCATATTGTGCAAAGTAGAACGATTATTTCTCAAATTCAAATAAATTGTTATAAATTTCAAGTTATTTCGAACGCACCCGTTAAAGGTAAAAAGAGGTTTAATAACTAGCTGCATTTAAAAGCAATAGCGGGTATTTTGACAAAGACATCTGCCATTTTTTACGTTACGTGTTTTCATGGTAAGACATTTAATGTTCTATTTCGTTTATAATGTGTGTGTTTATGTCAAATGCAAGGTAGTGTGTGTATTGTGTTTTTATTTGATTTTATGTATGTTTGGAAAAAAATTAGCATTGCACAATCCTTCTCTACATCAACTATTACCGTGCGTAATTTCATACTCCTCCGTCTGCGGCAAGTATACTAAAAACGAATCACAAGTTTTTGCTTCACATATTAATATATAGATTATAACCAAGTTTTATAATGAAGCGGCTTAATGTAAGTTATTCTATATGTGTGTCGGTTATGTATTGAGATTTGAGAAAACGAGCATTGTGCGCGGCCGGTTCTATATCCTTAATACTGAATGTTAAAATTCGTTCGTTAAAACGAGAAAACGGATTTCTTAGGCAGCATTTTTTTTAATTGACTGAAGTAGCAAACGAGCACTTCCGCTCATGGACATCTATAACCAACTTCATACAGAACATGAGTTCTATCTGAAGTCAAACATAGAGGTGTTGCTACTCCCGAGGACTATGATGGTCGCCTCATGTAAAAGTGTGCCGGCAACCACACCCTTCTATCGAAACGCAAGAAATCTTCACGCTAGAAATAGGTGTGGCGGTGGTACTTCCCCGGTCGAACTACACTGGTTCTACCACCTTTAAAAAGCTTTAAATGCATGTGAGACATTCGTTCACAATTGCAATGTTGCATTGATAACTAACGGTTATTGTACCTAAAATCAGTCCCACCGATGGATTTTTTTTCACTACAGTCATATAATGAACCTGTACTTACATATGTAAAACAGTACTGGCCCTCTTAACAAAAGCTGTCCTGTTTACAATAACAATAACTTCAAACGCATTCCAACTTGGTCATGCGTAAAAGTATTGATTGAAGAGAATCATACCAAATTAGTGCAAATTGTAGCTCTCTTGTCATTATAGGTTTTCGGTTCCAATCCAATGGGTGCGTTAATTCTCAGCTGCTTTCGTTTTATAACGTATCACGGCGTGCGTTGTACGTTGTACGCATGTATTAACTTTCGTTTGTATTAGAAGAAAGAAAGAAAGAAAATGCTTTATTCGGTACAGTTAGGGTTGCCACCCGTACTTTATTATTAAGTATTGTACTTTATTTCGAGCACTTGTACTTTATACTTTATGAGAAAAATAAAGTATGCGAAAATACTTTATTTTGCATGATCTGAGTTTAAAAAAGTTTGATTATAAGCAGTTTTGTGTGAAACAAAAATTCTGTCATTTCTACGTTTCCATAGGTACCTTATTAAGAAAGTAGTTGAATATGTTTATATTTGGTGACTTTTTTTATCCCTTCTTTTCGCCGAAATACCAAGCTCTAAATATCCTGGAGCCAAAAATATGGAACAAGATAAATTGTAGGTACTTTATTTTGAAGCTACGTACTTTTTTCTTTATACCTTTTATAGCCAAAGTACTTCAATCGCTGGAAAAAATGGTGGCAACCCTAGATACATTATACAAAAACAGATACATCTAATAGCAAATATGTATTATTATTATTAACTAATACTTAATGATGTAAGTTACATTACATTGACCGAAAGGGTCTCCACTCAGCTTATTGCTGCAGGTAGTCAAGGTCACCTGCAGCGCTGGTATTCTGTGGAGCCAATTATCTTCCGTTGCTCGCAAGCGGTACAGGTATATTTAATTATGTTTGCATGTGTGTATTTCAAGGTATGTATGTGTTGCGTGCTAGTGCGTATCAGCGTATCAGCGTTAAGTATTATGATATAATTCAACTACAAAATTGCTAAATAAAATAAAAAAACATCGGGCATCGGGCTGGTATTACATATGTAAGATATATTTAAGCAATGCTAATATGGTATTTACATAATCTACAGTTTTCAGTTGCAATACACATGGTGTACAACCCATTTCTGTCCCACTGCTGAGCACGGGTCTTCCCTCAGAATGAGAGAGTTTTAGGCCATAGTCCATCGCGCTGGCCAAGGGCGAATTGGTACAATACACATGCTTATGACTAAAGATGATATTATTAATAATGGATGATAATTTAATAATACCTGACAGACAAAGTCCAGAGCGCTTCCTCCTTCTCCCTTAGGATTGGCGAGAATTAAAAAATCTTCAGGCTGAAGGGATTTTTTTGTGTCTTTTTCGTCGCCAAATTTGAAAGACTATTTATTCCGGACCTCCTCCCTAATTAGCATAGGGCGTGAAAAAGACTAACAGACGTTGTCTTTTTTACTCAACGCCACAGTCGAACTTCCCCCATAACAAAAAAGAGTTATGCGAAGCTCGCAGAAGGCGTGTCAAAAGTATAAAATCGTATTCGTATCTATATATTAATACGTGGAGCAAAAATTTTTGATTCGTTTTTAAGATACTTGTCGCAGGAGGAGGAGTATGAAATTACGCACGGTTATAGTTGATGTAGAGAGGAATTGCGCAATGCTAATATTTTTTTCAAATAATGCATAAGACATAGATAAAATCAACTTATAACACATTACACTCACTACCTTGCATAGGACACAAATACAAACTTAATAAATTAAATAGAACATTCAATGTCTTACTATGAAAACACAACGTCAAAAATGTCAGATGTCTTTGTCAAAATACCCGCTGTTGCTTTTAAATACAGCTTAGCTAATTAAACCTCTTTTTACCTATAACGGATACGTTCAAAATAACTTGAAAATTTACAACTTATTGAATTTGAGAAATATTCGTGCTACTTTGGACAATCCCCCTCGAAGGGATCTCCACCTTGTCGTGATGAGGGGGCTCAGTAACCGTGGCTGGGGGCGCCGCGGTGAAGCCAAGAGGGATCCCAGGGAGAGGACGCTCCGAGCGGGCTTGGCTGAGGGCCCGCTCCGGACGCATCCGAGGGGGCTGTGGAGGTCGGTGTTTTCTGGCCTCTGCAGCCAGGAGGGGTCGCGGGAGGAGAGGTGTCTTGGTGTGTCGTTGCCGTGCACCCTATCTCCCGCGACCGAACGGGGGCGCACCGTCAGATGCGTTGGCGGTGGGGCCGCAGAGGAAGAGGAGATGCGGTGTGTCGTTGCCGTCCTCCCTATCCTCTGCGGCCGTTTGGTGGTTTGCGGCGGAACCAAAGAACTTATCCGCCGCTGGGTGTGGGGGGTCGATGCCTGTAGGGATGCCTTGCGGGTGTCGGCTTGCCATGCCCACGGCCCCTGGGTGGCGGTCTCGGGGTTGGACCGTCGCCCTGCGGATGGGGCCTTGGAGGTAAGGCGCGCCTTTGTGTTTTCTGGCGCGCCTTGCTGTTGGAGGGGAGCTTTATGCTCCACACGAGGAGGGGCTGCGGAAGCGGCCAGGCACCGGCGGGTTCGCGGATGACTGCGAAAGCTTACCCGTGTTCCCGCCGTACGGTGCGAGGAAAAAACACAGTGGGGGTTAAGCCGGTAAGAGTCCGGCATAACCCAGCTGCCGCCCCGGGTGGCTGGGTATCCATGAGGATTACCCACTTTAAAAAAAAAAAAAGCTACTTTGGACAATGGCAACTTTAGTTTTTGAGCTAAAATACGGTCGAATTTCGACCGTTGCGACGGTTCACTAGTTACAATAGTTACGCCCATATTTACAATCGTAATTTATAAATATTTAGTTCTGCGAGTCATAGGTATTCGTAATAAATTATGTTTAATTCATTTCACATATGAGCATATAAGTATTGTCTCCTGTATATAAACTAAACGCCATTCTGTATTACTTAGCATTTAATTTTTTACATAAAAGGAATTCTAACTGTATAAGAAAACCTACTGTACCCCATGTCATAACGCTCCAAGAATACCACATAGATTTAGCGTCAAGCGGTAAGTCATAGAGTTTCGATAGGAGGGTGTTGTTGTCGGCTTATTTTTGTATGAGGGTACCATCTTAGACCTCAGGAGTAGTAATGCATCCGTGATTGACTTCAGATAAAATCCTTGGTCTGTGTGAAGTTGCTTACAGGCATCCATGGACAGTGGTGACCACTTGCCATCATATGGACTGCATGTTCATTTGCTATTTATTTATTTTCTTTAGTCAGAACAGAACGGAATGATCCAATTACAGTAATGACAAAACATAATATAAAAATGGAAACTATTGGCATAATTAAAATAAAAATACAATAATAATTAGGTATCGAAACAAAGAACACTTAAATAAAAAATGTCAAAATAATTCCAGAGAACAATAGAGAAAAAAATTAAATAAATAAAAGTCTAAATGATTCAAAAACAATAAAAATAATAAATGTCGATCTTATAAAAGAAGAATATGTAGTTTTAAACTATTTTATAAGATATTTAATAAATTATTTATGCGTTGAATTTGTAATGTTGCATTAAATTTCTTTAGCTATAAAGTGTTTTTTTAATATTATCATCTCTTGTTGTATCAGTAACATGTAACATTGTAACTTCGGAACTTCTTGTGATTTTAATAACAAAGGAAATATTTCGGTAAAATCTGTCTAGTAAGATCCACCAATAATCCGTAAAGCTAATGTATTTGATGTTTAAGTTTTCTACAATAAAAAACTATTAATAACAAAAAGTTTAGTGATTATTTTCGGACTAGAATACGTAGAATTTTTGTAACCTGTGAAAATAATTACGCATGTAACATGAATCATGCATTCAGAAACATACCACTTGTTCAAATATTTGGATAATTAAATATACGCGTACGTATTATTGGTACGTATTTTATGTTGTTCGTAGTATTTATGATAAAACGAAATAAAAAATTCTAATATATTAATTTTTTAAGTTATTACGTGGAACTGAGTCGAGTTTGAGTGTAATTATTTTTCTTATGGCAATAAATATATAGTTTACATATCTATTCGACGCCAGGTAAAGACGATTAAATATAGGAAAACTTAATAATAATAATAATAATAATAAAATACTTTATTGCCCTAAAATAATAACATAAAATCCTTAACTTAACAAATTACAAAAAAGAGAAAAAAAACATAGATAACAGTACACAAAAAATAAACAAAATTATATCCTAAACGAGGGCAAAGGAAGTGGCTCAGCATTTTGCTAATACGAGATCTTGATCCCGTATAGCGCTGTTTTTCAGCCACTCCCTATTCCCTGAGATGTTATGCGGGAGAGTTTGTGAGCACCCCAATCCCGGCCGATCAAACGAAAATCAAGTAAAAAAGCAAATAAAAATAGTTGTTAATGTTGAAAATGTAAATAATAAAAATCAAAACAAGTTTACATTGGCCAACAAAGGAAAAGTTGCAAATAAATTAAAGTAATTATTTATGCTAAATGCTAAAAAAATAAAAATAAAAATAAAATACAAAATTGACTCTTGCATGTGTGTGTGTGTGTATGTGTGTGTGTGTGTATGTATGTATGTATGTGTGTGTGTGTGTGTGTGTATGTGTGTGTGTGTGTATGTGTGTGTGTATGAAATTACTTAGTTTAAAGAACTTTAAAGAATTCCTTTAGTCGAAAAAACTTCCAATGGGCTTGTGACAAGTTTTCTGCAGCAAGCTGTCTCCTCAGTAGTGCTGAACGGTATTTAGCTTTGAAGGTCTCAGTGCTTATTTTGTTTTTCAATGGTGGTGGTAAATCGTTCCAAATGCTTGCTGCAGCAAACTTGAAACAGCCTCGATATCGTCTGGATTTATGGGCCGGAGTTATCAAAAGACTTTGCATATTGGAGCGAAGACTGCGACTTGTAATATCCTTAACCCAATGGAGCTTCTCAAATAGGTACTCAGGTTTCTTGTTCCATATTACTCTATGAATAGTACAGGCGTAATGGAGCTCTCTCCTAGCACTCATGTTCAGTATGCTCTTCCTGTTTAGATATGGTGTAATGCGTTCTCTTTTAGGTACATTAAAGCAATAGCGGACACAGGCATTCTGAACTCTTTGTATAGCTCTCTCTGTATTTGTGTTCAGTCTTGGGCCAAAAGTACAGCTGCAATAACTAAATTGCGAAAGTACTAAAGAATCACACAAAAGCGATCGTAATTCCTCTTTAATATAAGGTCTGATATGGTAAAGGACTTTGAGCTTGTAGAAGGCATTCCTTATTTTATTGTTATATGCTCTACAAATTTTTGTTCCCCATCCATAATCAGACCTAAATTGCGGGCACTGTTTACACGCTGGAGAACAACATCACCAATCTTAATTTTAACTTCGTTGTCTAAAACACTACTTATTTGCTTTTTCGTTCCTAAAACTAAATATTTTGACTTACATGGATTAAGAACTAGCGAGTTACTCTGAGACCACATGGATATGCTGTTAAGGTCATCATTAATTTTTTTTATAGCCATTTGTGTGTTTTTATTGTCAAAAGAGTAATATAGTTGGGTATCATCTGCATATAAATGGTATTTACAATATTTTATATGTTTAGGCAGGTCGGCAGTGAAAATCGAAAAAAGTATGGGACTTAATAGTGAACCCTGTGGTACGCCTCGTTGCAGTGTCACGAGGGAGGAGGATCTCTGGTTGGCATGTTTGTCGACTGTAACCACCATTTGTTGTCTGTTCGTTAGGAATTCGCGGAACCAAAGACAGGTGTCGTCTGAGAATCCATAGAGTTTTAGTTTTCTAAGGAGTAATACTGGGTCGAGGCAATCAAACGCACGGGAATAATCCAGTAAGACCATTACGCTACTGAACCCCATATCCGATGCCTCCGTTAAGTCATCTGTTACATGCAAAAGAGCTGTTTCCGTCCCATGGCCTATACGGAAACCCGATTGATATTTAGGAATTATGTCTTTTCTTTCCAAATATTTCTGTACTTGGTCTAGTACAATCTTTTCTAATATTTTTGATAAGACTGGCAGAATCGATATTGGCCGCAGATCTTTTATATCACTGACACATTTTTGTTTTGGGATTGGTTTTATCAGTGCTTTTTTCCAGCAAGATGGGAATGTGCACGTTTCGATGGACTTATTTAATATCGTTGTTATAACAGGGAGAGTAACATCCAAAGTTAATTTGATCATATCTATATTTATACCGTCATGGCCAGCTGCCTTCGTTTTTATCGTATTTATTATTTTTTCAACTTCATTCGCTGTCGTAGGTTTAAGATTTAAAGGATTCTTTTCCTGTGGATAACTGATGTTTAAAGGAATCTTGTCCATTTTCGAAATATTGCAAGGTGGTAGATTCGAGAAGTGTGTATTTAGAATATCCGGGTCATTTAAATATTCAGGAATGACGTTTGTTTCAGATGTGCAAATTTGCGTGGAGTTTTTAATGTTTTTCCACAACAGTGCAGGTTTCTTCAGATTATTATTAATGAAATAATTGAAGTAACTTTTACGTTCTCTCTCAATTGAAGCTGTGACAAAGTTTTTAAGAGTTTTATAATAATTTCTTGCGCTTTCTTTATTTGTTTTCTGTGCTTTTACTAGAGCTTTGTCTCTTAAGTTCATCATAAACTTTATCATGTTCGTGATCCATGGTTTTTGTTTGTCTTTAATGACTAGTCTACGGGTTGGAGCGTGCAGGTTAAATAAATTAATAATGAATAAATTAAAAGTCTGGACCATTTCATCCACTGTGTCTAAAGTGTATATTGATCCCCAGGGGATCCGGTTTAGGTCATCGTTAAAAGTATTTAAATTTATATTACGTAATGTTCTCTGGAGTTTAAATTGTTTCCCTAATTTTGGTTTTTTAATGTTAAACTCTGCTATAACTAGTGCATGGTCGCTTAAACAGTGGTTGTGTATTATTTCAATTTTATTACATTTAGAATAGCTGTTTGTCATGACAAGGTCTAAAATAGTTCGTGAATGGTCTGTTATTCGCGTTGGCTCTTTGATCACTTGCTCTAAAGTATGTTGATGACAGAATTGCAAGATGTTTTTACATTTGTAAGATTCAGTATCTGTCATGTCGATATTTAGGTCCCCCAGGATAAATATAAAATCACAGCGACCTATTACATTAATAGACTCACTAAGAGCATCTAGACATTCCGATACACTTACGCTCTCTGGTCTATAGACTGTGCCTAGAGCCAAGACAGAGCCAGGCAGTTTTACTTCAAGCCACATTTGTTCCAGGTTGGACATTGGGTGTGATTGTATCTTCGCTGGGATTCCCTCTTTGACGTAAAACCCTACTCCACCACCTTTCTTACCTTGTCTGGGCCTGTGTATGAATCGATAATTAGGCAAAATAGGCGCCAGAGTCTCCTCCCCCGCTTTTAACCAGGTTTCATTGACAGCAAGGACATCTGGCTTGTGTTTAAGCACCGAAACAAAGAGTTCGTCTTTCCCAGTATTTAAAGATCTGGCATTAAGTAATCCTAATTTCAAACAGTTTGTTTTTATATTAGCCATTTCATAAGCAGATGTGTATATTTACTTGACTGTGTGGAAGTTATTCGATAATTGTGTGGTTGTAAGTTGATTTGTGTGAGTGAGAATATGTAGTATTCTGGTGTGTTTGGAGTGTTTGTATGTATTGCTTGAGTCTCTTGAATATTCAGATTTGAATACAGGCCACGATTACCACAGGCAATTACATATATAGCAATATTGATACGCTTAGCAGGTAAACAAGAGATAAAACTACAAATGATCAAATATGACATTTCCCAAAAACCTTTAACAAGTCCATATCATTGCGTAAACGGTGTCGCATTTTTCCTTCTTCCTGGCGAACGAACACGTTTCCCTCGCGGGTCCAAACGTACTTGTATTGCAACTCGCGCGCTATCGTGCGTGCCTTTCGGAATAAAAACCGGTTGTGCTTGGTTAGCCGCTCATTAATGTATATTGGCCGTGTGGGTTCAGGCAGTCCAAGGCCAGCGGAGTTCAGGTCGCGCCGTGTACGCGCAGCTTGTAGTACAGCGTCCCGTGTGGCACGGCGTGCCAGGCGCACTGCAATGTGCCGCGGCTTTGCTGGCGCACCACTCTCTCTACTCAGCCGCGTTGGACCCGCTCGCATCACGCTCACAATGTCCTTTTCATCGAGTTCCACGCCGATTTTCTTAGCGATTGAGAGAACTATATGAACGCAATTCTCACCTGTCGCTTCTGAGCAACCAGCTATCTCCAAGTCATTGGACAGAAGAGCTTGGTCTCGCTCTGCAATGTCCACTTGTAACTGTGCGACTACGTTCTCTATTGAAGAGGTACAAGTTTGATCAGGATGTCGTGCTTCTTCTGATTTATTCTCGAGCGAGGTGACTCTGGCTTCTAGCTGGTCAATTCTAGTATTTTGGGTTTTAATTGTGTGTGTTAGATTGTTAATAGCCTCTTTAATGCTCTCCATTTGGGTATGTACTAGTTCTCGCATAAATAGCTTGAGGTCATCCATCATATCATTGTAAAGGCACGCAGAAGAGTACCTATCGCTATCGTGTAAAGCAGACGAGGTATCCATGTTGTTGGACGAAGGTGTACGTTGCTGCTTACTACGAAGAGTAACATTCTGGCCGTCACTCACATTTATAGTTGCCGCGCATTGGTTGGCTTCGTAGTCTCCTTCTCCCTGATCCGGTGATGCCGCATTTCGCACCGGTGTATTTACATTTCCTCTCTTCGGCCGTTTGCTAGTACATTCAGGGCATTTCCATACATCTTTTCGCTCCATTAACTTGAACGTTTTGCTACTGATATTTGCGCATTCGATATCATATCTAGCTTTGCACAAAGTGCATTGTAAAAATTCCCGTTTTGATAATGTGTTGTGACAACCAGCACATTTCAATGGCGTATTCATCTCGGTGAGGTTTTAAGTTGTTGGTTTTATAAATCCGGGAAAAATATATATCAAAAGATTTTTTTGAAACACGGCAATGGAAAAAGTTTATTTGTTTAATAAATATTACAAGACACCATCAATCAACACTTCATCAAAAAATAATTAAAAAAAAAAGAAAGAAAAAAATACAAAAAAAAAAAAAGTTATCTTGGCACTGGGTTTTGAACTTGAATACCGAGAGCAACATGCCAGAGAGTTCATGTGCGCTACACTACGCAAGATTAGATTACACTGGCGAAATATCACTAATATACACTTCTGTACTTAGCGATTTGTAGCGCTTAGCAACAGGTCAATGAGTCAGTAACGTTTTTTTTTTTCACTTGTTCTTGCACTTTGCGTTATACCATCACTTGAATACTTAAATCTGTAAATGTTTATTCGAACTCAACACAGCACTGTTTTTATATAATTTTATCGCAAATTTGAAGATAAACTGTTACACTATAAGTCTATGTAACTTGTTTTCATAAAATTAGGATATAAACTAGTTTTTACGATTTTCGTTTGAGAACACACACTTAGAACGTCTTAACAGCTCCGCGCGGGCGGGGGGAGATGGACTGGGGGGACTTAATTTTTACTATCTGTACTCCGTTATAAGTAATGAAAATGTTTGTAATAATATGAGTTGTACACTTGGACAAATAAATTAAGTGAAAAACGTCGAAAGTTCCAATCGAATATATAAAATTGGATTAACCAAAAATGATCATTCCGATAAATATGATACTTGGTTACTTTTTCGGAAAAACAAACATGCATATTTTTTATACTTTTATGTCCTGCTAAAGGTTAAACACACAAACATTACAGAAAAATCTAATATAAAGTATAAATAAGTTTCTAACTGCGTGCAGCACCAATGAATTATAATTTCTATTTTAATTTAATAATTTTATTCATTATTTCTCTCTTTCCAGTGTTATTGTAATGTTATTGGACTGGTTCTTTGTTTTCGTTAAAATTAAAGAACTCGACTGGTTCTTTTTAGGGTTCCATAACCAAAGGATAACAACGAAACCCTATTACTAAGACTCCACTGTCCGTCTTTTTTTTTTTGTTTTCGAGGGGGAAACCTTCCAAAGGTACCCGACGCCGTGGCAGCGACGCAGGGTTATGTGGGATTTTTACCGCACTAAAACCCCCCCCGGTGGCCGTCCTCGGCGCTGAAAAGGAGGACTCCGGGATCTCGAAACGACTTCAACCGGAATCCTCCGAGCGCGCTGCCCCATCGGGCTCCTCCCAGATGGGCGGCTGGGCCCACCGCTCCGTCTAGTCTTTACGACGGTATGCGACCACACATACCGCCGTCCTTCCCGGGATTGCCTGACCGAACGTTTCGAGCTCCCACTCTAGCCGTCTGCAACCCCGGAAGCCCCTTTTAGTCGCCTCTTACGACAGGCAGGGGATACCGTAGCCCTATTCTGACCCCGAGGCTACAGGGACGTCCACTGTCCGTCTGTCTGTCACCAGGCTGTATCTCATGAACCGTGGTAGCTAGACAGCTGAAATTTTCATTTATGTATTTTCTGTTGCCGCTATAATAACAAATACTAATAAAACAGAATAAAATAAATATTGAAGGAGGCTCCCATATGACAAAATGTATTTTATTTCACGTTTTTTTAAAGATGGTACGGACCCTTTCTGAACGAGTCCGACTCGCACTTGAACGATTATTTTTTTTCGATTTATAAAATTCCACGATCAGCAAAGTCATGCTCAAAGCGGAAAAAATATTGTCACTCACGCATGCGTTCCGTATGCTAATAGAGACTCCAATTTCCGATGGCAACATCCGGCACTGCCTCCATTTGTTATTCATAATAACATATCGATGCATGATTAGGCTTGATCTAAGTGTAACTCGTAATAAAGTAGTTTAAGTAACTCTTATCAAGTCTTTATTATAATTATGATGCGATGTTAATATACGTTTTACGAAGTCGAATGACTTTATTTTTTGTAAGCATACGGGGGGGAGGCACTTACAAATTGTCCAAATTGCCACCGAGTCGGAGCACGACTTCAATTAGGAAGAAAAATCAGCGTAAGGAGACGTAATAGACAGTTCTATTATTGTCCATAATATTCTACCGGAAGCCCCTTTTAGTCGCCTCTTACGCTGGCGTAATCGTACGGCATCCCTTGCCCAGGCATCCCTTGCCTGGGCAAGGGATGCCGTAGCTCTATTGTAATCTCGGACCTACAGGGATGGTGTTTAAGCAGGGTGGACTGTATGCCTGAATCCTCATTCTGAGTGGATCCATACTCAGCTGTGGGATAAAAAACGTTGACCAGAAATGGGTAATGGTTAGTACATTAAGCTCATATAAGTGGTGTGACTCGTAACATATCACACCTTTGTAGATAAACAATATCTTCACAACGGTCAGCTGTACGTTTTCAAACGCATGTAGCACATATGGTAATGGAGTCAACGCACCGCTTTCCTTGTGCCGTGTGAAACTGTGCCACTATGGAACAATGGCATGGTACGTACCGGTGGTGAAGATAACTATAGAAAGTAAAATGGATGTTTGTGATACGGAAGTTGGTTGTTGTTAATTATATTTTTGCACTTGACCTTTTAAGCAAGTGAACTCTTATAAAATGGAAGTAGCAGTATACATACCAAAAAAATGATCCTATATATTAAGCGTCCTATATGTAAGATTTCGTAAACAGCCAACGTTGCCACTACCGCACACGACAGTGTGATGGTGACAGCGACGGCCTAACTTTTTTTTTTATTTAATTAGTATGCTCTTAGCTCCACGCTAAGAAAGAAATACTAATTAAGTAAAAAAAAAAATGTTGTGAAAAAGGCACGGACGATCAGTCTGTAGAGTTTATGTATTATAATTTTAAAAAAATATATGGAAGTAGCAAACGAGCATGACGTCCACCTGATAGTACGTGCCTAACGATATCTGTAACGAATCTGAGATGAGATCAGTGTTTTACCGTAGGTTCTACCTCTGAAGATTAAGTTTGAACATACCCAGATTTTGAAGCGCCGAAAATATAAAAATTTATTAGACAATTATTTGTTTGCGACGCTTGCAATAGAGACCATGGGTCCATGGTGATCTGACATGAAAAATGTCTTGTCAGATATGTCTACCAAACTTGTTCGAGCTTCCGGAGACCAAAAAGCTGGCGGCTACTGGGAACCATCCCTCACACGGCTATTTTAGATGGCTTGGTTTTATTTGTAATAATAAATTCATTACTGTTATTATAATTTTAGTGTGAACACTTTCAATAAGTATATTTCTCTCACCTTCAGACATTTAAAACTGAAGTTAAGATCACCTTATATTGTAAAAGCAGTATTTATTGCTAAAGTTCATCCCTTGGTGAGGTTTTGGGCAATGTGAATGGACATTAGGTCGTTTTCATGCATAGCCTTGTTTAGAGAGTACAACAGTGGATCGGTGAAAAAAAATATCAGGTTAATCTCTTGTCTTGTCTCTTCCCATAGTAAGGATCCCGAATGGACTTCAACATTTGTCAACAAAAAGTCCTTCCTTTTGAGGTCAAGTTCGTGTTCTGAATCACTTACTTCCCATTACAGTCATTCCAACCAGTGCAGTCGAACAGTGCTATTAAAGTAATATACTAATACGTCCTGGGACCATTGTTTAAGTAAAATCTCTCGGTCACAGGTTGTGAACACACGTTTACTATCAACAAGGCTTGAAACAGTGCGTCAAAGTTACGCACACTTACGCCAAGGTGAGTTGACAGTACGCGTCTATAAATAACAGTGAAAAGGTTCTTCAGCCCACGTAAGTATTTAAGCCCTACGTGGGGTGACGTCATAGCTCCTTGATTTCATCAAAACAGGCTTTCGACATTTGTGAAGACTGGCAAAAGATTTTTTAATTCACACGTGATTATGTGCCTTTGTCACTAATAATGGTTTTTTTTTTAAATTAAATTGAGTAGCAAACGAGTATGTTCTCCACTTGTTTAAAATAATACTTATATTATCCTTAGTATTTCATCTATGACTTCTAAATTACTTGCAAGTTTATTAATTAATATTCCTTTAATTATTAATTTACCTGTTTGATTAAAAAATAACTTGTTTGTCCTTAAAGTCTACACTACAGTTAAAGTACCTATATTTTTAGAGTTTAAAATATAAATATTCGGAAATATATTTAAAAATCTTTAAACCCCTTTGAATACATATTTCCGAACATTGTCGATTTTTTGTGACAATAATTTTAAAATTGGCTTCATTGATTTACAACGTTGGTGCTTTGATCTGGTGATCTTCATGTTAAAGATCCATCAAGAGACCGTCAAAATATAACTACAATTTTGGTATTAATACTTATATAGGTACAGATAAATGCTTAGCCCAATGTTTGACTGGTAGAGAATGCTTCTAGCATTAAGTCCGCCTTTTGTACCATAATTAGGATATAATAAAGTTTAAATAAATAAATAAATAAATAATTTTAATGTCGTCATATACACAATATGCGCAAAATACTAAAATGTTAGCAAAACGTAAACTTTACGATCAATTCCACAGGTATATTTACTTACTGCCCACGCAGAAACGTAACTGAGTCAAGGTGAACCGTGCCAAGCGTAATTATTAATAAGAGAAATGGATTTATAGTGTGTTGTAACATGTGATTTACGGATTCGGTCTAAACAAACAAATAAACGCGACTATCTGGGGGTTCAGATGTGCTTCAAGGCATGGGCGGAGCGGTTACATTACCGGCACCTAATGGGTTTCGAGTTCGATTAATTTTGATTCCCTTTCTGGGTCTCGGTTTTTGTGTGTATCCATGGCATCCACGTTATAGGAGGAATTCCTCGTGGGGTACTATGAGTGCATAAAGCGTGAATAAGTATATTTTTATCTTCGGCGTGCTTGTGGTATAGCGGTCGAGGTTACGACCAATTTCTTTTTCCTCTTTCAGCGGTTGATGCAACGTCTCAGCTAGCAGATGTACTGCCAAAATTATACAATTGGTCGATGTTACTATTCTATGTCATATATCTGTTAGGCTTCATCAAGAATAAGGATTGCTGAATGTAGGTTTTCCCTAATGGAGACTTTTGCCAGAAGTAACCGTGCCTTTTTTTTTTGTTTTCGAGGGGGAAACCTTCCAAAGGTACCCGACGCCGTGGGAGCGACGCAGGGTTATGTGGGATTTTTACCGCACTAAAACCCCCCCGGTGGCCGTCCTCAGCGCTGAAAAGGAAGGACTCCGGGATCTCGAAACGACTTCAACCGGAATTCTCCGAGCGCGCTGCCCCATCGGGCTCCTCCCAGATGGGCGGCTGGGCCCACCGCTCCGTCTAGTCTTTACGACGGTATGCGACCACACATACCGCCGTCCTTCCCGGGATTGCCTGACCGAACGGTTCGAGCTCCCACTCTAGCCGTCTGCAACCCCGGAAGCCCCTTTTAGTCGCCTCTTACGACAGGCAGGGGATACCGTAGCCCTATTCTGACCCCGAGGCTACAGGGACGAGAAGTAACCGTGCCTGACATGTGTATTAGTGGCCGCGGTGTCGTTGATGTTATACAGACAGGCACTACTGTTCATCATTACTCATACTGTAAATTGGTAATTTTTCACATACGATTTTGTTGCATGCATGCATTTTGTTTGCATGCATTGAGTTGTATTGCCGAAACCATGGGAAGATGCTCCGTATTGATAAATAAATTGTTTTATATTCAAATTGAGTTGTGTAACACGTAGTGCTATATGGGATCGATTTGAAATATAACCTTGGCGAACAGATGTTCGCAGATAGACCTGAGGTGGGCGTCTTACGAATATTAGGAGTTACTTTCGATTTTGCAAATTAGAACCGGTACACAAAGCGATGCGGCGCTTTTGCGTATAATTAAGCAGTCTATTAATAAAAATATGCATGAGGAATAGATAACATCTTTACTTTGGAACGCCAGTGAATAAAACGTGAATTTGCCGTGAAGTAATGTTATGATAGCCTGATAGATATCTCCATCTCTTACACACAAATCGAATTGGCCAGCGCGGTGGACTATGGCCGATAACTTTCTCATTTTGAAGATAGACCTGTGTTCAGCAGTGGTACAATAATGGGTTTACGAGTTATATATCTTCCATTCTTTGGTATTCATACATTTTTCTAAACTCTAATAATAAATCGTTATCGTGTATTCATTCGTTACCCAGTTTATACCAGTTTATGCCGCATCTATTTAATTTATTGTAGCCACGTAGTAAAGATCTAAACCAAACCATAATCCAACGAAGAAATAGAAGAGTAACATAAACTATTAGTAGTACTGTGACGTTGGAAGAACTTCCGCCAAGCGAGCTGACAATCTCTTCTGGAGCGACAGTGCTCGGTTAGTCTCCAGTAGGGGCGTGAATCTATATAAACAACTTTAGAAAATTTCGAATGCGCGATTTAAGATTACTAGTCACCCGTCGCAACGGTCAAATTCGACCGTAATATAATTAAAAAACTAAACTTCATATTGTCCAAAGTAGCACGAATTCAACTTCCAATAAATTGTAATAATTTCCAAGTTAATTTGAATGCACTCGTTAAAGGTAAAAAGAGGTTTATTTATTATGCTGCAATAAAAAGCAATGCGCGTATTTTGACAAAGACATCTGACATTTTTGACGATAATTATGTGTTTCCATAGTAAGACATTGAATGTTTTAATTCGTTTATTATGTAGGTATGTGTTTGTGTCAAATGCAAGGTGGTTGTGTGTAGGTAAGTAGGTAGGTTTTATGGATGATTTAAAAAAAAAGTATCTTAAAAACGGATCGCAAGTTTTTGCTTCACGTACTTATATACCTATATGTAGATGTGGATGTAGTGAGACTCAGAATCTCGTCGATTTTCAAAGTCGCACAGTAAAATCATTTACTGGGTACGTGTTTTGTCTCTACATTATCATGTCTTCACGTGGTTATATTCGCAGGGAACCTAAATAAACCAGAATCCCTGTAGGCTCATGTTTATGCAATTAAATTTTATCTTAAGCTTTGTTTAGTCTGGCCCTAACGGCCTGGAATTAATGTTCTGTGCGTTCTCTCGTCCACGTCAAAGTTCAAACCCTATATTTCATACGTGCACATTTGTAAATTGTTTTCATTAAGGTTGTAATCTGTAAAGGGGGTATTATTATCTGTCATACCTTATTTAATGTTCAAGCTAAAAAAATATAAATATATAAAAAGAGCTCACTATCATAATTGGCATTGGCGATTGTCACTTATAGGGCACCGTTTCTGTTATAATTGATGCTATTGGATATGAGGTAAGCACTTACTTGAGAACCGTAATGACGTTATTGATAATGGCAATATTTGCCTAGCCTGCCTTAGTGGCGGTGGTACCTGCCGAGTCAAAATACCAAGGATTTTTCACCATGCATTTGTAAGCGGTCAGAATGAGTATGGTTCAGCAGGAGAGGTACCACCTCCACACCCACGAACATGAAGCAGTTCTTACGTTTCTATGAAAAGATATGGTTACCGTTGACTTTTATACGAAGCGACCATCCTAATCCACGGGAGAATCACCGCATGTGTGATTGACTTCAGAAAGGACCCTTGTTTTATATGAAGTTGCTCACTTTTGTCAGCATCAGGACCCCTGGACTAAGAAAGTATATTTGGAGGAAAAAAACCTTTTTTAAAAAGTTTTTTTTATTAGAATTTCATTCATCCGTAACTTTTTCCTGGGATGCCATAAAATTTGTAGGAAAACATATGTGTAGGTATTAAATATTTACAAATAATCAATTAAAATATATTGTCTCCAACCATGTGAAAAAAATGTGGTCCAGACAACCTGATGTCCGAATGTCTGACCACTCTGTTTTCATGTTTTTTCACTGCTCGTCGAGGTACTAAATAATTTAATTTTGGTATCAAATAGTATCAAAAGGGTATTAAATCTTAATAGTCTCCAAACCAAAAATATCGCTCCTGGTCCAGGGGTCCTGACGCTATCACTTTTGGATGTCCTTGGACGGCAGTGACTTGTTGACATTAGGTGGACTGCAAGCTCCTGCTACTTCGATCTTATAAAAACATTTTAACCTTCATAAATATGGACATATGCATAATACACTACACGGTAAAGTTACCGCACCCACGTTAATTTTAAATTGTATGTCCGTTAAGCTGAATGCAGTCATAATTCAACTTCCTAGCATGATGACTAGTGTACGTCGTCGTAGTGCTATTGCGAAGATATTATGAAATAGTGTTTATTCATATAATTTTTATTAATAGTTTATTTTAATGCCGAGATTTACAGGGTGTAATCGTTAAATGTGCACAGGCGATTATTCCGTAACTATTACAGATATCAAAAAACTTTAAACTGCTATCGAAAGTACTTTACCTAATGAGTAAAATGGCATAAATAACTTTCTGAAAGTAAAGCGAGAAATATCCAAAAACTTTACATTAAACAGTCTCATACACTTAGTATGAGATAGTAAAAGTTAAGTGAAGTGGAGAAAAAAAAGGACAGAGGCTATATATCATATAGTAGCCTGTAAATTCGTTTACTATTTCTATGTTATAAAATAATTTATATTTTATTACTTTCATTTTTAAAGGTACCTCAATAAATATAATTATATCTTTTGTTTCAGGTATTACTCACTTGCATTCAGCTAAGGTAATTTCGCTGGCACTTGAGACACTGATGTATTTATACGTATATGACGGGACAAACGGCAGAGGGTGTTTTAAAGGGTGGTTAGACCATGCCACAGAGGTTTGCTCTCATAATATCTTGCACTGTTTGTTCGCTTTGAATTATATCTGAGTTGAAACGAGACGGGAAGATATCTCAAGCTTGGCTCTGTGCCCTGCAACGGATTAAAAATGTAATGTTCAACGCATGTGACATAAATTGTGTACGACAGAATGAGTGTTTGTGATGGAAATCGGAGATAGTAAGGTATTTTAACTACTAAAACTAGCTTTTCTTTAACTTACTCCTTTGTATTTTGCACAAATCTCTGATTTAGTTTTGCACCGTACGTTTTCCTTTCTGCTTATATTCTTTTTAACTCCGAACCTTAAGGTTGTCTGGAAGAAATCGCGGATTAGCTATAAGAGCGCCTATTGTGTAATTTCTTCTTTTCTGGGTACAATAAAGTATATTATTATTATTGGGACTATTGTACTAGTCTGTACTCGGGAAACGATATTAACTAAGGTACTGTTCCCTTAGTTTATTAAGTTTCCTTAAAATAATCAAGGTCTAGGTTTCCACCTAACATTACCCCATTATTGTCCCACTGCTGGGCACGGGTCTTCTCTCAGAAATGAGAGAGTTATAGGCCATAGTCCACCGCGCTGGCCAAGTGCGAATTGGTGGACTTCACATAATTGAAGTCCACCTTCACCTCCGAGTTCCACAAAGTTCTCGAAGGTTCAGGCGTTCAGTATGAGTCTTTAACTTAAAAACGATAGATTTAAAAATGCTTTCAGTCTTAGGAGTCTTTGGTCAAAAGGGACCACTTGAAAAGGGACCGCGGTCCCTTATTGGCAATACCGTTTTTGAATTGGTCGTTTGGGACCAAAAATTCAAGATAAAATTATATAGTCGGCAGAAAAATCTGCTTGCTGTGTATGAGATATTTTTACTCTAAATATTAAGGTAAACTTCTATTTGCTAATAAAATGGCATTTAAATACAGTAATATATGTTATTTTTATATAATTATACGTTAAATAATACAAATGCCAAATCTATTTATTTAGAATTTAGGATTATGTAAAAATAATAATAAGACCATCCTTAAATTTTTGTTTATAAATATGATTTATCTGTTATTAGGCATAAGAAATTTTATTTTTTGATCATCAAGAATATACTCTTTTATTTTAACTCTTAGTACTCGTTACTAATGTTTTACTTATATGTACAAACGGACATGCGAAACTGTCATCTTTAGCATATTTAGTACCTACTACATATGTTTATTAGCGACAACGAACGCACCATCAGGCAAAGTGTATGTGAGTTTCCAATGTCATAAAAAACTTGTTTACCTTGAATATTTGGTGAAAAGCGATATTGCGTATGCAAATTCATTTCCTCATTGACATTAATCGACTTTCGGTATTAAAATCGAATGATATATTATCTTGTTAGTATTGATAAATGAACCTAAAGAGCGCGGTGAAGCGTGATTGATTTGAATATGTTAGCATATTATTACGAGGGCGTGTTGTATTACCCTTATGACGTAAGATGTTCTTATGTAGCAGTATATCTTAGTAAATTTAATTATACACAATTGTTTTTGGTTTTTAAATATACTTAGTAAAGTATAAGTAATTAATTGAATCGACTTACATGTCGGTACATAAATTTTAAGTTGAATCTACTTTTTTACAAACACATACGTCTAAAAATGCATAAAGAGTAATTATATCCAGTTTATTTTTATTCATTAGTACCAAGGTACTGGTTAATGAAAAAAACTTTCTTAAAACAAAATATGTATCGATTATTATCAACAACAGTATGTTTTTTAGTTTTAAACGAAACCCAGAACATCATTTCTAATGACAGATGTCATTGTGTCATGTCACTGTCAAAATTAAAAATATTGATAGGAGTGCAAGTGCCAATTAAACTCGCCAACAGAATAATTAGTCAACTGTGAGTAGAGTTTGTATGCTGAGAATTCTGTT